>OZ038497.1:5000-137500 GCA_964036315.1 Acanthosepion esculentum
GAAAAAGCTCCACGTGGATCCTAACTTTAAATTTACATGGGTGAAAGCCACTCCTTTGATTGAACAATAGATAAAAAGAGTATATATTTTTAAAATTTGAAACATTCCTGCTTGAACAAATTAATTTCTGGCAGTTATTTTACAGCCAATTCTAATATAGAAACTTTTACAGACAAATGTAACACCATCTGACTTTCTTTTAAAAACACTTCTATCTTTTTTATAAACCATCTGGCTTTCTTTTAAATACACTTCTCTAAGTAAGTATATAAGACAAACCTAGATCATTATAACATTAATTAATTCATTTATACTTTTTTATTAATTATTATTTTTAATTATTTTGTATTACTAAATAATAAATATTTTTTATAGAAAAACAGTGTTTTTTGACACAATAGAAAGACATCAAAATTAAAAACTTCTTCAGTGTATATTTTTCTTATATTGTTTGATAACCTGGAAGAAATAACATTTAACGTATTTTTTAACTTGCAAAAAAAATGATATTCTGTTTGCTAACCCAATATGCAGCTACTGACTTTTCTAAATAATAAAAATTATTTTCTATTATTTGTCTCAAGGTAATACCAAGAAAAATAACTTTGTATGAGAAATTAAGTATACTTTTTAAAACATATTTTACATAATTTTAAGAACAAAAGATAAGCTTTCAAGTTACAAAAAATATATTTGTATTCATCTTAATCTCAGAAACATGATTTCAAGTCATATTAAACGTTTTTTAAACAAAATTGCTGTAAAGTTAATAATCATGAAGATTAAATAATAACAATTTACCTTTGGTAAAGTTTTCATCCTCAAGTGCAACACGGAAGCAGTATGCATCAAGTGAAAGCAGAAACCACTGGAGCTCCTTATTTCATTCACTGAAATGACTAAAGTCAAAGAGTTAATGTAGAATATGACAAAAGAAAATGTTTCTAGTCTTTGGTAGTTGAAAATCAATAATAATTGACAAACTTGGTCTTTAGAAAAATTTTGGGAATAATTCTATTAGGTTGACCAGAAAGTCCTGACTCCCTTAGGGAGCAGAAAAAAAAGAACAAAATTTTATGGAGCTATGCCAACATTTATTCTTCAAAATAATGTCCATCATTATCAATGATCTTCTGCCAGCAATCAGCCATCAAAAGTGTTGAATCACTGGTCACGGAGGGAGTGTGCCATTGAGCAGAATAGGCCATAGTCACTTGAAGCAGCATTGGGACTGAATAGTGGATGTGGAAGAATCTCAATCTTCCTCTTTGGGTTGATGTATCCACTCAGTCCGAACCGAACTTAGGGGTAACTGGCCATACGCTCCCTGAGTACCCGTAGATTATTTCGACTGGTCAACTGGTCAAGTCCCGCTCGCTGTCCATGCTGTGTTAGTTTTTAGATCCACTAAACGGGATGTTGTCCATACGTTCACGGTCGACTGGGGATGCGGACACCGCTGTGAGAGTTGGTGCTAGGAAGATTAGATTGTGGCAAAGTAAAACAAGAAATAATATCTGCAGAAGCTGGACAAGAATGGAGGAAATATTGACGTCATTTATATAAGAAAATAACATCAGAACAGAGGCTACAGGGAGAATAAAAACATTTAACATAAATGAAAAGAAAAAAGAAAAAGAAAAAATGCATCCAGCGAATTCCCAACAGAGAGAGAGTTTTTGTGTGATAAATGTGTATTGAATCACCTGGGGTAGGTTTATGTCTCATACAGACTTCTCGGAACAGGGGGCAGTCTCCTTTTTCTCCTCCAAATCTCTCGACTCACTGCGATGACAGTCTCACAACTCTCTCGACGACAGTCTCTTTCCCCTGACTCTTTCGACTCCTGACGACTGTCTCTTTATTAACAAAATCTCAAGTTAATATAGGAAAAGGATCAGCTGATCACAATTGACCCTCAGCCTGGCACGCAATTATCATGAGTGCTGCCTACAGCCCAAAACCATGTGTTTCAAAGTTCTTCATAGCTTTAGTAAGCTCTATTTCAAATGTTAACCGATAAAAATTACTCTGATCATTATCATTGTCTTTGTAATGACCCAATTCCAAATGGACGAGATCAGATTTCCCATCCGTAAACAAAATTGCTCTGATCTAATTTTGCTACCTAGATTCACTCCAATTATTTACCTTATCTCAATCACGGGTTCATCTCGCTTCACCAAAATTATACTTTGGGATATCTAAACATTGATTCAACCTTTTAATCAAAACAAATACTGTTAAACAAAACCAAGTATCTCCCCCATCCCCATTGTTTACTAGTGACCCAGGTTTAAAACATCGCCTCCTGCCCTGAGATCGTGTTTCTCATCGGTAAACAAACATCTTAACTCAAATTGTACTTTGATATATACACACTATTTCCCTTTCCAGTCAATAAAAGTTATATTTGTGTGTGTGCATTCATGTGGGGGTGTGTGTGTATGCCACTCTCTGTTACAGCCTACCATTGTCTTGCTGAGAAAATGCCCAACCTCAATTGACTAAAGCAAGATACTCCTTCTTTAGGGTTAGAAACTCTAACCCTTGTCATACCTGTGGTCTAGCTGCTGGCAATACAGTTTTAGCATTGATTGCGAGACCATGTGGAACAAGCTTGAAATGCAGTACTCCTTGGAAATTCCGCCAGACAGAAATCAGGATTTGTTGTTTTATTTCTGCTTCTTAAGTGAGTCAGGACTTTCTGGTTAACCTAGTATATAATGACCCATTTTTGATCCAGTTTTTGCATTCAAAAACATCTTTCAAGCATAACTAAACTTTTTCAACCCAAGATTTAATATCAACAGATGTCAATGTAATGAAAAATTAAAATCAAAACAACCGGGTTTGTATCTTTTAATACTGGAGGTAAAAGTATTCTTTCAGTTAAAAATGGTGGGGTGATTCATGAAGATTCATGCTTCTATCTTAAATCAGTGAAATCTGTGAAATCTACCTAACTTAGTACTTGTAACTTTCCCCATGGTGGATATGTAAATTTTTCCCACGTGGATATGTCACTTGACTGCTTATCTCCTGTTTATACTGTCAAATAGGAGCAATATTGGCTTGTTAATTTTCTACATTGTAAATTGTGTTTCAAATGAAAAACACAAAAGAAAAGGAAAAAAGTTTTCAATACTCACACTCCTGTAATTTCTAAGTTGGCTACCCCAAATTTTTAGCAGTGAAAAGATAAATAAAAAGAAAAAAAAGAAACAGCAAGAGAAAAAATTACAGAAGTTCAGATGAGTGTTGAAACCTTTTTCTTTTCTTTTCTTCCTTTCTTTTTCTGGAGTTGTAAGGTTTGTGTATTGCTTTGATTTATAAAAAAAACAAAATTAAATAATACAATGCCACTTGCACTCTTCTATTTCTTTGACTTTTCCTCACTCACATGGCATATCCAATAGACAACCAAAACTTCTTTCCTCATACCCTTTATTTTCCAACTAATCTCCCATAATGTAATCCATTTCACCCAATAAATTACTTCTTCTCACTGTCTTCAGTTTCTTTCATTTTCTACTTCCCCAATGACCTGTTAACAGGAAAGAAGGAAAGTTAACATCATTCACGTTTCTCTTTTTCTTCTCCTACTCTCTTCACACCACAGAAACAACTGTAAAAAAAATTAATTTCCCAAAGAAAACAGTCATATTCATTCCAATTATGTAAAAATATAACCTGACCCCTGGCTATAGCCACCTGATATAACTCATACTGGTGCTGTTCAACAAATTTGAGTTCAAACTCTTCTGAGGTCCTCTTTATAGGTATCTTATGGCTTTAAATGAATCTTTTTAAACCAGATTTTTTTTTATATCAGACTCCAATCCAATTAAAAATTCTGTCAACTCTGTCATATTTTTCTCCTTCTAATATTTCTACTCCTTAATTATTAAGTTTCTCAATATGTCAAGTCACTAACCACTTTCCATGCACTAGTATGACTCAATCAGGGCCACTGCCCTATTACAAAAATACATAAGAAAAAATATTTTTAATAAAGAAATGAATACTTTAAATCAAATCTCAACCCCATTACTTAAAGTTTAAGTCCTAATCAGCTTGGGTCAAGAATACTCTAACTGCTTCCCTGTGCAGAGAAGCAATCCTCATCAAAGGGGCCATATTATCTATGACTACTTGTGCAAATCAAACAAATGTTTACCTTTGCATGACAGAATTTGGCATTAGATAACTTGGGAAAGGTTGATATTCTGTAAAATAAAATAGAAAAACCCTGAAACCAGGATTTGCTCATTACCATGTTATGAACTGACCAAAGATACAAATATGGCATGTTCTGCACCATATTAAAGGAAAATTGAAGTCAAACAGATACTACATTCTGCTTGCAGACATGATGATAGGCACAGAGTCTTGCAAAGAGTTATTCTTCATTTGTACTAAAAAGCAATATTCAGAAAATGTTATGAAATTTTAATTTTTAGAAAATATTAAAAATTTGTTTTGAAAGAATTCAATTAAATATAAATTTAATTCTTATTTCTGTAAATTTACAGTTCAGAGGATTTAAACGGTTATGCTTCCATCACTTTTGGGCAGATGTTCAAGTATGGGGAGGAAACCTCAAGAGGCTATGGATTCAACCAGTCAGAATGAAGTGCAAGCTGGTGGTGGTTCCTTGTTTATGCCGGGTCTGTGCTGTTAGACTCTAGTTTCATCTGTGGTCTTTGTGAACTCTTATCTTGAAAGGTGTCATATACACATATCTTGTAAATGATCAGGTACACTTTTATGCTCACAGTTTTTCTGAGCGCTGATGGCTTATTGCAGAAAGATAACACAACTCCTCCACACACACAGATTCTATTGCATGTGGGCAACATGAAATTGATTCTAGTAACACTTGGCTCACTTTCAGGCACTCCATTGATCCTTGCACTTTCTTAGTGGAGTTGATGTGTTGCAGACCTCACTTAATTTCCTATAGCCAGCCCAACCAACACAACTCAGCCCTGAGACATGCTTGGATAGTTATCCACCATGCAACAACTCGATCACCATGTTGACTCTATACCATATTTGTACAGCAACCATTACTCAGGCAAAGTGAGGAACTGTCAGTAATTTTTCTGGCAGTACTTCAGTTTATGAAAGCTGATAAAAGGATTTTATGTTACATGGAAAAAAACTATTTACGTTTAGACCAATATCCTCATCTTTGTTATTATCACATTTCAACCATTGTACTTTCCAGCCTTTTTCAGGAGTCTGTCAATTTGAGTAGCTTTCAGAGAATTTCAAACTGAACCTTTTATTTCATCTGTCACTAAATTCATAAACACAGCATAGTAACAAATGAGTTCAATCATTGGGCTGAGTTAGAATCAGTCGAAACAGGGAAAAACAATAACAGAACAGTAGTAAAAAGAACAATATGAATTATTCCTAGATTAAATAAATTAAATTTTCTGTAGATTAAAACAATGGTTCAGTTCAAAATTCCCTGATGGTTACCTGGATCAAATAAACACTTGAAAAATACACAATGGTGAAAATGTTGTGATAATAACAAAGACAAAGAAATTAGTCAAAATATAAATAATGATAACTCCTCATCCCAGAAATTAAAAAAAATATTGTCACCAAAATTAATATTATGTGGTATCATCATATCTAAAGTATTTGTGATAAATGTAAAAGTATAGCTTGTGGAATTTAATGTTTTTCTTTTTTTATATATTATTAAAGGTGCATTTTATTCATTCTCCTTAGATAATATTATTTAGAGTATTTAATTTAATGAAATTTCAAATATTAAAAAAAAAAAAAAGATAAAATTTTAATTTAAACATGGTGGATTTGAATCCCAGTTTAATAAAATTTGATAGTTTTAATTTACATTTAATTTTTATTCACAGCAAGCTTAACATTTTATGGAGATTAATAAATCAACAAAAATCAAAATAAAATTTTTTTCAATGTCAAAAAATATTTTGGAGTTTATATGATATTTTAAAAAGTTTAATGAAACAATTGCATTTTATTGGGGAAGTCATGAATCCATTTTTTCTGCACATTCCCCCTAGCTATGAGTAAAACAATAAGACAGGCTAGATTCTCTAGCCTTGAATAACAGTCAGTTTAGGACCGTGGTTTCCAAATGGTGTGGCACACCTCATAAATGCAGCAGAAGAGGATAGCAGGTGAGGTGGAATGATTGAAAGACAATCAAATATTTAGAAACAGTTTCAAAAATTCATATGCCGAAAATAAATATGATTTCAAAATTTAAAATAATGAATTACCTGTAATTGCATGCATGAGACCTAGTATAAATAGTTATAAATAATTATTGAGCAATTTTATCATTGTGATATTTTTGCATTATATTAAGTATTAAGAATATATTAATTAGGGTCTGCAAATTGGATGTGAAAGTTATCAATGATAATGTTCTGTCTTTGAATCAACTGTTATCTCTCTTTAACCTTCTTTCTGGACCATCTTTGCCATAGCACTGCTTGTACCTTTTCACTAAGACTTCTCTCTGGTGAGGCGCGAACAAATTTTCATTAGGAAAATGCATCCCAGAGAAAAAATGTTTGGGTACCACTGGTTTAAGAGAAGACAAACTCTGAATTCAAACCAGTCAAGAAAGCGGGTTGGGTATGGGGCTAACAACCTCACTCCCTTAAAAAACTTGATAATAAAACATCAACAGTGTTATCTTTTGATATGATGTAGTTGCAGTCAAATGCATTACAAAGAGAATGAAAGAAATAAACTAAGCTATGAGAAATATACTGAAGTTTTGAATTGATTTCAAAAGAGGTTTTTTGTTTTACATAGTATAAATTACACTGTAAGTACCTTGTTAATATGATTAATAAAAACAATAAATGATCACACCCAGTCACTATAACAGAAATGATGACAACAGCAGATTCAAGAGATTTTTCATGCACATGAAACAAATTTCCTTAGAAAATTTCTTCAAATTAAGTTAAAAATAATTTCAAATCTTCTCTAGATACAATCATTTTCAAAAGTAGAAAAGTTAATTAAAAAAAATATGTTTAACACTTCAACATAAAGGTTAATGCTTTTTTTCATGTATATCTCATGAAAAACAACTTGTTTTTATATTAAAATTTCTGATATATACACTTCTAGGGCTTATAGGAAATAAACTCTATTTCCAACACAATTACATATCCACACACATACCATATTAATACACACCTAATCTTTAATTTTTACCCAATATCAAACAATATTCACAAACATGCCAAAAAGATTTAACAATACAACACACCATTTAAATCAAATTGTCTATTGGTTAGAAATTAACATCACCATATGAAATATTTGACCAATCAGAGTAAATTAAAACCTTATTTTTCTCAAGCCTATTTTTTGGAAAAATTTCTTATAAAAACCCACAGATTTCTACTTTCAAGAGCAGGAATGCAGCTGTCTCTAAGCCATTCAAACACAAGAGAAGCTGTAGCTACACAGCTTTTAAATTATTTGCCGCACATGTTGAAAGAAATGTGTCAACAACTTCAAACATATCATTTCTACCAACAACAGCTTGAATCTTCACTGATGATAAAAGTCTTTTTCCAACCACACCTTTTGACTGTGGATCAACGACTAAAAGTCTTTTCTAACTCAATTTTTTCTGTCAACCAGTCTTCTGTCTTAATAAATTTTTGTATTAAACTTCAGGGTTACAAACTAAATTTTTTTTAGCATTGTACAAAAAAGACATTTTAATCATGCTGATTCACTTAAATTGACAGAACAATTTTTTTTAATTAAATGAATAAATTCCAAACAAAAACAGTATTTACACTTAATCACAGTTCAGTTAACAAAATATATTTTTTTGAGAATTATGACAGAAAAAAGTTTTGAAATTGACAAAACAAAAGTTTGTTTTTTTTTCAATTGAATCAATAAATTTAAAACAAAAATAGTATTTAAAGCAATGTTTGGCAAACTTCAATGAGTTCAGGCACGTCAAATAAATTAAAAAAACAAACCATGAAAGTTTCTGGTAAGGAAACATTAATGTTTATTTCATGCCAACAACACACCCACTGCTTAAGGAAAGAAAGTATAGTGGCATGGGGCTTAGGTGTTAAAATGAACAGTTGATTTACCTATGCTAAAAAGATCAATGAAAGATGATGATGAGGAGGAAATATGCAAGTAATTTTAACAAAACAAGGAATTTATTCACAAATTTACACACCTGAAGTAATGTCAGTATCTCATTTCAGGAAAATAAATCAGAATTCTTAAAGTCAGTAGTTTTAATGCATTGTCATGAAGAGGAAATGTTCATACAGCAGATTAAATGATCTGACACAATATCAAAAATGTTTAAGACAAAGGTAGAAGAGTTTGTTGCTCACTGAAGGGATATATCATTTACATACATTCAAAAGTAGATGAAGAGAGATAGTTTGGAATACTTAGCTTTCTTGGATTGTTGAGAGAAAATTATTTGAAGTGCTGTTTGCTGGTTAGAGGCCAATAATATAATTGGTGAGTATTTTTACACTGGCAAGTACTTCAACGCTGGTTGCAAGGAAATGAAATGAAACCTTTTACACGACTTCAGACACTCTTCTCCTTTAATTTAATTTTCCTCTTTATTTTATTTCAAAAATAATTTCATATAGGCTTGTTACCTTCTTTCTTTTTTCTAACTAGCTAATTTCTGTAAAGGCAAGGTTTTCATTAGTCAAAAAAAAAATTCAGATAGGCTTGCAAATTTCTTTTCTTCTCGGCACACCAGTTAATTTCTGTGACAAGCAAAAATCTTAAATAGGCTCATGAGTTTCTTTCCTTCTTCTTTCTCAGTCCTCTGAATTTGAAGAGAGTTGCTATTATTTTGCACTCACTACAAAGTAAAGAATAAGTGAAAGAAAGAACAACTAAAAGTATTTAAAAGAATAATATCAAATGATTATTGCAGACTTTATTATTTAAAATTACAAAAAATATTGGCCTCTCTACAGTCTATACCAATCCAGACAGGAAAACTTCTTTTGTCTGAAGACATTTTTGAGCCCTGTTAAATGTTATTTGCTCACTGAAGAAAATGTTATATATAAATGTCTCTGCTTGTTACTTAAAACATTTTGAACTCAAAGTTTTAGAAAGTATGTTGACAACAAAAATACAAAATGTTTAAAAAATAAAAAAAATATCTATATACAAATTACTATAAATATCTAGTTATTTTACAAATGATTTGCATTCAGTTACACAAAGAATATATTAGTTACATTTTAAATTAAATTGATGTTGTTTATTTAGTATTGATTAACAACTAATTCCTTTTACTATGTCATAACTGTTATTGGTTGGTTTTGTCCAATGTATTGCTTTTCATGGGAAATGTTAGTTGTGTGTTTGGGATTAGAGATAAGAAAAATAAGTTTTTATGCATTAGGGATGCATGACGTGCACCTATGAGCATTTCTTCTCCTTTTTGACTCTTGAATTCATGTACATAAGTTTGTAAATACAAATGGTTTATTTAACAAGCATACCCATGTTTTATTTATTTTTATTTTATTATTGTTTTGAATTTGGACTTTCGAATTTTTAATATAAAAAAAGCAGGACAACAGAATTTCCTACAGGTAAGTTAGTGCCATTTTGCCAATTTTTTTTATAAGTACCAGCTCACCAATTGCTATATTTACCCCAATTTCAATCACTGTTCCACTAATAATTTTAAAAGTCTATTTGGCCAGAATTTTTCCCAAAAATAAAATTTGCTATTTACTAGTAAAACACTGTGGATCCTGACTAGAAACAAGACAAAAACTAGTCTCTTATCCCAAAAGTAGACAAAAATCCAGTATTAAGAATTAAAAAAAGTTTCATATATTAAAAGACAATAAACGGATAAATAAAATATCAGAAGTATCTACACCAAAAAATTTAAAAAAAGAATTAGAATCCTTTTTAGGATTAACCAATTTATATAGCAAATATCTACCTAGATACAGTGACCTAATAGAACCATTTGCAGAATTTTGAGAGAAGAACACAGAATTTAAATGGATTCAAAGACAAAATATAGCTTTTGAAAGCTTAAAAAGGCTCTTATAAGAAAAATGATTGCTAAAATCTTTGATCAAAAAAAAGAAGTAACAATGACTACAGATGCAAGTGAATATGCTGTAGCCACAATTTTCTCTCAAGAAGGTAATCCAATAATGTACCTGTCAAGAAAATTAATGTCAGCTGAAGCTACCTTCTCAAATATTGAGAAAGAAGCATTAGAAGCAGTATGGAGCACAGAAAGAGCTCCAAATATTTTGTTAGGGCAAAAATCTTTGTTAAAGTCAGATCACAAAACTTTAGAGTTTATATATAACACCAAAAAGGAATTACCAAAAGTCATTTTAAGGTGGGCTATAAAACTCATGGCTTTTGATTTTGACATCATATACATAAAGGGGAACACTATTTGACATGTGGATGTGGTATCCAGACTAATTTCGGCAGTAAAAAATTAGAAACATCTGATAATTCAGAAGATAAAATACTGCATTGGGTTGAAATGGAAGTGTTACCTATAAATCATCTCAGAATGAAGACCATACAAGATCCAGTGTTAAGTAGAATTTCAGACAGAATAAAAAAGAAACACATTGAGCAATTGTTCAATGGCACAAAGAACCTACAAAGAATGAAGACATAACATAACTGTACAGAAAGGAATAATATGCAATGGAGATATTATAATACCCCCACAAATGTAAGAAAAGAGGTATTAAAAGTTGTACACAATGATGTAAATTGTGGCATAAAAGTGACACAAATGAGATTAAAATTACAAGTGTGGTGGCCAGTATATTCTTGAAATCTAGAAGACTATGTAAAAAGGTGCCCAAAATGAGCTCAAATAAAAACTTTTGCCAAAACAAAATTCACTCGTGACCTAAAGAAAAAGAACCACGGGCTTGGGTACACATGGATTATGCCCATATTAAAGGTATGGGACATGGTATTCTATACTCCAGGTCAAGTCATGGCACAACTGAGAGCCAGAACTGGAGACCTATTGAAAAATGTAGGATTTTCAGAAATTTTAGAAGAAAATGAAGTCAACCACTTTATGAAATACTTAGAATAACATTTTTATTCACACCTGAGGATAATAGGATGTGTTGAAGGATAAATAAATGAAAATATGTATTTTTGCTATGAACACTGATAATTATTAAACAACACAAAGGGGTAATTATGATTTCTGGTAAAAGATATATTGAATCAGAAATTTATATTATTTACAGGTGTCACTGAATCCTTTATTCAATCTATTCCCTGTGAGTGAATAAAGACATTAGTTTAAATTTACATTACAGTTACTGAGTTTGACAAGCAGAACCCGAGAAGGCTGGAAGACATCAGCCAAAGTGTGTATATAACAATCAATCATCGCAGAAATATAGACAAATAAAACAAAATCATTCTAGGAAAGTTTTAAAATTTTTAGAGTTGGTTCTTTTTCTGATCTAGGTGTGCTATGTTTTCAAACATTTTTCAAAACTATATTTGCAAAAATAGAAGCATGCTATTTCTCCATGTTGAAAAAATGAAACTCAGAAATAAGCATAAAAATGTTACTTAATAATTTATAGCAAACCTTTTCCTTTATTGTATGGAAAAGGATGAAACAAAAAAAATAACCATTGACAAGTGTGGTCAGAAGGAACTTTTAGTTTTACATGGTCAATTAATTTGGTATATTTTCTATACTTTTCATAATAAAAATGAGTTTCACATTCACTGGGTTGATTATCATTTCTTGTAATATATCCAGGTATGTACACAAGAGCCATTTTTATTTCATTGGAAAGAGATGGTTCTAAATTTTCCAGATTGTCAAATATTTCTGAACCTTCCTCACAAAGTTTATAATCACAAGATATACATTGGTGACCTGGATTAACATCAAATTCATCAATATTTACATTTTGATTTAAAAGTAAAGATGTCTGCTTAATATGCAGCTTTTCAATACATTGTTGAACATTTATAAAGTAGGTGCCACCTGATCCTTGGCAAAGTTTACCAAATTCTTTTTCTAATGGATCAGTTGAAAATTGCCCAAGTAGTACATATTTATGACTTGTAGCTAAAAGATGTCGACATAGACTAACAATTCCATTGCAAGTATGATGTATGGCAGTAGCAGTGTTTTGGGATAATTGTTTTTTTTACAATTACCTTGACTGCCAGCCATATTAAGAGCCATTTTACCAAATTCAATGATAAAATCAAGTCGGGTGTCATTTGGAGATCTGATTTCAGCTTGTAGAGGATCATTATGTAATTTATCAATTTGAAGGGATTTAACATTTAAAATTTTCCACCATGTCAAAACCTTGTTTATGAAGAGGGCAGTATCATTCTTACCTGCACTTATTTCAGACTGAGTGAGAAGTGCATTATATGTTTTTTCAGAAAACACTCTGAGGCAAGTAGAAACCCGTTGTCTTTCTATTGGCTTTGGGGCAATGGAAATTTCATTTAAATCTGAAAGTTTGACTAGTCTTTCAGATTCAAAACGATATAACTGTTTAAGATGTGTCCATTTTGCAACTTGACTTACTCCATCATCATCAAAGATTAGTTCTCCTTTTTTTTCTGTCAGCCACAAATTACGAATATTTTTCAACAGATGAACATAATCAAAAAGCAAATGTTTATTATCTTCAGTTAACCAAGGTTTTGCAGGAAGTGTAGGATATAATTTAAAAAAAGCTTGTTTTACGCGGTTGCCATCACATATAATAGCCTTTACATCAGCTGGTACAGATGTGATGGCTTGGACTGTTAACTCAATTTGTTCAAATAAAAAGGCAGATGTTAATTTTGAAATTGGAATCAATTTTGTAAGAAAATTTGGACCCCCATTGAGACATATCAACATTATACCAAGTACTGTTTGAGCAAGTACAGATGGATTGTCAACTGATTTAACAAATAGTTGTTTGCCAAGATATAGCAACATCTTTTTTATATATACTTCATCATGGAGAATTATGCACCCTTTTTGACTGGTATTAAGAGTATTAAATATAGATCACAAAAACGATTTTTCATTAAGTTTTGAAACTTTTGACGTCATCCTTCCTAATGTTGCTAATGAGGGTAATTGAAAATCATATCTTAATTCATTATACAATGTCCGTGATCTTGCATAGTACCCAAAAGCACACACAACTATATCTGAGCTGTATTTTATTGCAACCATTTTGGGAGCCATTGCTAAAAATTGTTGACTCAGGATATTTTTCTTGTGATCAAAAGCCATAGAATTTAAATATCGGATGATTTCTTCCAGTTTTGACCAAGTATCAACTGTATTTATACGAGTTTTGGACAGGCTGATAATATAACACTTAACTCCATAATGAAATGTTTCAAAGCGCAAATTGTTATAAATTTTCAACATCAATAGATTTTGATGATTGAACAGTTAAAATATTTTCATCCAAAAATGCTACAACTGGACATATAAAGTCTTTTTTGTTGTTAAGTAGACTTTCTTTCAAATTTGTATAATTAATTTTATCTAATTCTAAAAAAGCATTAAGTTCATCAGCAATTTGATTTCTAACAGTACTGGAAATTTTTTTTATATTCCTTTGAACAGCTGAGGGTGTTTGTATTTGACTACTTGGCACACCTGGCCATACAGACGGTAGATTTTTTGGACGTATTTTTCCATTAACTTTTATGGTATCAACATTTGAAGGCCAATGTTGTTGACAAATAACAGTATTGTTAGTAACATTTAGATTGGCATTTGGAACTGATTTTATCCGTTGCTCTCTCTCGTCTTTGTTTTTTGGAAAATGATAAACTGGTATTTTATTAATCTCACCACACATAGTTTTGTCTTGCAGGCTTCTGTAATTTGTTTTGTAAGCAAACACACAGCACTTCCGGGGCATAGCTAGGATTAAGTAGTATCTGAAATGGTAGATTAAACAAACATCTTTAACAAATATTTCTCTTACTACTTCAATTTAGGAGTGAATTTTCAAGCTAAATTAATTATAATCTTAATTACAGCTTTTATCCACGCACCCTGCCCAAATAAACACAATTAATTAAAACCAAAAATTTTAGAGAGTTGCCTTCAGCTTGAGAATCCACTTCTTAATTTAAAAAAAAAATGGTGGTGGGGTATGGTTTTGTATTTTGTTTGAAGAATACTGTCAGGTTTGCAGTTTTGCACAATAATCATTTAATTATCAACAATAAATCTGTTTTTAATCAAACAAAAAATAGTAATAGTTGCATAGTGCCATTAAACTAGAAATTAAAAAAATTCAATTTGAAGTTGGTATTTACATTTCTGGTACTTGTTAAATGTTAGGCTATTGCTTGGCTCTCTCCCAAAGGGTCAGCCATAAAATAAAAAAAACTGCCCCTCCAGACAAAAAAGAGGAGATCGTTTTTGTTCCTAAAACTCGCAAGGAGATTGGGAAGTGGGGGAAAGGGCTTTTCGCAATCTTTTGAAACTATGCCTCCGATCCATCACTTCTGGCCATGTGCAAAAAAGGGCTTCCTTCTCAACTGGGTAAATAAAATAAATGACTGAACTAGTAGCAGTGAGCAGCATGGTTTAAGATGGTAAAGAAAAACTTCGCGTAAAATCGCCCGGTCAAGTTTTATTACTTTAAAACTTTATAATATATTAAATTTAAAAACATTCATAAGTAGCCTTTCCTTTAGTTTGGTTATTTTAATACGCTTTGAAACTATAGGAATATAACTTTTTTTTTACCTTAAAGCAAAACAATTAAAATTAAAGTAAAAATAATGCATTTTTGTCCTTTAACAACAATATCAGAAAAATATTAAAATATGATAAATAAATGGTATTATTATTCTTGTCTTGTAAAATAAATTTTGTAGTCAAAAGACGTAAAAAAGGAGACCTTTCTAAAAAAAACAAAAAAATAATAATTAAAATATTGACATTTAACTGCATGTAATAAATTTATTATTGTTATTTTTTCTTTAATTCTAATAAGTAAAAAAAATACTTACAGTTCACCAATTGGTAACTAATGTAGTAAAAATAATCATTTATTCTTTAACTTCGGAAACAAAAGCGCGAAGAAATTCGTTTTATTTTTTTTTTTTTTTTTTTTTTTTACTTTTAATGGAAATGTTGGATAACGTTTTAATAGAGAAATGTTAATGAACCTTTCTGTATTAAAATTTTATTCAAATTTATTATTCAAACTTAAACTTTTAATAGAAAAATGTTGACTTATGCTAATTTTTTATCATGGTTAAAAACTTGAGAAAATTAAACTTTAATTTCGTTGACGTTATGTTTTTTTCACTCATAACAATGTTTTTTTAGCCATATCAAAAATAAATATCAAATTAAGTAATGACATTGAACTTATGAAAAAAAAAAACATTTTTAATTCATTTTATAATAAAAAATAGTTTTCTTTACGTCTTTGAAGAAACTACTAAATTAAATTCTGTTCAAATTTGTTAAACGTTGTTTTGTTTTTTTGCTTCTTAACACAAATTAATTACTCAAAAAGAATTGCATTTTATCAATAAATAATTCTTTAAACTTTAATCAAAAAATGTTGAACAAACTTTAAGAGGGAAAATGCCAAAAATGAATTAAACTTTAATTTAAAAATGTTAAAGCCTAAAGGTTTTATCTTTTTGTGCGAGTAAATTTAAGCACCAAAGTTTACTTTTTACAATTTAAATATAAATAATGTATGGACTCAAACTAAAAAATAATCAAATATACTTACTTCAAATAAATAAGTTAAATGATATTCCAACCAAAGGTAAAATTAAAAGATTCCTTTGAATTTCTTGAGCCAACAACAGTACGCAGCAGTTCGCTCAAACTGAAACTAAAAAAAAACGATCTAATTGTCAGCCGGCATCCAGTCTATAAGAGGTCGTGGCGTTATGCAGCGGCCTGTTAATATAGAACGCCATGGTATGGGGCTATTTTTAATTTTAGTGGACTCATTTTCTAGATGGCCCAAAGTAATTAAGGTTGATGACAGAAAAGCCAACCCCATAAAACAAATATTAAGAACAATATTTTGAAGGAATTGGGTGCCTAAAACTTTAGTTTGAGATAATGCTCCAGGTAATTTTGCGAGGTAACTTTGTGCTTGTGGCTAAAGCATATTGGATGTGTTTCGTATAAAACACCACCTTACCACCAACAATCGAATGGAATCACAAAAAGAATGATGCAAACTGTGAAAATGGGACTAAAAACATTTTCCTCGTCTAATGATAATATAGAGAATTACTTACCAAGATTACTCTTAAGCTACAGGATAATTCCACATGTCAGCAGATTTCAATGTCCCACTGCATTAATAGGTAGACAGATTAAAGCTCCCATAACAATGTCTTTTTCAACAAGTGAAAGTGTATGGTATAAAAAAGACAAAGAATGTAATCCCGAGAAGGCAAACTTTGTAGCACAGAAAGGACACAACACAGCAATGCTAACAAAAAATGTTCAAAATATACTGGCCTGGCAGATCAATTCAGAAGCAGAATGGAACCTGAGGATATAGAAATGCACAAAGAATCTGAAGGTGAAGAACATGAAGAGATGGTGGGGACTAATGTATCTAGTAACGAAACTGAACAATCTGTGGATGACCAGAAATCTGATGAGGCGTTGGAAGAGGATAATGAACTCAGACCTAGGTGCCCTATAAGAAGAAATCAAGATACACACCAAGAAAACAGTTTAAATTCCCAAGAATAATAACAATAAGTCTAAGATCAATGAGAGACATAAGGTCATTTTGGTTCAGCGAGGTGTAGTGTTGTATGTAAATGAGGTACTGCTATAAAAGAAGTACACTACAGCGAATGCCAGTCAAGCTCTCATCTGTTGACCTGACAACATCTATTCCAGAGAGTACTCAACTTATAAGCATACATGAATGCAAGAGGTAGTAACTATTGTAAATGAAAACCTGGACAAATTGTTTGAATTTGGGAAACAATTGAGAATGGTAACATGGCCAGAACAAAATATGGTACTCGTAATATTCTGCAACTCATATTTACATTTGATTTTCTTGTACTTTTGCATTTTTGGAGAAGTTTTTTATCTACCAGTTGAGTGCAGAAATGTTAGCAGGATCCAAAAATGAATTTCAAAAAAGCAGTTGTTGATTTTGACATAGAAGGAAAAATTGTTAAGATCACACAAAAAAGGTGCTATCAAGAAGCACTTAAAGTGGGTAAGAATCAGCGTGAAGCATGGGGGTTGTTGTAAACAAATGCATACTGAAAATGCAACGGCTGCTGAATTGACTGCCCAACCAAGAAATTTGCCACTTCATGAAAGATGTATGGTATAACACAAATAAGCAAATAAATAGAATTAATTGCTGAAAAAAAACAACTCTGGTGACAGAGAGATAAACCCTAACATTTGAACTTTGACACCTTCATGATCAGCCAAGACTAACATAGAACAAAGATGTTGATTTGCTAGATGCTTCTAAAGTATTTTACAACAGTTCATAAACTACAGCAGGGATCATGAAACTTTTTTGACCAGAGACAACGTCTTGTTTATCTTCCTTCCCCATAGACCACCGATTAATATATCTTTGAACCATAAAACTTGCACTGATGTTGGCAATTAAAATGTTAACTAAAATGTATGAAAAGTTAAGAAATTTGGATCAGGTTCAAAATCCCCACCCCATTCCCATAGGTTCAGGTTTAAAATTCCCTCACCAAAAAAAAAATTAAAAAAGAGCAAGCAATGTTTAATGTTGCATTAAATAAGTCTCATACAAAATACATTAAAAGCTACTTGGCTAAGTCTTTTGATTCTGTTGATAGTCAAGCTCAGTGCCTTTCTTTCATCTGCACCAGAGAATACAACATACATGTACATTAACTAAAATTCATCACAGTGTCATTCGTACACAGACCACCATTCAACCCCTTGACTATTCATCAATCCTCTGGAACTCTTCAACAATCCCTAGGAAGTCACTCAGAGTTCACTGGATGACCCTCTGATCTACACCAATTTCAAGAAAATTCTTTTTCTTCACATGGAATCACAAAGACATGAAAATGAAACTGGGCATCCTGGACTACCTAATATCAACCAAATTGGAATGAAAAGAAGCTTAGTATAGAAATTGTTTCATTTTTAAAAAACTGGTTGACAATTGTCATGTCAGTGACAACATAATCAAACTCACTGCAGATGTCATTGATCGTGTGACTAAAAAATAACTGCCAGATTTTCTCACTTGGGAAATTTCTATAAGATGTGCTGGAGATTTCAGAGATGGAAAATTAAAATAAAATATTCAGGTTTAACATATTCCTATCTTGATGATATTTATTGACCAGAATTGTTTAGAAAAATTAAAAACTGCAGAACAATAAATAAAAAATAAACAGGCACATTTTCTTCAACTTGTAACTGGATTTGTTAACATTTATAATTTCATGTGATGAAGATGTTTTCCTCTCAAATTTAAGAATTGCTTT
Organism: Acanthosepion esculentum; assembly: GCA_964036315.1. NCBI lineage: Eukaryota > Metazoa > Mollusca > Cephalopoda > Sepiida > Sepiidae > Acanthosepion > Acanthosepion esculentum. The sequence goes on from OZ038497.1 coordinate 23,574, forward strand.
ACAAATTAATTTGTACACTTTTGAGGACGTTAGTAAGTTTTTTATTGAATGAGATATACTTAAGTTTACTTGTTTCATTTTGCAACATTAAATACAAAAACGGTTCATATATAATGTAACAATGATAACCCTAATGCTTTGTTGAAGATGCCATGAATAAGTGCAGTTTTGTAACATATTAAAATTTATTTACAAATTTAAGATTACCAATGTTCTGAATCTGTTCCATAATCCATGTACATAAAAAAATGACATGCTTCTTATATGAAACACTAGGTTCAAAAGTTAAGATATAACAGATAGGTATATGTGTATATCAAATACTATAATTATTTACTTTGTAGGGATAGAATGGGAAACAAGAGCATGTCACCTCTCATATTCTGAATGTTACACAAGGCACAAACAAACAAAATGCAAACCACTACATGAAATTTAAAAGAACAAACATTTATTATAAACATTCATTACATATTAAAATAAATAAATACAATATTTTACAAACTAGTGCTTGCACAAAGATTTCCTTTTGTGCACTTTATTCAAAAAACTAAGGCTGGATATCAGATCAAACAATATACAAGATTTAAAGAAAGATAACAATTTTCAAAAATGAAAAGCAAAACTTTGATAAGGCACCTAATTGTAAGACAAAAAGGAATATCTCAGCACAAAGTGAGCTTAGATAAATTTGGAAAGACTATGTGTTGGGAACTTGTTATATTTTTTTATTTTATAGAAAAATTCAGTTTATGGTTGCAATTCCTTTAAAAATTTGTCTCAAGAAACAGCCCAAATGGATTTTCCTCCTGGGTCCTAGTGTCTGCTTGTCTTGGTGGTCCCTTCCCTATTGAGAGATTTATGATTCCCTTCTGCTTTGAAACTTCCTTCTGCCTCAAAATACATAAAAACACACACACCGCCCAGCTCACAGTTACAACCAACCATCATTTTCTGCAGTTCAGGGGCTCTAAGTATCACATCCTGCCCACAAAACAAATGCCCGCAATAAAAATATAATCATGAATGTTCCCACTGAAAAAAAGATGACTCATAGGACCACCAGATTTGCTATAAAAAGCCCTTCATAAACAACTGACAGTTGCAAACCAAAAGGCCACCTGTTGGCTTGCAGGCACACTTTTGCTGTCACTGTCATGATCACTTCTGTCACCATCGTGATCTCACCCAAGTTTTACTAATCTCATCCGACTCATCACATTTGGAAGGCAGATGACAGACCAGCTTTGACACTGCCAGGTTCCTGACACCACCACTGTGATTTCTAATACCTCAACATCTTCACTATCCAGCTCTCAACCTAGGCCTCCCTCATCATCTTGTGGATCTCAGATTTGACCAGATCTCCAGAGAGACATTCCACTTAATCAACCTTCACTATTCACACCAGGCCTCCCTTGTCAACACCACAGTGACCCAGTTTGATAACCTTTGATTAGACAAGAATCCAACAGAGACCTTTTGCTTAATCAATGCTCACTATCCACCTCAAGCCTCCCTCACAGCGACCACCACAACCTTGGTAACCAACCTGCCAACACGTCTTACCCTGAACCAACCCATGACTATGACCTTGATCAATCAACATGCCAACCGATCTTACCAAGCAGTTCAGCTTCAACATTTCAGCATCACACAACCACCAGCCCATCAAACAAATTGCAGGAGTTAATTTCAACCTTGAAGAAATGCATGTGTCAACCCCAACAATGACCTTGACCAACAAACCCAAGAAATCAGTCAATTCCCAGCCCTGCCAACAACACCCTTACATCTAATCGCTTTCCTTACTAAGGAAAGAGATTAGATATATTATATTCCTTAATAAGGAGCCACATATGAACAATTTCTGCCACCTTCCACACAACTCCCCTGAATCCATCCTCCAGGTCTATAAGTCTACCATTCGACCTTGCATGGAGTATTGCTGCCATTTATGGTCTGGGGCCCCTGCGTGTTGCCTCGGGGTTCTTGATAAGATCCAGAGACGGATATGCAATGTGATTGGCCCTGATCTGTCATCTCGTCTGCAGTCGCTCTCTCACAGACGGAATGTTGCATCACTCTGCCTTTTCTACAAGTACTTCCACGGTAATTGCTCTGAGGAGTTGCTCTCACTTGTCCCTAAGCCTCGTGAATTCAAGCGTCCTACGAGGCTGGCATCCCGTTCCCACCCCTTCACCGTAGAAACTGTTAGGTGTAGACGTCTTTTCTACTTCAATAGCTTCATGTCTCGCACATCTCGCCTATGGAACTCCCTTCCCAGTTACTGTTTCCCTGACAAATACAATCTCCAACGGTTTAAGTGTAGCGTCAATCGTCATCTCCAGTTGCCTTGATCTATCCACTTCCTGACATCTTCCATTCCTATCTGCTCTCGCTCTATATCTCCCGTAACCTCCCCACCTCGATCGGCCCTCCGTCCTTCTCTTTCTCCACAACCCTTCCTTTACCACTCCTATCTGCTCTTCCTCCAACCCTTCTGTAACCCCTTGCGTGATAGTGGCCACCGGCCTTGCTCGGGGTGATACGCTTAAAAAAAAAAAAAAAAAAAAAAAAACTATGAATACAGACTGAATTTTGATGAATACATATTGTTGAAATTTTAATCCTTGTTTCCTTTGTAACCAAATGCTCTTTATAACAAAAAAGTTTTGACTCTTGAGCAAACCAGACCTAACATTACAAAAATTTTAAATTAAATTTGAACTAGAAACTGAACTATCCCCCATTAAAAAATTCATGGCATTAAATAATATTAAAGCTGTTGAAATGCTGTTAAAAAATGCAATATAACAGAAATTCATTCTATATGCTTGCAGAATCATTGTAACCATGTGACTTTTAAAAAAAACGTTACTAGAGGATGCTCCTTAATCCTATGAATAGACAGTGACATTTTCTGTCATCTGCTTTTTTTTTTCTCATACATCATAAGATGTAGCTAGCATGTGGTGGAAATGTGTCCCCACCAAGACACACATGCACGCATATACCTTTCACTTCACTTTTATTTACTTTTCTCTGGGACTTACTTCTATACAAACATCTTCACTAGTTTGTTTTCTTCTTCCATATCCATTGTTTATGACACACGCAACAATCTTCTATAGACTATTGTCTATGTCTAGCTCTGTTTTTTTAATGCATACATTGTCAATTTGTTTGTATATAGTTTTGTTGTTACTTTATTACTCAGACTCACATTCAAGTTTGCATTTATTGTTGTGGGAAAATACATCCCAGGAGACTTGTGTTTTTCTACCTAAACACTACACAAGCAACCTACAACAGTATCACTACAAATTCAGTTTAGTTAGTATAAATTAGTGTCACTAAAACTTTTATCAAATGCAAAGGGCAAAGATACAATGATGTTGCTTTGAATCTCTACTGATAAATTTTGAAGAACAACAAATATTTCTTACATTTTTGTAGCTTTAGAACAGAATGTTTATAAAATTATCTGCGTTGCTTGCCCTGCCAAGGTAGACATGCATTTCACTATAGTGTATGTGCAAGTTTGTTTGTATTTAGTGAATCTGTATTTTGCTAAGAATAAATGACGTAGTAAATCACGATTGTGAATAATCTTAAAACATTTGCGCTCAAAAGCCATGAGAAGCAACAAAAAAAAATCAATAATTGTAAGAGAGATAACTCAATTTGCAAATTTTTCAAATCACAGCACCTTTTTAAATGTATACTTAAAGTAAAAATGGTGCTAAAGTCAGCAAAGACTAAATAAACTGTTTTTATATTCGTATGGTTAGTTGAGTTAGTTTTTAAAAAAACAAATTTTGATTAAGCGAACATAAGTAGAAAAATTTATGAAAAAATATTTTTCCACAAAATGAAAATCCAATAGTTTCATAGTGTTTTTTTTTTTTCTTTTTTTGACTGAATCTCATTATCGTTTCAATTGGAAATTTTGGATTTTGAGTAAAAAGCAAGTGAATTGGCTTTTTTTAGGTTTTTACTTTCTCTCACCTTTCTGACCTGGAGATCTTGAAACAAACGTAACATATATATTACATTCTCTTTTTGGGTGGGGTAGGGGGTTGTTTTATGGCATATCAAACTCAATGGAATGCTAACAAGATATTTATTACTGGTAATAATTTTTCCTTCAAAAATGTATTGTTGGTAATAATGTATTACTGGTAATAATTTTTCCTTCAAAAAATTTATTGCTGGTATTAAAACCTATTTTTACACTTTCATAGTATTTTAACCCCAGTTTTGGGTTTAACTATTTGCCCATAGTTTGGACCCTAACAGGTGCTACCACCCCAGATCAGGGTGGGCCTGAGATCACCCGCATTTAAGAGGTGGTTACACACTCCTCAAAACCTCCTGATCAGAGGCCTTGCTGTTGGACGTAGTTTATCATCTTACCCAGGACGCGGATGTAGTTTATCATCTTACCCAGGGCACTCTTTCTTTTTGCCTTTAGCAAGCCCAGAATTTCGATTTCAATAATTAAAAATTTAAAATGGCTGAATTTCCTGTCATTCAAAGATAGATGGGCTTTCATTTTTGATAAGGATGTAAATGTGATTTTATATTAGTTGACAAATTGACTTTACAATTTTTTAATAAACCTCGGCCCCCTCCAGTCACTGCAGAGCATGCTTTGGATTCCTTTGGGGATGTGTGTGATGATTGTGACATCTTGGCTTTTATCTAATTAAGTAAAAATCAGCAAATAATGAAATTTAAATCACTTACTGATGAGATACAAAAATGAAAAAATTGTTTTAATTTTTCATGAAACATTTTCCAACCACTTTTTGAGAAAAAAGAAAATCTGTTAACTGTTGTATGAAACTGGTGTTTTCAATGACAGGAATTTTTTGTAAAAATTAAAAATCAATGAGTAAAATATTATTGAAGTTGTAGGGGAGTTATTATAAGTAGATAATTATAAACCTCTTGACATTTATACAAAAATACTCATAAGCATGAGAAACAGCAAGATGTGGAAACAGGTATAATTTATTATCTGATTGTTATGCAGTGTTGAAGATGTGACAGACAGTAATACTGTGTAAAATTGTGAGTTTGGGGTCAAATATAGATCAAATATGGTATACAGTCTTTCTTGTATTTGTTTATTTTTTTTAGATATTTTTTTAGATATTTTTTCAACGTGTAATGAGTGTCAAGATAGTTTAGTCAGAAAATACAAGAAGTGTCTAGAGTTTTCTTACCTCAAATTTTTGTTGAATGCTAAAAGATAAATGTTACCATTATGGCCTGAAAAAGGAAAAGGAAATTTTTGTTGACACACGTGTTAACACCTGTCTGTGTGAACTGCTTGTCCAATAGTGAGAATGTCATGTGTTTGTGTATGTAGAGGAGAAAAGTGGGGTCAGTTCTCATTGGTTTAGAATGCATTAATTAGTGATAGTTACAATTATTTATAATTATTTTATTATAATTATTTTTTTGACACTATAATTAATTTTTATTTATTCATTTTTTATGGACATGACACAGTGACAGTATAATTCATTTTTTATTTATGTATTTCTTCCTGGATACAACAATGTGATGAAAATAAAGACTGAATTCATTACCCTGTGCAATTTTCACAATGCATTATAAGGTTTTAGAAAATTCAAAATATTGCTAGGGTAGAGCTGTGCTTGGTCTTTGCTTTGTGTTGATGCTAGGGATCAGATATTAAGTTACAGGTTTGTCGTGTGGGTTATCCCCATATAGATTTGCCAAGAACTGTCAAGCAGTTATATAAATGTGACACTTCCTGTCTTTCTCTCACTTATCTCTTTTTTTCCTACCAGCATGCTTTAGTTACAACACTCCCAGGACTTTGTTCCTGCAGTATGGGGATATCATTCCCCTTGCTAAGTGAACTTTTTTCCACATACACATATATGTGTATCACTTACACAATTCCTAACTTGTAATGTCTTCTTTCTTTTGCATTCATACTCATATGTTTCCTATCTTTTTACTCAGTTATGATATAACAATAGATAATTTTGTATAATTTTATATATCAACAAACAGTATTTATAAAAATATGACAAACCGGAAAGGTTTTTTGTGATGCATATCATCCGTTAGGATTTCATCAGACTGGGCTTTATTGATGTTGCCACATCTACACATGAAAAAAAATTCTCTCAAAAATATTCTTTCAAAAATTTTGAAACTACCTGCATCTCTCATTTTGTATGCATGTGTAGACATAGCAACATCAACAAAGCCCAATCCAATGAAATCCTAACAGATGAAATGCGTCACAAAAAACCTTTCCAGTTTGTCATTTTACTCAGTTATATAAAAACAAAAAATATCAAATATCGCCTTGTTGAAATTGTCCTCCATTTTCCTTACAACTATCATTTACATGTTATTAATATTGTTGCCTCTGTCTTAGTCTAACTCAGCGGTTACAAACTTTTTTGTGCCATTGCCCACTTTCACATGGAAAAATCTTCCACTACCCACCTTTATAATAAATATTCAAAAGCATACCAAAATTGTTTGGTAAAATTTTATTACTACTTCATAAACTGACTTTATGATATAGTAAAAAATACTGAAGGGAGGTAACAAATAATGTGACTTATGCAGCAGTTGCTGCTACTACTACTATTAAAGAACAAATGAAAGCAAACTTGACCATTGAAAACTTTATATACAATTTAGTTTTATAATGATAGTTTTATGGTTAGGGTTAGTGTTGCATGTGTTAATAAAAAAATTAAATTATTTTTGTTCATAATTATAAAATTAAAAAGAATATACACTACTAGCAACTATATAATTTTAGTAAATATTTTTCTGTTGTTCTTAGTCTTCTCTTATCTGATTTATCACCCAAAAATGTTATTTCATCTGAAGAACTATTTGAATGTTAATGACTCTTCTCAAAAATATAGAAAATGTCAAAATATTGTTTGCAGGAATATTTGTATCTTATCTAGGAATGTGACCCACTTATTTTCAATTAGTCTCCTGTTTTTTTTGTATTTTAATACAGGATTTTTGCATATCTCCATTGAATATTTTTTTTTAGTTGCAAATGCTGAGATACCATTTTAATACACAAAATCTTATATCACCCAATAAACTTTCAAGTCACCCACCATTTTCTGTTCAGTTGCTCAATACCCACCCAACAACTGAAATCACCCATTGGTGAGCGATATTACCCCAGCTGGAAAACTATGGTCTAACTAGAAGTAGTGCCTGCTACAATGGCTATAGTCAGGGTTAGATTTTGCTTAGGCCTACAGTGGTGTGTTTAAGGTTAAAGAACTTGAGTTAGAGGTGTGAATAAGAATTAATAGATTTAATGATTGTATAATTGTTAAAATTATTGTCATATAAACAAAATGTAACAGCCTTGCTAAAGATAGTATAAATTGTCAGTCCTGATATTAGGGAAAAAATCCTAATAGAAGTTTTAACTGTAAACCTTTAACATACTGGAAATTAAAAACCAATAAAAGTCTGTTAGAAAAAACATTTCCTGTTCAAAACACAATATTCAAAATTGGCTCAGTATTAAAGCAAAAAAAAATCAAATTGTTTTTCAGTCAATGAAAAGTGTTAAAAAGAAATAGACACATTTATCTAGGTCACTTTTATGGTAGCCAACCTTATAAGAAGGACTCCTTTTGCCAATCGCAGTTTCCCTATACCAGCTGATTTCACCCTACCATTTTTGAATTCGGTATTTGTTCTAGAGGGCTGGGAGATGGTCCTTTATCACATGCCCATACAACATCACTATCGGAGACATGTCCAGGTCTTGGACGGGGGTGTTGTGGTGTGTCAATGGGGATCTGGTTGTGTGATTATGGTATAGGTGGCCATAGCTGTCAGTGCTGTCTGTTTGTATTCATTCAGCTGTTTTGACAGCCAGTTCTGCCCATCCATTGCTCTAGGGGTAGTACACTGACAATGTGCACTTTCTTATACCCAAGTTTTCTAGGAACATGAATCAAACTGTGGTCCTCCATCATATGATATTTATTCTGAGGCACCATATGTGCAGAGCCAGTTACATAGGGTGTTACATGTGGCTCTGAAATTCCCAGAAGTCATGACCTCCACCCATCCCATATATTGATCTGCATATACCATATAGTTTTTTCCTCACTGGTTGAAGAAATCCATCACTGTCATCTGAAATGGAAATTCAGGATTTGATGGTGGCATCAAGAGTTCTCTGGGTTGTGACAGGGCCATTATGTTGCACCTTTTGCATTGTGCTCAGGTCTGGCGAATACTTGTATCTAGCCCTGGCCAAAACAGTCATTGTCTGGTGTTAGTCAGCATGCCATTAATGGTCTGATGTGCAGAGTGGAGTAATTTGAGTACTTCTCCCTGTAGTTTTCTGGGTATGAGTATTTTATTCTCCATTATAGTTATTCCTTCCAAGCAGTATAACATCTTCATAGGCCAAATCCTGCACCATGTAATCAACCTTAATTTGGTGTCCTGCTCATAAGTGGAACTGAATGATGCTTTTATAGCACTGTTGTGCTGAATCTTTCTTAGTTGCCCCATCTTGTCTTGGTGTTTACCAGGGAGGTGTTTTATGTGGTACTCATACATCAAGGACCATTCTTTGAGGCTGAACTGTCATGGGTTCTTTATATCCTCCAGAGCTTTGTCTAAAATGACTTTTATTAAAGGCTTGTGATCCACTGTTACCAACAGTTCTGGACATCCTAACAAGAACATTTGACATGATTCTAACACGTATTCTAGTGCCAATGCCTCCCCGTCCACTGGTGCACAGCATGACTCAGTGTCACTGGTGAATTGGGATCCAGCTAGAATCAGTTTTCAGTGACACTCACCACAAATCAGTTTTACTTCGGTGGCACAGTTACAGTGCTTCTGGAGCAGGAAGTATCCTACCCCTGTTTTGCTGAAGTCTATCGACAAACGTTGGCCTGTTGACTTCACATGTTTTTACACTGTCCTCAATTTCCTGTGCAATTCATTGTTTTAACTCATTAAATATTCAATTGACCCTGATATCCCAGTATAACTTCCAATCCTTTGTTCACAGTTGTTTACAGAAAGGAGCCATTATTTCAGTTTAATAGAATGTGTATGAGGCTTGGTTCACAAGTCCAAACCAGGATCTTACATTGGTGATGGTTTAGGGTGTGGGGAAGTTCAAGATTACTTCCATCATCCTCTTAGTGAGTTTTATCCCATCCTCTGTTACCTGGAACAATATTGTTGTGGTGGGTGGGGGAGTACAGGTGTTGTGTCAAAGAACGTCCTTCCATATAATATGTCCAACATACTACTCTAAGAACCCTAAAATAAATAAAAGAAATAATTAAATGGGAGATAACTACAAGCTCACTATGAGTTATATCATTTAATGGATTTCTAATATCCAAGAGAGTTTGTCTTGTTTTCTTTCTCAAACATGGCAAACTAAACTACCCTGCAATCACACATGTAGTTTCAATCTTGGCTTCAGTCACTTTTTCACCACTGTAAAATAGATTCCTTGTGCCTTTTCTATAAATACTTTCATGTAATTGTTCTGATGAATTTTCCTCTATTGTACCTACACTATGAATTTCAGTACAGTACCAGATAGATGGCAAGGTACATATATATATATATATATATATATATATATATATATATATATATATATATATATATATATATAGTTGAATGTAGTTGGAATGTCTAGATGTAAACATAAGTTCAATACTAACAGTTTATCTATTGCATTTCTCAATTGTGGAACTCTCTACCCACTTCCTGCTTCTCAGTTAATTTTGATTTTCAGAAATTTAAATGTAATGTAAATTATTATCTTCTGTCTTCTTAATTCTTGTTCTTTTATTTCTCTCTCTCTCCTTAATAGTGTTTGTTTTATTATATTCCCTAACACTCAGTAATCCCTTGTGTCTTAGTGGTTTTATTGCTTTACCTGAAGTGAAATGAATAAATAAAAAACATCCATGCTGAATTCAACTAAGTCAAAATCTATCTATACTTATTCTTAATAAATTTCATTTTATTAAGTTATGTGAAGTACCTCAGTTATCATTTCAATTGAAATTCAGATTGCCAACTAGATCACAACAAAAAGGATGGCAGCTCACACAACCCTGTTTGATTGGGAGAGTCATTACTGTGTGTTTGTTTTTGTGGCTATAGAATTATTTGTACAGGTTTAATATTTTCTCTGACAGTTTTGTGTTCATTATGTACTAGCATCAGAGGCCATTTTTTTGTTCCTAATCAAACTAACTGTAAGCTGTCTCATCTCATATGTATTATGATATGTCAAAGAAGAATGCAATTAGCAGTGAAATGACAAAGTCATTTAATGTTGTAGGTGGGTGTTACATAGTTGAATGGCTAACAAAAAATAAATTGGTAGTGAAATGATCAAAGTTTTCACTGTGGCAGCTTTTATAAAACAGTATTTCAAGGGAAACATTTACAGTGTATTTTCTTTCACTCTCAAGAACCCCTTGCATCTGAGTGGCTTTATTGCTTTGCTTGGGATGAAGGTGTAGAAGAGAATGATACCTTAATTTAAAAAAGACACTGTCTTAGAGCTACGAGAATTCACAAGAGTGGTTGGACGTATGCAAATTTGTTTGCGAGATCAGCTGCATATAAATTCACAATGCAAGAAAGAGGACAGCTGTGCTGGTTTTAGTATGGTTAGAAAGCAATTACTTGGATCAGTTTCACATAGAAAGAAAAAAAAAGCTGGTGAGTATTAAGTACACTAGAAAATATGTTGATGTTTATGCAAATTATATTAGGAGATTAGCTGAAGAGGGATTGGAATAAATAGTGAATCTTCAATTTGTGACTGGCTTCCCTGACCATGTTTCTGTGAAGCTCCAACTTTTACCAAGTATAGAAAGTATGCCTATGGGGGATTTGGTGACAAGAGCTAGATTGTTAATGGTGTATTGAAGCAAGAAATTGTGACAAGACTTGAATAACAAGGTAAAAGGAGTGGGAAGAGCAGGCCTATTAAGGTGACAGTACTTGTTGGTGGGTTTGGGGGGATCACATTTGCTAAACAATTGTCCAGTTTCTAGGCTCATAGTAAGGATTAGTGAAAAAATGGAGTGAAGTTTGAGAGAGGGCATGAATTTCCTGTGCACATGCAAGTAAAGACAAAGACTGGGGCAAGTGTTGAAACAAAGTTGCATGCTTCTTACAGAGTTGAAGATACATATTTTGATGGCAAATGGTGGACATCTAAATAGTCCTAAAAGAGATAGAAAGAGAACATCCATTATTTGAAAATTCAGTAAATAACACTGACCATTTCTTAGATAAAGAGGTAAAATTTGTAAAATATGAATTTACAAAGAAAGGAGAAAGGCAGATTGAAAAGTGAATTCCCATTCCCTGGGTTAGAGTGAAGCATGTAGAAAAGTTCAGTGCTGTTAATGGCTTTTAGTCCAATCAACCATAAGTCCAACCAGACTTTCAAGAGTTGTATACCAATATGAAGTGTCACACAGTTGGTGATATTCCAGATGTGTACAGGGAAACCCTACAACAGTGGAGCAATGATGGGGAATCAAAAATTATTGATTTAAAATCATTTTATCTACAACTTTGTGTGGCTGTGATGAAAAGTTATGGAAATATCAATTTATAAATTATGAAGAGAAGACATATTGTCTAACCAGGTTAGGATTCAGCTTGAATTTTCCAACAAAGATCATGGCAGCTACACATGAGTTGATATTGATGGATGAGATAAGGAATGTCACACATAAGTGGATGTGTGAAGTGATGACAGAAATCAACACCAAGACATTCAAAGGCCAAATGACAAAAAAATAGTTTCTGAGGATTGTGCATTGTTCCAGTTAAAAAATGAATACTTCAAAAATAAATATTTAACATTTTTCAACCAAAGGGGTCATGTTCCTGCTAACAATATAAAACATGCTTCATGATCCCTTTGAAGGAGATTTAAACAAAGTTTGCAGACAGATAAACCAGTATTAAGAGACAACTGGCAACAAATGGCAACAAGTCACAATGCTTAACTTAAACAAAATTCCCTTATATTTTCATCCATCTTCCTTACCAAACTACAGGACAGTTACACTTCTGTCCTCATTTTCTCACACATACACTCAAAGAAATTGCATCTATTTCCTACTTCTTTTTATCTTACGAAACAACTACAAGGAAAGGACTGTATCCTGACAAATATAAGAACTTTAAAACTCACACACGCTACGAAAAATTTAGTTGTAAAATAACACAAAAATAAAAATATCTTACATTTTTATATTTAAATACCTTTTTTCTTTATAGGTTAATTCAAATCCACAACAGATGAAATAAAGGATTCTACAGCTGAGGTTGTGGATCATTTTGAAACGTTTGGATTGACTACAAAATCACTTGAAGCTTTGGAGGAAGGAGGAGCTTGCATTTGGGCTCAAACTGAAGACACAGTACACAAGCTAGATTTTAGAACGGAAAATAATACCCCAGACTTAAGAAATGATCTCAGTAGAAGAAACTGTTCTTGATATGTAGCAAGCCACTGTTCTATTGCTGGATGGCTGAAGACTGTGCAGTCCTGTGGAAAAGTGAGCTAAGTGGGTGAGCTGGGGTGATAAAGTGATATATATATGAAAACCTTAAACCAATTAAGCAAAAGCTTTTCAGTGCATTATAAAATCAGAATCATAAAAGTAAAATATGAAACAAGATCTTTTTATCAATGTGGATACCCCACTTACTTTCAAATGATGGGGGTATCCAGAAATTGTCCAGTCCTATTGGCTTTTGCAGCAATTGACAAAGCCCCACCCAATTTGTGCAAAAAGGAGGTACCATTCTGAAGACAAACCTCCAGAAATTAGTTTTATTATTATTGATTTCCATCTGTGGAGAGACAAAACTCTCTGATTGTAATTACAGCTTTTGTTCAGTGAGAAAAGCCAGAAGAAAGACATATAATTGGATAGAACTTAGTAATAAGGAATGGCAATGCATAATAAGTAAAAACTTGAACATGAAAATCAAAACATATGACTTTTGAACGACCACAATATTGTTTGATAATATCAAATGATTATGTTATGAAAAGACTCAGTAATGTGATTGATTGATTGATTGATTTTTTATGGTTTAACAACATTTTTGCAGGTTATTTAAAACCAGAAAATATTTTTAGATTATGAGAATTTTGGGGAGATATTAATGATTTGGTGATACACGGTCTACTGCTTACCCCATTGCTGGGAGAGAAGAGGTGGATTCATACCTTTCCCAAGGATATTTGCACGTAATTTAAAATAACAAACCTGACTAGAATTGGAACTTGGCTCTCCGATTTCCAATTCTGAGCAGTTTTCCATTATACCACCCACATATCCAAGTTTACAGCACCTAGTATTCTCAAGTATATATACTCATCTAGATATTGACCAGGCTTGATGTTGATTAACTTTGGTGATTGTACAAGAACCAGTGTTTAAATGTAGAATGACTGTAAGCCCATTCAGTAATAGAGAATGAATGTGTACCTCAGCAGTAAATATCAAATGTTATACTGAACAGTATACCTACCATGGTGCCTTTTTATTGTGACTTTGTGACAGGACTGAAGTTAGTTAAGGAAATGGGTAATTTCTTCTTGGGTTACTGAGCTAAAATAAAAAATAAATACCAGTAATCTACTGGCCTGACTGATGTGTTAGGGATTAATGATCTGTGTTATTAATTTTAATTATATAATGATCCCCACGGTTTGTGAGAAAGAGATAACTTCAAAATAGAAAGACAATATTGTAAAATTATTTGGTGATGGAATGTAACTTTGGAAATAACAAAAAAGTTAAAAAGAGAGCAGAGAACAATCAAAACAGAAACTGAAAATATTGGAGAGTGAACAGCTTCTTCCTATGAACCACTGTTCTGTGGAACAGATTCTCAAGAGGATGTTTGCCTGATCACTACAATCTTAACCTGTTCCATTCCAGAATTAACTGTTATCTTCCTCTCCTATCTATAAAAACTACATCTTAATGTAACCCTCTACCTCAAGTACCCCCTAGGCCATGTACAGGGTGAAAGAAAAAAAGTCTGTAAGAATTCCACAAAATGAGATTTGAAAAAAATTAAAACAATAATATGCAAGAAATGTGGATTGACTAACAAGAAAATATTTGGAGAATCTAGTGTTGTGAATGTAAAATATTAAAAATATCAGGAAGCTGTACAAATGTGATGCTATTGTGAGACTGGTAGTATAAAATTAGGATTAAAAAGGTTCATATGAAAACCCCATATTGGATTTGGAGAATTGGAAAGCTTAACTGAAATATGGAGCAAGGAAAAAAATGTTTTTTTTTCCTTTCTGATAAACAGATATGCAGAATAAAATGTCAGGCCCCAAATATGATTTGAGAAATATGGTATGTGCATTGCTTGTTGGCTGAGAAGTAGTGAAATTGTTATGATTCGCGAAACCAATAATGTAAACAAACTGAAATATAGTTTTGTAAATGTGCAAACTGAGCAAAGATTTTATTCAGTCATATTGGAAAATCAACAACAAATGAGATTCTTTGAGGTCAAGGACACAGTAATAATTTATAAACACAAAGTTTGTTATCAGAAAAATTATTGTTTTTAATAAGTAACTTATTGTGGTCCAATTGTCATCAGTATATCGAAAGAAAGGATAAACAAAGTTTGTTATCAAAGAATGTATTGTTTTGAATAACTGACCACTTTGTTTGAAGGTCAGTGTTATTTCTCCAAAATTGGAGAAAATAATTAATTGATATGAATATTCTTGAGTCTTGAGATGCAGTAGGGGTCAGGCAAAATATATATAAACAGAGCATTTAAGAAACCTAGCAGTTGGAGCAAGAGACAGCAAGAGATGTAAATGAGACAAGACAGCAGCTGATTCAAGAACTGCTAAATCCCATGTGACCTGCTGCTGAGAGAATTCCCAGCTGACCTCTTTATCTGTTGATTGAACTTGATCCAAGCTTTAAAAGAAAAAGATAAAATATCACAATAGAGAGTTTAATGGGAAGGGTTACTTTTGTTGTATTAAAATCTATATAAACCAATTGAAAAATAAGCCCGTGACCTTCTTTGTTATTTTGTTATGTTATTTTTGCCAGTGGAAGTGTTCTTTCTCCTTTTGTAACATGGTTGCACCATGACTCGATTCAGTGCTCAAGTATGGACAAGATTCGATCTTCACTGCTCTGTGATCAAGGAACATAATGTGGGGCACAAGCAGATGAATGAATGAAGGAGAAAGCAGATAACCATCAGCTACTAGCATGGGAACAAGTCAGGATCAAGCCAGGCCAGCTGTGTTATACAAATACTGCTGGACTATGTGAATCCAGTTCACAATGGGAGAAGAAAATAATGATCATCTAGCCTACCTGGATGTACTAATAACTTGCACAGGGAATGTGTTCAAGACATCCGTATATCACAAGAAAACCTTCACGAGACATTACTTCATCTTCAATTCCCACCATCCTTACAATGTAAAGAAAGGGACTATTAGGAAGGGTTATTAGGAATGGTGCAGAAGATCTGCAATTCATACAACATCAGGACAATATTCAGAAGCAGCTCCACTTTTCAGGGAAATCTCTTCTGAATGACAAAAGAGAACATAACCAAGAACTATGTGTACGCCATTCTTTGCAGTCATGGCAAAGAATATACAGGTGAAACTAATTTTCCCCTAAAAATAAGTCTGGAGAAATATCAAAAAGCCACAATTGGGTGTGAGATAATGAAATCAGGAATAGCTGATCATGTATGTAGGGTCATTAATACCCATGGAATTAAATAAAATACTGAACAGAAAGGCACACCAGAGAGTTAAATGTCAGAAAAAATCAGCAAATATGTTTTAGGATGGAAAAATCAGCAAATATTCTTTAGGATAGATTTTATCTGATGCAAATGTACCTGTGACTAAAAGAAGGCAGCAAGGAGGTGGCAGTGATGATATGGGCTGGAATTGTTGACCAGACCATAATGTGACCATTCAAAGTTGATGAAGGAATTAAACTGAACAGTGCTATTATGATTTCATGGACAAGATTTTCTTTGAATGGTACAAGTTCCAGCCTCACCGTTTCAGAGTGAAGTGTTTTTATAGCACAACAATGCTTCTTCTCAAGTATCTAAGATTACCGATTAATTTTTTTATCATAATAGGTGTACAGGAGAGAAGATAATGGAATTGCCACCATCAAGTTCTGATTGAAAATCTATGAACAGTTGTGAAGATGAAATTATATGAAGTTAGCAAACAATATGAAAGCAAAGCAGATCCATGAAAAGCAATTAAAATCACCATGTCAAAAATTGAATCTGTTGAAGGAAAAGAATTAACAATATCAATGATCGCTGACTGTTATTGAGAAGAAAGATAACTATAGTAAGATGTAAATGCTTTACAGACTTATCATATATGTTTGTTAATTGTTCAATTATACAGGGAGTGATGGGTAAATTGTCGCTATTATATATTTTTAATTTCAGGCATGTGAGTTGCTTGGTTTTGATTTTGTTGACTGCACAGTATAGTAGGGTCAATTGGGCACTGCCTGTGAGAAAAAAAGCACTATGACACAATTCACTCCACCAGAAATTTGTAAACATCATGCTGTACTGTTTGGTATTCACACCCAGTGTTTGGGTGTCAATCTGAGGACAGTGCAGAGGATTCAGAAAGAGTTGGATGAGTCTAATGATGATAACAAAGTTACGGCAGCTCAGAAAACTCACTCTGATAATTCTGATAAGAACTCCCAAATTTGTTGGTGAAGGCCTCTGACTCAATACGGAGGCCAACATTGAGTGCCTTAAAGAGGTAGTGCTGCCCTGGTTCAAGAGGGTTGCTACTGGAAGACACTCTGGCAACATGGCTCTGCACCATGCCACACAAGCAGGAGAACAATTTCTGTGGCCATATAACCTCTTACATCTGGACGCATAACTCTCCAGGCTGCAACTCCCTTGATTCTTATGTTTGAGGCATAGATGAGCAAGAGACCAACAAAACTCCTTGTAATACCAAAGGTGAACTGAAGTTAAGGATTATGGCAGCATTCACCAACTTAAACAAGGAGAGCATCTAGAAGAGATGCAGGAGACTCCAAAGTCATCAGGAGACCGTGGTTTTGGCCAATGGTGATTTTATTGAATTCATTTTTGTACCCTGTAGGTGTTGATCATCTTTTGATGATTTTATTACCTTGTTGAAGTAAATAGTGATTTTCTGATTTTGAATAATAACTTTATACTGCAGTTTTTATAATATATCTAATAACTTTAATAAAACATGTTGAAACTATGACAAAATTTAACTCAAGCTTTGTTTTGATGTCTAAATTAATTGTTTAAAATTTGACAAAAATTTTTCAAAGCAACATTGAATTATTATGGTTGATGTGATTTGCATAATAACTTCAGACAGATTTTATGTTTCTATGGTCTATATCTTTTGAGTTTATTCATAAATAAAAATTTGTTGCACCAAAATTGTTGGCATAATAAAACCTGACACTTCCAAAACAAGTTATTATCAATATATTTTTAAAAAGTAAAGGTAAATATTATAACTTGAAATTCACATGATATACTGTTCATCTAAATATATCCTTAAAATGTTACTTGCACTATTTGGACTGTTATCCTCATCTTCATTGCCATATTCACGTTTTGGTCTTTGTACATTCCGGCCTTCTTCAGGTGATTGGAACTTTGATCCAAACCCTTTATTTTGTTTCTGCATGCCGTGCTTCTTTCAGATGTCTCAGTTATTTCCCTTTAACTCAACACTCCAAGATTTTGGTCCACCACTGATGTGGCCTGGTATTGAACTCACAACTCTTTGAGTCTAGGCAGTGGATCTAACCAACATCTTTATCTACTGGGCCATGTGTCCTTGAGGACATCTGTGTATGAATTTTGGGGACTTATAAACCTAATGTCTCAGCAAACATAAAAAAACTGAAGTGGCTGCCATCAGAACTCTACAGAGGAATGAAAGCATCATCATACTACCAGCTGACAAAGGTAATGCAACTGTAGTGATAGACAAATTGGAATATACAGAAAAACTGGAAGACCTCATTACGAATGGTAGTTACAGTGAGGTAAAGAAATATCCTACAATGAAAACAGAACGCAAACTGTCACAGATCCTAATGAAGGACAAGGACCACTTTGAACCTAAGACATACAGGTAGTTATCACAGCGTTACGCCAAGCTATCTCACATATACAGTCTCCCAAAGATTCACAAAGACAGTATTCCACTCAGGCTGATTGCTAGCTGCCAGGGCTCTGTGTGCCACCCTCTGAGTCACTTCCTAGTAGATATAATTGGCCATCATATGTCTGGAACTCTGTCCACTTCCAGTACACAACCAGATGGTGAGCCTGGACATGGTGAATTTGTTGATTAAGATACCCAGGAAGGAGGCACTCTTGGTAGTCAGGGATAGACAGGCGTCAGACTCTTCCCTTGCAGAACGAACAAGTATACCAATAGATAACCTGATGGAATGGAATTAGACATATATCAACAAGATGAGGGCTTAAATAACTGAGACATCTGGTAGAGGCATGGTATGTGGAACGAGAAAAATCTACCCTGGTGGACGAAATAAAGCGTTTGGATTAAAATTCCAATCACCTGAAGAAGGTTGGAGTGTACAACAGTTGAAACATTGTGAATATGACAATGAAAATTAGGATAACAGTCTGAATAATGTTAATAATGTAAGTAATCATAATACATCATCTCAGAGATATAGACAGTTCTCAAAAATATAGATTTAATGTGTCAATGTCTGGTTTTCCTCAAAAAATTTAAAGTTGAAAGAATAGAAGTGTTACATCTAACTCAATCATGTCTCTCTACCCCCCTTCAGCCTCCTAACTCCCTCACTTCGTTAGTTTACTTATTACTGCCAGTCATAAATGTGTAAATTTCTTTTCATTTTAACATTTGGAAATAAAATCTGATGATCCGCTGTCCTTTAAAAGGGCTGTGGTGAAATAATTTATTATATGGAAGCTTAAAGTGGTCTGTTTTTATTTAAATTATTAGCTCTGATTTACATTGAGCTCTCTGGATTTTATCCTCCTTGGGTCTACCCATACGGATTACCTAGTTTTTCGTAAACTAAATATATATATATATAATCCCATGTAGAACATTAGATTAAATTTATATTATTGAAATAAAGTTTAAAAAAACGTTTTTACGAACACAAAAGAGTAATAAATAGAGAAACGGATATATTAAATTCATTATTTTCCTTTTTACTAAATACATATCCTTTTGATTTTAAAAACTGTAAAATAGTTAAATTTATTCATCAAAAATCATCTAGAAGAATTATGGAATCAACTATGTTATCACAATTCAATTCGATTAATCAAAAAAGTAGTTTTTTTTATTACATATCACATTTTCTAGCTAAAATTAGACTTTAACACCTAAATAATAGATTATCCTAAATTATATTTTGAATTATGAATATTCATTATTTTCTTTAAATTACAGGTTTGATTTTTCTCACCATAACTTTTTTTATTTCTTTTGTTTTTCTTATATATCAAATCAGCATATTCACATTTTATCTTAAAATATTTCCTGCCGACAAAGCTCATTGATTTGTACATGGATATTTATTTTTAAATTTAACTCTCAAATTTAAAAAAAATTGTCAGTGTTGAAAGGTTACCATGGTAACAATTTTTTCCTTAGATCTTTTTCAGTTGTTGTGAAAATTTTCATAAAAAGTGAAATGTTAACAATAAAATAAACATTTAAAAAAAAAATGGTTTCATGAATTGCATCTTATATACTTTGTTTAGATATTTCATATCAATCATTTACATGTATATATTTGACCATGCTCGGGATGCGTACGAGAAAGAACTTTTATTGTGGCAACAAAATGGATGGCTGTTGCCATATCCCGAAAAGGAGCTTAGCCCGTCAAAGGGTTTGATTCCTTTGATGGCGATTGTACAAGAGCACAAGCAGAAGGTCCGGCCGGTGTTCGACTATCGCGAATTGAATCAATTTATGGAGGTATTCACTGCTGATGCGGACGTGTGTGCGAAGCTCAGAGAATGGCGATGACAAGGAGCCAATGTATCTTGGACTTAGAATGGCCTATTTTGGACCTAAGAATGACCCATTTTCAAATCCATGTCGATAAGGCGTTATGGCCCTTTCAGACTGTGGTTTTTAAGAGTCAGCGATTTTGCCTTACACGATTGGTTTTCGGATTAAATGTGGCGCCGCTCATCATGAGAGCTATCATTGACGCAGTAATGAGGCAAGATCAGGCGATTAAGAGTGCCACGTCGGCATATATTCATGAAAAACTGGTTTCTGTAGCGCACGTGCGGCAGCATCTCTCTGATTATGAGCTCGTATGTAAAGATCCAGATCGATTGGAAGACGGAGCCAAAGTCTTGGGTCTGCAGTTCTGGGGGGCGGCATACTTCGATGGAAACGGAGAAGTGAAGTCCCAGACATTCCACAGATCGTCACCCGTCGGAGCATCTTTCCCAATGCGGGAAACTTATGGGCCATTTCCCTGTGTGTGCAGCAATAAAAGTTGTAAATCTAGCCATTCAATGGCGGGCATCGGTGTTACATTTGGTTATGGGTTCGACCTGCGTACATCGATAGATATCTGACACCCTGACTGGAAAGGCACGGGTGAACACAGAGGCGGCTGGTAAGATGCTGGTAAGACGGCGCTTAGAGACATTGCGAGCATTGGCAGAGGAATACGCCTTGACGATGAATATGACACTGGTGAAATCCTGTCTAAACTGCGAAGAATGCCTGACCCGAATGCCACGGAGGTGGTTGGATTTACATAGGTACGGAGAAGAGCCACTGCCAAAAGGCTGCGTCATTGTGGAGAGTAGATTGAATAAGAACCAAGTGACCAATATACACCACCAAAGTGGCCACCCGGGTGTGAAGAGGACCTTATAGTTTGCCAGGTCTGTTGACCCATTAGTGTCTAGAAAACTTATCGAATCTGTTGTCAAAACCTGCGAAGCTTGCCTGTCCACTGATCCAGCACCGGTACGTTGGAAGAAGAGGACACTAGGTGTAAAATTAACTTGGAGTAGATTAGCGATGAACATTACCGACTACAGAGCCGTCATTTTCTAACACTCATTGATTGCGTTCCTTCTTGGTCCGCAATATGGCGGCCGCTGCATCGACAAGACTCCGCTAGCGTTATTCGTCAGCTGGAATCGATTTTCTATGAGCGGGGCCCGCCAGCTGAAATATTGACAGATAACGACACTGCATTCACCTGTAAGAACTTTAAGAAATTTTTAAGTAGCTGGGGGTACACTTGAGATTCCGATGTGCCCATGTACCGGCTGGGAATGACATTGTGGAACGCTGTCATAGAAGCATGAAGACCATCGCAGCCAGAAAGTAATGTTCGGTGTCAGAGGCGGTCTATTGGCACAATGTCTCTCCCAAGGACAGTCTTTCAGCTTCCACAGCACCGGCCGACGTGCTGCATAGGTACCATATCTGGGAACGAAACATCGATACCACGCCCTCATTTGCACCGCAAAACATTCAAGGAGTTTTCAAAGAAGGGGACATCGTCTGGGTAAAGTCTCTCCACGGTAGATGCACGACCAAATTCAAAACGGGTCGCGTAACAAGTAATCAGTCTGCAGTTGGTGCGGATTGACGGAACGCCGCGGCACATGAAGAGTTTACGCCCTTTTCTGGGATCATATCCATCATCATACTCTGATAACGGCACAGAGGAGAGTGAACGATTTGTGTATTTAAAATCTAGTTCACCACTTTTAACAGACTTCTCTTCCAAAAACTTTTTTTTTTATTCTGTTTTTACACTGCAAAATTTATTTAAAAATATTATTTTTGAAATAAAGTTAATTTGATATTTTTCTCTGGTATTGTTATTCATAACAGCAAATATATTGATGATAAAATGTAACTTTTTATGAGTAATTTGTGTTTTTCTACCAATAAGGTATTTAAAAACGTATGTTGAATTATGAGCAAACATATTTTATACTACAAAATCAGGGAAAATCATTTATTAAGAACATTGTTACGTATATTTAATATCAAAATTAAATTCAATAAATTAATCCAATATTTTAGATATTCTAAATGAGGTGTACAAAAACTTAATCCTACCGCTGCTGCTAAATTATCCATTTTTAACAGAAAATTTTTCTACTCCTATTTCTATAATCATAAAAAAGTATATTTATGACAAAATAAGTCATAACAATAATTACTTTAATTCTAAACAATAAAGTAAAAAGTTACTTTCACATTTATTTTGTTTCATGCCATATAACTGTTCCAGAATTCATAGTTCCAATATGGTTTTTGTTTCATTAAATCTGCTTTAATGTGGATAATTAATTCAAAGATTAAAATGTATATAACATCACATACACCCTTGTTAATGGGATGGGAAGTGATGGATCTGAAGGTCCACCAAATTATATGTTCATTGTTATAAAACTTTAATAAAGAAAAATTATAACAAGATAAAGAGGATTAACTTTTCAATGCAAATTCAATTAATCCTCTTAATCTCTATAGTTTTCTTTGAATTTATACAGCAGCAAACTCTTGCAAAACCAAACTGAAATTAAAAAAACAATATTTGAGATAGGCCTCCAGTTCTGGCCATGATTTCCGCTGTGATTTTCTCTTAAATAAAAATCACCATGGTTCTGTTGTGGATGGCATATTGGCCTGCAAACAGATATTGAATGATGGAAGACAACAACAAACAAAATGAAGACTTGAGTAAATATATATATTGTCAAGTTTATTTTCATTAAAGAAAATAGATCAACAAAAATATTACATTATATTAGACAAAAATATCGCTGCATGTTCATGTAGAGGGTGAGAAGAGTGTTGTCCTGATAAGGACAGTTTTGCAGACGGTGAGGAGCATTGTGGTGAGAAGGACAGTTTATTGTATATGGTTGCTGCTGGTAAAGCTACAGATGTCTGGAGTGGCAGCCAATGGCTAGCTGAACCTACGGCTGACAATAATGGCTGGAACAGCTGCTGGAGCCAGAGGGTGATTGTTAGGTCCTGGAATAGACACAACACTTTCATCTTAATATTTATTTGCATAAAATATAAAAAAATGTGACACACGGGCGAAGAGGGGTGTGGGGGAAAAGGACTGGTCTTCTCTAGTCTTAGTTCACAACTAGCTAGTCACTCTCATTAACCCATTCGTAGTTACAATATTCCTTTCACCATAAGAACACATTGCACTTAACTGTCACACCACGATCACCAAAATACCTCATTAACTCAAATAAAATCCTAGCATGAAATTTATTTACACAAAATATAGGGCGGGGGATACATGCAAAATCGATGAATATATGCAATGAATGAAATGTATTTACAAAAATATAAATATGTGTTAGTATCGGGACTTGCTCCAAAGAGAAAACGTGGCAGAAATCCTGGTTAACTGGGTGAAATGGCCAGATATTGGAAATATCTGATCTCGTCAGAGAACAAAGATAACTGTCAACTAAAAGGGGGGAGTAGACAAAAAAGGGGGACCTATATACTTGCATACCCTAGGTACTTTTGACAAAGTCGGTCAAATACAAAAAATCTATCTTACCTTAACCGACAGGAATGACTGATGTTTCAGTGAGTGGCCCAAAATCCTCTTTCCTAAGTCGCGTCTAACAACCACTCCAGGTCAGCCCCTCTCACACGTACCAATTACGAAACTCTCACCCAACATTTGCCGAATTTCGACGAAGAGAGATGCACCTTTTCCGCCCTGATCTTAACTTTAAGCTGATGCTTCAAGAAAGAGACTAGTTGAGAAGAGAACTTCTTGACTCCGTGAAACTCCTTCTGTCGCGTCGTCCATACAACCATTCGCATGATGCCGAGCAGACACAAGAGCACGTACTGCTGGTCCCTTGATATTGGCGGTACCACATTGGCACAAACGGTGCTGGCATCCAGGACGAAAAACTTTCCGCCCAAGATGCGAACCACGTAGCCTTCAATCAGCCTGCACAACGAGTGTACGATGATACAGTAAATGAAGGCGTGCGCAAGGGACTCCTCCCACTCACCGCAGCGCACGCACGCAATCTGGCGTAACCGCCAGCCCTGCTGCGTAAAGCTTCTTGCTGACCTAGAGAGCCACTCGCAACACCAGCCAGGTGAGTGATGCCTCGTCGTTGTTGAGACATTTCAACCCGGACGCCCATGACAGGACGGAGCGAAACTCCTTGTTCTTAAGACCGAGCTCGTTTTGGAGTTTGTCTTTGGCTTCTACCCGCACTAACACTCGATATAATGCCTTCTGAGACAACGCCTGGGTGTCGGAGAGGCGATCCTTCACTTGTAAGAGGCAGCACAGCGCATTTCGGTATTCCTCATAGAAAGGGCATTCGCCTTGAGGCGTTCGGTTTGCCTCCACCTCTCCCGCATACACACTTTCCAGAGATGGGAAAGATCAGCGAGCTTCTTCCTTCCAGAATTCGCCCTTCTCTCCCCCATCCTCGGTACACATCCGTTACAGGAAATTCAGGCGTAGCGTATGTTGACGTATCTCAGCGCTGGGCATACCTAGACCGCCTTCTGCAGGATGGAGACAGCAGACCTCGCGACGTACCAGATGGGCTTTCCCTCTCCAAAGGAAATCGAAAATGTCATCAACGAACTTTTGTCGTTCGGTAGACGGGAGTGGAAGAACAGAGAGACGGTAAAGGAGAATCGGGTAGATGTACGAGATGCACACTTCCACCCTCCCCTTCAGGGAAAGATTCCTTCGAGGCCACAAATGTATTAAGTATTAAGATACTCAGTATCTGGTTCGGACCCGTCCGTCTAGCTGAAGGGTCCGGGGAGAGGAACCCCCTCCCACTCGCTCAACTGTAAGCCGACAGATTCATGGCGATTGATCTTGGCGCACATTACCGTCTCATACCTGCAAATCTCTTTACCGACTTCGTGTATTTTTGCGGCGTTTTTAACAAACACCGACACGTTGTTACTATAGGCGGAATACCTGGCAGCGTTGGTGGCACCAGGTAACGAGATTCCGCGAAGGACCGGATTCGCCTTTAACTTGCGCAGGAAAGGCTCCAAAGCAAGAATGTATAGCATAGGCGAAAGTGAACAACCTTGACGAATGAAGCGAGACAAGGTGAAAGGCTCCGACCTCACCGCGTTTACCTTCACCAGAGCCCACGGGGACTTGTACAAGAGACGGATCCAGGAGCGAAAGTGCGACCCAAAGTCAGTAGACGCGAGGACAGCCTAGAGGAATCACTACACTTTCAACTTAGTTATCTGGGCCGTGGAGTCATACATTTTTATGCTTTGTGGCCTTTTTATATCCTAAATCTGTTTTACAACAATCACTGGCTAAGCTTTTTCTTTCAGTTGTTTTTTAAAAAAAATGTGGGAGTGCCGACATGATACAACAGTTTCAATCATATATATATATAGCAATATATTGGCAAATTGATGACGAGCTGTTTACGCCGACATCCAGCGTAAAATATATCCCGCGGAGCTATGTAAAGTACCAGGTTGAGATCTAGCGCGGGCTAGGGTGAAAGGAGTCTCTCTGAGATTTGGTTAGCAATCCTTTTAGTGTTGGTTTCACGATAAAAAGACTCCAAATGGGAAGGAAAACCTGGTCATTATATTGCATGTGTCAGCAGAGATGTGTGTACTGGCTGGTATTGACTGTGATCCGGAGAGGTTAAACTCCGCAATAATAACACATGAGAACTGAGTTTCCGTGGCAAGTCTTTTGCACCGTTACTTTTTTATCGACAGATCCAAAAAGTGTGGATGGTCCGACACAAGCCTTCACCACTTGAAACAATTCATTGTGTTGTTTTTCTGACAACTACCTCTAATTAGTTCAACACATATCCGGCTACTGCGAAAAACTCTACGAAACAACATCAACTTCATCTTGGCACTTGGAATGGACGAACTCTCCAGGACAACAACTCAGCACCAGAAAGAAAAACAGCTCTGGTCGCATTGGAGCTAAAGAAGTACAACATTGATATAGCTACACTGAGAAGCAACCATCAGTCGACTACATGAAATGAGAAAGCAAAATAAGACATCTAACAGTGTTCCTGCTGCACTTGGATACAATACATTCTCCTGTACTGTTTGTTGCCTTTTTATAGACATTGAGGTCAACACTGAATGGCGATAGTCTATTTCATGTTTGAATACACACTTTAGGCCATGCCCTAAAGATTGTCTAGCCCAGATATAGAGAAATTTTATCCATAAATATAGCATAACATAAAACTATATTTTTATCATACATATATATATATATATATATATATATATAGATGTACTTTAAAAATCAGGAGTTAAATTTTAAAGTTAAAAGCTCTACATGTTATTTTTACTTTTATTTTATTTTTCCCACATGTATTGAGCACTTTTTAATACTACTGTTTCCTGGTCTGATTCAACTCTGACCATTAATCTTTTAAAACTACAAAACTCTGACCATTAATCTTTTAAAACTACAAAACTCTGAATATGAGTTTCAGTTTACTCAAGATTAAACGTACAAATAATATTGCTGGATTACAGCAAATAATCACATGAACAGATCAATATATACACAAGTCCTAGAATAAAAAATTATATTAACAGTATTTACACCCTATATTTATACATTGTATATTCATAGTGGGCATTAACATATATCCTCAGTGGGTATAATCTCGCATGGCTATGAGCATAGAGATGAGGAATATTATGGTTCCACTCCTCTTGCATCCGTTAAATTAATACAGCGAAAGTGTGTGGGGAAATAGCAATGGAGTGGTTCAGATCCAAATTAAAAAATACGGAGTCGTAATTACAAAGTTCAAATCAATCTTACAAAAAAGGGGTGTAAATAAAAAGAGTAAAAAAAATCTATCCACAGCACCCAACACATAAGTTTTTTCTTCAGTCAAAAGGGGCAGAGAAGAAAATGCTCAGATATCCAAAGTAGCGTTCTTCTATTGGGGTTAAAAAGCTGCGATTGGTCGAAATTGGTAGGCAACTGCAAAAATTACAATATTTCGAGGCCTAGGAAAGTAAACCAGATTTTGATCTTCAACAGACAGTACAGAGAACACACAACCCTAACCCTAACCCTAACCCTTTTTCGATGTAAGACGGTTTTTTATCTCCTCGGCACACTCCCACTTAATTCCATGATCGCACATGCTTCTGGAGTTTTGTGCGTTTTAGTGGGGCAATCACTGTCTCTTATCCAAATGAGTCGTCTCCGAAAGTGTTGATACTCGGAGCCATCTGCACACAGGAATGTGTCCTACTAGTTTTAAAAACAAGTTGCACGGCGTAATAACCCGAGGCACTCTTCGATACATAGCTTCCATGTCTCTAGTTTAGGATGTCATGATTCCCCAGACTTGCTAGCCGAGTATTCTCATACTGTGACGCCCATCATCCTTGGTCACGACGCCAATATGTGACGCCCGACCCCTCGTCGGCGGGATCCTGCAGTCACAACACCACTCGTGACCTCTGACTCTCTCTGGCGCAGCCCTGCAGTCTCGACACCACCTGTGACAGGCTAACCCTGGGACATCGGTTGAAGTCTTGTTGGGTTCTAGTACCAACTTGTCGTACTCGGCTCGCTTCCAACGCCTGGTCACCGAAGCAACTGCTTTGATCACGATTCAACCTACCCACGTTGTGATTTGATCTTAGGTTGACGAGATCAATCAAACGTCGGGCCGTAGTGCCAGCCGAATCCGGGTCAAGGTGATACTTCACAATAAATGTAGAAAAAACAAAACAAAAGCACAAACAACAACTTCAAGGCGAGCGACTGGTTAGGAATAGTGATTAATTTTATGTTGGTTTTCGGAGTTACAGGAGTGCGTCTCTCTCTTTCTCTCCCAGCCCGAAAAAATGTGGATTGTAACACTTTTGCGTTCTTAGCTAGCTCTGGATATCTAGGTTGTTTTTCAATAAAGTCGTCTCTGGTGGAAAGTATAAGTCAGACTTCTATAATTTGTTCTTGGTTAGAAGTCTAAGTCAAAAACTGGCTTTGGTGGGAAATCTAAAGTCGGACTTCAACAAATTTGTTCTTGGTTAGAAGTCTAAGTCGGAAGGCATGGAATCGTGCGGTCACCTCTGCGAGGCGTTATCTTCCGAGTCCCCTGTCTCTTGGGCTCGACTGGATCTCTCTGCTTCTCGAACTCTCGAACTGAACTGTCGAACTCTCTCTGCCGAACTGCCAAAACGCCCGAAGACGTTTGCTTATATGGACGCCGATCAAAACCCGGCGTGGGTCGGACGTGGTGTGGTCACCACGTTGATTTCAAATCCCCAATAAGGATTTTCTTTGTTTTCGGTCAGAAATATTTATCATTTTCCATTTTTGGAAATCTACCGCTCTTTGTCTAGAGGGGCTCCACCCCTTCTGCGAGGAAAGGTCGGAGGAGAGACCTCTTCCTTCTCATACCGACACCTCATACCAATCCCTTCGAGAGGTGTCAACAAAAATCTCCCTCCTTCTCATATCCTCATCTTCTGTGAGGGAAAGTCGGAGGAGAATTATCCTCCTAAGTTTTATCATATTTTCATCCCTCCCACCTCCTCGAGCCAGGGGGGGGGGGGGTTTAGCTTATCCTTAAGGGAAAAAGAAGGAAAGAAAAAAAATAAAAATTATTTTTCCTTTTTCTCAAGAAAAACAATTAGACCTCCCAAAATTCCGTTGACAATCTTTTATCTTACCTTAGACATCTGGCATATAACAGGGCCTCTGCCATAAGGCTTTAATTATTCGTTCACTCGTTATCTTGGGAAACCGTCCACTTATGGACAAAAACTGGTGTTATAACAACCAGATGCCCGCTAGTTTGGCGACGAAATTCCGTCGCAAAAACAATATTTGTCTCACCCGAAATTCGTTATCAATTCTGCCTTCATTGACAACGAATTTCGTCAAATTCTTTCTTTCGTATTTTATTTTGTTAATCAACTTTCTTCCATGTCCCGCTGGCCGACATTCACCAAGTGACCGCGATTCAACGCTGACAGCCGCCCGCCCGTTTCCCCTAACTTATCCGCGAGAAGGAGAACAATGGGTCGTTAAAATCCTAACCTTATTCAGGAACATTTGGCATATCTCAGCGTCAAACCTCCGCCCCTCCGCGAGAAAGGAAAAATGATTATCTTGATTCGCATTTGAAAATAATAAAATAAGAAAATCCTTTTACCCATCCTTTGTTTGGAGAAAATAACAAAACAAAAAGAATATCGCTCAGTATGTCTTTCGTTCTATCTATCGGTTTAAGTAATCCCCGTAATTAACTTCTGTGGTTAATTAATTGGTCAATTAACCTGCCGTTGCTAAATAGTGTTACAATACCATTCTTTAACTGATCCAGGTCTTTGTATACCAGTCCATAATTGGCTCTCTGCAGGCACCATGTCATCACTGATGTGAATATCATCAATGTAGGTTGAAGTCGCGTGTTAAATAGACTCATCTTTTGACAGTACAGCATCTACAATAGCTGTCATTGTCACTGGCGTTACATTGAGCCTAAATATCATTCACATCAGGCAGTATCTTCACCCCTTGCCCTTGATTATTACGGTTCAAAAGGGTCACAGCAATCGGTGGGCATGTGTCTGAAAATAGGCCTTTCGAAGTTCCAGTACAGACACATTGAACACCTTACCTCGTCATTCTCTCAATTTCTGTGCAAAAACGTCGGCGTGAGCTGTGTATGCAGCGACATGCTCATTTAGATCTCGATAATATGACACGGAGCGTACCTTCCCTTTGTTCTTTTGCACTACAGCCATTAGTCGAATTAAGACTTTTTGGGACCAAAATCTTCCTCGGAGTAAGGTACTAGACACCTGTTATCCAACCATACCTGTAATTCGCGCTGGTAATAGCTTCTGACGTTTAAATACGGGTTACTCGGGGACCCTATTCTGCAATTTCTATTAATTAGCTGTCAGCAATAAGTACATTGACAGTTTAACGGTCCATGTTCTTTAACAAAAGTAATATGCAAAACAAAAAAATTAGTATAAAATATACAATCAAGCATTTAGTAATATTTTATTTCTCTCTTTGGTACCGCGGCTTCATGAATTTAAATGCAATATCAGATTAGCAGTTAGATCTTATAATTTGATTTTTTGCTAAATGTTACATTACTATTAGCCCTATGTTAATAATTTCTTTACTCGCACTTCTCGCTTATGAAGAGGGCATAATTCGAATTCGAGTTGAGTTCGTTACATTTAATTATGCGCAAATACAATTGGGAAATAAATAAATCCATCTCTTCTCCGCATCCATGGGTTAAATAATAGGAACAGTATCTGAAAAATCATTGTTATTTTCAAAAAATTATTAAAGCATTATTCACTTGCAAAAAAAGAAGAAAAATAAAGAATTATTCTTACAGTCCAAAATCCGTTTCAATTTTAAATAACCCGAAATGATTGATAAGCCATAAAAGAAACAATCAATCAATCAATCAATCAATCAATATCGCTTGTGAAACTCTTTTCTAGATTCTTGCTTTGCTGTCAACTACAATCTTCAAACATTTGAATACAACGTCTGTCGTAATCTTCTGTCTCCTTGAATTTTTTTCTTTTATTCTGCTCAGTAACTACTTGCGTCTTAGTTGCTTTTATTGCCTTTCCTAGGGTGAAATGATTAAAAAAAATAAAATACCATACCATTTACTTTTAAAAGACCAGTTACTTTTCAGTATAATTCCTTAATAGGAAGAATAAAAGTTATGTTCGAAAGACAGTCAAACAAAATTAAGATTTTTGTGATTTTTGTAAGTATCATTTTTTCAAACGAAATGTTCATATCGCTGTATTTTAAAGATTTGGAGAAAATATTTGGAATTTTTTCATTCGACAATAAATATGACTTCTTGCCTCAAATAGAACAATAACAATTAATCAGTTTGTGGTGATAAAGAAGGAACTCTCTAACCCCTTTCTCTACTTCTCGGGAACAAGTTGTTCCCCTTTGATTTTGTACCCGTTTGATCGTCCATTTTACCTAGACCACCTCTCTGTGAGGATCTAGTCGAATAAAGCTTCCTTAAGCGAACCTGACTCTGAATTCCTCAATCACTTCTCTGACTCTGAATTCCTCAATCATTTCTCATTACAATTTATTCGACTAAGATCTGCAACATGGAAAAATACCTTAAGCCGGAACGACTGGATGTAAATCCCTCAAAATTAGACGCAGCAGACACGTGGCGACACTGGAAAAAATCCTTCCATATTTTTCTCGGAGCAGTCTGCGGAACTCAACAACCGACCCCAGTAACGGATGAACATAAGTTGAGTCTACTTATAAATCTCGTCTCTCCGGCCATTTATAAATACATCTCGGACATTAGCGATTACGAATCAGCCATGAATGTTCTGGAGGAAGTTTTCGTGCAGCCCAAGAATATTATCTTCTGCCGACACCTGTTGGCGACTCGCAAACAACGCGCCGATGAAAATGTAGACGAGTATCTACAATCTTTAAAGGGACTGGCGAAAGACTGTGACTTCAGGGCTGTTACGGCCATTCAGGCGAGAGATGAATACGTCCGAGACGCCTTTATAAATGGAATTACATCCGACCCTATCAGACAGAGGCTCCTAGAGAACAAAATTCTGGACCTACATACAGCGTACGAACAAGCCCGAACATTAGAAATGGCTCAGAAGCAACTAGCTTCGTACGCTCGACCGGACTCTCTCACCGCTTCGATCTCTACTACTAGGTCTGAAGAAACGGATAATGGTCAGCTCCAACAGCCCGCGCATGACGAACTACCCACTGTAGCCGCCCTCTCCGGACAGAAATGTTTCTTCTGTGGAAACCAGAGGCACGATAGGTCCAGATGCCCAGCCAGGAACTCAACTTGCAGACACTGTAAGAAGAGGGGACATTTCGCTCATGTCTGCAGGTCTCCTACTGCAGCGGCTATCAACTACGGTGAGTCTTTTCTTGCTTCATTTACTTCTCCAAACTTCTCCGGGACACTCTCTCGTTCGTCCATGTGTGGTGAAATCAAAGGCGAGCCTGTTAGAATACTCATTGATACTGGAAGCTCGGAAAATTTTATTCATCCTGATAAAATTAAAAAACTTGGATTG
Source organism: Acanthosepion esculentum (assembly GCA_964036315.1). Taxonomy (NCBI): domain Eukaryota; kingdom Metazoa; phylum Mollusca; class Cephalopoda; order Sepiida; family Sepiidae; genus Acanthosepion; species Acanthosepion esculentum. The sequence goes on from OZ038497.1 coordinate 55,894, forward strand.
GCTGTCACGCCTAGTTCTGACAGAATTTTGATGGCTAGCAGTTCTCATTCGTCCACTACTCTCGGACACTGTGTAGTATCTCTCCGCCTGAGTGGTAGGGAGTACAGGGATGTCAAACTATCGGTGATGGCCGATCTATGCTGTGACGTCATTCTCGGACTTAGCTTCCTATCCGAACATTCTTCCTTAGAAATACCTTTCGGAGGGCCGCTTCCACCCCTCACCGTTTGTAAGTTGACCGCCATTAAAAATGTCCCCTACCCCTCTCTGTTTGCAAATCTAACCCCAGATTGTCATCCAATAGCGGTTAAATCCAGGAGACATAGCCTACCTGACACGAAATTCATTCAGTCAGAAATATCCCGTATGCTAAAGGAAGAAATTATAGAGCTTTCTCATTCCCCGTGGCGAGCCCAAGCGCTTGTAGTATCTCCTGAAAATCACAAGAAGAGACTTGTTGTAGATTACTCCCAGACCATAAACCGGTTCACTCTACTAGATGCTTATCCTCTTCCTCGGATAGAAGACATGGTAAACGAGATTGCCAGTTATCAAGTATTTAGTACTCTTGATTTAACCAGTGCCTATCACCAGGTCTCTATCAAGCCTGAAGAGCGTAAATACACTGCATTCGAAGCGGCGGGATCTCTATACCAATTCTGCCGAATCCCGTTTGGAGTAACTAATGGTGTCGCAAGTTTCCAACGAGTCATGGATGATATCATCAGGCGAGAAGACCTCAAAGGAACCTACGCCTATATTGACAACGTCACCACTTGTGGAAGAAATCAGGCTGAACATGACTACAATTTGAATAAGTTCATGAAGAGTGGAGAAAAGTACGGTTTGACGCTGAATAAAAACAAGTGTCATTATTCACTCTCTTCGGTAGACTTGCTCGGGTATACGATAAGCAAGGGTTCTGTAAAACCCGACTCAGATAGACTCAAAGGATTGATGGACTTACCAGTACCCCAAGATCTTCCTTCTCTTCGACGAGCAATGGGTATGTTCTCCCACTATTCTCGGTGGATCTCGAATTTTTCGGAGAAAGTACATCCCCTAACCAGAGTCACCAGCTATCCTCTCACTAAGGAACAATCAGATGCCTTCAAATACCTGAAGCAAGAGATTGCTAAATCATCCCTGGTAGCCATAGACTCTTCTCTCCCTCTCGAAATCGAAACCGATGCTTCGGAACATGCTATTGCTGCGTCACTCATCCAAAACTGTCGGCCTGTAGCTTTCTTTTCAAGAACTCTAACTCCTGCCGAGCAAAAGCACTCGTCAGTCGAAAAGGAGGCATATGCTATTGTAGAAGCAATCCGAAAATGGCGGCACTTACTGCTCGGGAAGCATTTTAAACTGATAACAGACCAAAAATCCGTCTCCTTCATGTTCAATCCTAAGAGTAAGAGCAAGATAAAAAACGAGAAGATCACCAGATGGAAATTAGAACTTGCCTGTTTCAGTTACGATATAGCATATCGCCCCGGAAAACAAAATGCAGCTTCGGACGCCTTATCCCGGATTTGCTCTTCTACCATCTCAGCAGACAAATTACACACCTTGCACAACGATTTATGTCATCCGGGAGTAACCCGAATGCTGCATTTTGTCAGAAGCAAAAATATGCCGTACTCTGTAGAAGATGTAAGAGCAGTAGTCAGAGCGTGCCAAATCTGTTCGGAGATGAAACCGAGGTTTATTAGAAAGGCACCCCAAACACTCATAAAAGCGAGTCAACCCTTTGAAAGATTGAGTGTAGACTTCAAGGGACCATTACCTTCAAATTCTCGAAATCGCTTCTTATTAACAGTGGTAGACGAATACTCACGTTTCCCTTTTGCATTCCCTTGTGCCGATGTTACCGCTGCTACCGTCAAGAAACACTTGACCAATCTATTTTCTATTTTTGGAAATCCCTCTTTTGTACACACTGATCGCGGTACTGCTTTCATGTCAGAGGAACTAAAGGGATTTCTGCATTCTCGAGGCATTGCTACCAGTCGAACTACTGCCTTTAACCCTCAAGGCAATGGGCAAGTAGAGAGATACAATGGCATCATCTGGCAAACCGTGGGCCTGGCTCTGCGAACAAGAAATCTCTCTATTGTTAATTGGGAAAAGGTGCTGGACGTAGCCCTTCACTGCATTCGCTCGTTACTTTCCACTCCCATCAACTGTACTCCACATGAACGCCTATTTGATTTCCAAAGGAAATCAGCTACGGGTGATTCCATACCTACTTGGTTAACAACATCCAAGTTAGCTCTCCTGAAGCGCCACGTACGTGGAAACAAATATGAGCCCCTGGTAGAGACCGTCGAAATACTGGAAGTCAATCCAAACTATGCCCATGTGCGCTTCAATAACGGACGAGAAACAACAGTGTCTTTGCGTCATATGGCTCCGTTGGGAGATGGAATGGAGAGTCTAAATACAGAACCCGATCCTATGCCAGGGGACCCGCAGGAGCTGGAGGCTCCTAACCAGTCTAACCATGAAGTGGAGAGTTCAAATACCGAACATGACTCTATGTCAGGAGACCCACAGCAACTAGAGGCTCCTAACCTGTCAAACACTCCTCCTCGCTCTCCACTCTTGGAAAATTACCAGAGGACCCAGCGGGAAGATGCTAACAAATTGAATCTTCGACGTTCTACTAGGATCCGTCAAAGACCACCGTTTTTAGCCGAAAACTATCAGCTTTGAATTTTGTCTTCTCTTTTCTTTTTTTCAGTTTGAGCGAAGACGTTCTTTATCAGAGGTACCTTTCCGAGAGTCCACTGAACCCTTCCTCTCTAGATGACCTTATGGCCTTGAACTTCCCTGGGCGGCGGAGAATGTGGTGATAAAGAAGGAACTCTCTAACCCCTTTCTCTACTTCTCGGGAACAAGTTGTTCCCCTTTGATTTTGTACCCGTTTGATCGTCCATTTTACCTAGACCACCTCTCTGTGAGGATCTAGTCGAATAAAGCTTCCTTAAGCGAACCTGACTCTGAATTCCTCAATCACTTCTCTGACTCTGAATTCCTCAATCATTTCTCATTACACAGTTGTATCTTTTACATGGATGAACTGGCCAAAACAGACAATAAAAAATAGAAATGAATACAGGAATGAAGATTATGTGCACGACGTATAAAATTTTAAAAAATTCTATACATACAAAAATATGAATTAAAGGAAAAGGAATTTCTGAAATGTACAAAAGTGATTTTTAGGCACAATAGTCGGATGCTTTTTTAATGTACTTCGTATTTGAAGGTTTGCACAAATCGTTCACTGTGCGTGGGTTGAGCTATAAAATGAATTTGTTGAACCTTTCTTGTCTTAGAAATCTCCCAGAAATACCTTCTTGGAAATTGAAAAGTTCTTTCGCTGCTAAAACTCTACTCCTCTTGAATATCTCTGAAGGAGTTGTAAAAAATGTTGAGCAGTAGAGATATAGTGACTTCCTGGCTTTTTTAAATGAAGTCTCTCAGAAATATACATCAGTCTTAGTGTTGGTTACTCGTTGATTAACATAGTTGCTTCTTAAGATAGTTAACATCTTAAGGTCGAAGCATTCTGGCTCTATTTTGTTCTATAATGAATCGATTCGTATATGGAGAAGGATCCCAAACATAGAATAAAGCGCATACAAAACAAACGAAACTCGAAACTATTATGTAAAATTTGAAAGCAACAAACAATTATTACATAGAAATAAAAAAGATATAACAAATACATTTTTTTGCAAAAAGGCTTGCACAAAAATTTCCTTTTGTGCGCATTTTATTTAGTAAAGGCCAGATAACAGATACAAATATAGAATTATAGGTCCTTAAAAAGATATAAAATTCAAACTTCCAATAATAGAAAAAGTCTTGAGAAGGTAACACAAAAACCTTAAATTATATAATGTTTTGAACCTTATTTAAGATATTTTCCCACATATAACCCCCAAATTTCAGTGTGCTACTTTTAGTGGCATTAATCCTTCTAAGTTTGAATTTAAGAATTTTATAGCACAGTTTAATAACTATACTAATTCCATAAATTCTAACAAAGCAAAGCTGGCCCTTTTAAAGAGTCATCTAGCTGGAGTTAGAAGCCCTTGTTGACTTTAAGAGCATTTTCAAACATTATTAGTTTTAGTTTGGAATTGCTGGAGCAAGATAAAACTTGAAGGAAACATTGATAGAATCATCCATATTTTCTACTCACCCACGAGATAAAATACACTCTTCCATTAGAATCAGTTTTAACCAACCAACACCTCACATTGCAAATCTCGACTTTTTATTGGTTGAGACCAAAATGTGTAACAATTGTCGAAAACCTATTTCCCTGGAGCCTATTTTGGATTCCAAAAACAAATAAAAAGGACCATTTCGACCCAATTCAACAGTCAGTCACTTAGCTTCAGAGAGATGCCACACGAATCTACGCGTGTCACTATTTTGACTTAAGAAACTTTTCGCGCGTCAACTGCTGACTCAAATACCAACATTATTCTCTCAAAATTCACTTACAACTTTCTAAGAAAAGTGTTCTTACACACTACTAAAATAGAAATTGTATTTAACAAAATATAAATACAGAACAATCCAAGGTAAACAACTCTAGAAAATTAAGACATTTATACTCTACTTTAATCACGCACACAAACTACACTTTCTGTATAAGTAAAATTTTACTCTATTTGACCAGTTCTTTAACACATGAACAATTTTGAACTTTTTATGGGAACTTACCTATAACGACACAATGAACTCTTCCTGACACTATAAAGACTGCGCCCCTCAAAAGAGACGTAGGGAACGAGTCGAGACGGAACGAGTAGAGCCAATAATCAACATCTTGTATTATTATTCTGTGTAATATATCTTTGTTATTTCTACTCTTGTGTTCGTGTTGTTCTTCCTTGAACCATAACAGTGGTGCGAGGATATTGGGTCATAACAGTGGCGATGAGGATACTGAAGAAACGAACTCTACGCGGAGTATACTGAAAAAACGAATTCTACGCGGAGAACCTAAAAAAGGATATTGAAGAAACGAAGTTCTACGCGGAGATTCTATGTATATTGAAAAATAACGAAGTTCTACGTGAAGAATCTAAAAAAAATCTTTTGCTATCGGTCTTCCATAACAGAGGCGTAGGTAGTGAGAAAAGAAAACAAGTTCTACACGAGAAAAAAAAAGGAAAAAATTTTTGGACACCAACTTTACAGTGGTAACAAAGACACGAATTCTACGCAGGAAAACTTTTTCGTACTAAGGTTCCAGAAAACAGGCGACATAGACTCAAAGCCTACACTGAGAAAAAAGAAAAATAGTTACACATAATTATGGTATTAACATGGAAGACTTTAAGGCAACCATACTGGAACTAATGAAAATGCAATTCGAGCAGCAACAGAAAAATGAAGAGAAGCATCTTGAACTACAAGAATTATTACTACGGACAGTAACAAATAGAGGGCAAAATTCTGAAAATGAAACGGCATTCTCGCAAAATGCTATATGGAGCTCTATCAAAGACTTCACTTATGCACCGGACGAAGACAAAACCTTCGCGGCTTGCTTCAGAAGATATGAAGATTTATATGAGTTTGATTGGGGGAATTGGTCAGACGCGAAAAAAGTACGTCTACTACTGAGGAAACTAGGGTCAAGCGAATACACTAAATTCGCAGACTACATCCTAATGAGGAAAACGAATGATTTGACTTTCAAGGAAGCCGTGAAACTTTTAACAGAATTATTTAGTCCGAACACTTCACTATTCCACAAAAGGTGGAAATGTTTAAATCTAACAAAAAAGGATAGCGAAGACTATATAACATTCGCTTCCGTGGTAAACAAACACTGCGAGGACTTTAAGTTATCTCAGCCCGGACAATTTTAAATGTTTGATATTCGTCCAAGGCCTGGTTTCGACTAAAGATGCGGAGATCAGACGGAGAATTCTAACAAAACTTGAGAATGAACCAGAATTGACGCTCCAAAAATTGGCTGAGGACTGTCAGAGATGTATAAGCGTAAAAAAGGACTCGAAAGGTATAGAAGAGTCTGGCGTCGCTCACATACGAAAAGTACAACGACAAACACGTTTTTTCCCTCCTCAAAAACAAGCCAAACAAATTATTCTACTACAAAAAATCAAATGAAATATCAGAAAAACCTACTACCCAGTCCATGCTATCGCTGTGGGACTTTGCATTGGTACAAAGATTGCCCATACCGCTATAAGACTTGTCTGTCGTGCAATAAAGTGGAACATAAAAGTTCTCATTGTAGAACTAGGAAAGAAAGAAAAGGCCGAGTAAGAGTCACTAGAACTGATCAAGCGGACGAGATAAATATACGAAAATACGTACAAGTAGAAATTTTAAACAAAAAAATCAGACTACAATTGAATTCTGGATCAGATTTAACCATTATTAACTTACAGACGTGGAAGAAATTAAACAAACCGACCATGTTGAGAACAAATAAAATAGCCAGGTCAGTAACCGGCAGAAAAAATCAAATTTGAAGGAGAAGTTATCACAAATGTGACATTCAACAGAATGACAAAAAATTAAAAATGTATGTTCTAAAAAATGCGGAAATTTTATTTGGAACTGACTGGATGCAGAAATTTGACCTCTGGGATTTACCGATAAATACATTCTGCCAAAAAGTGAAAAGTTTATCGACCAAGGCAGAGAAATTGAAGGAAAGTTTCCCCGAAGTATTTTCAGCCGGCCTCGGGAGGTGTAAAAAAAAGGCGGCAAAAATCGAAAATAAAAGAAAATGTACAACCCATTTTCAAGAAGAAAAGAAACGTACCTTTTGCATCATTAGAAAAAATAGACCAAGAGTTGGATAGACTCGTGAAAACCTGTATATTGACAAAGGTGGAATATAGTCAATGGGCCGCACCTACGGTTTACTTGAAAAAGAAATCGGGTGAGATACGGGTATGCGCTGATTTCTCGGCGGGATTGAATGTAGCGATTAAAGATTATCATTATCCTTTTTCTAGTCTAGAGGAAGTTTTCCCAAAATTGAACGGAGGAAAATTTTTCTCAAAGATAGACTTGAGCGAAGCATACCTACAAGTACCAGTAGATGAAGAAAGCTCGAGGTTGTTGTGCATAAACACACATAAAGGGTTATATAAGTTCCAAAGATTACCATTCGGGATCAAGGTCGCGCCGGCGATATTTCAGCAAATAATGGATACTATGCTAGGCGGACTGGATTTCACGATCGCATACCGGGATGACACTCTGATAAATAGCAAAAATATTGAACAACACTGGGAACACGTTCAAGGGGTTTTCAGGAGGATACAAAACTACGATTTTATGGTAAAAGAAAATAAATGTGACTTCTTTATGTAGGAGATAAAATATCTGGGCCATATTATTGACGAAGAAGGAAGACGACCAGACCCAGAAAGGGCAACGGCAATTAATAAAAAAATGCCGGCTCCAAAAAATGTAGCCGAATTACAAAGCTTCTTGGGCTTAGTAAATTATTACCAAGAATTTATTCCTAACATGCACAAATTACGCGCACCCCTAAACGAACTGTTGAAGAAGGGAGTGGACAGATGAATGTCAGAAAACTTTGGACAAAATCATTAAGACTCTAACAGCAGATTTATTTTTAGCGCATTATGACCCGAAATTGGAAATAATAGACGCAAGTGACCCGAGTGCCTATGGTGTTAGGGGATTGATACTTCATTAAATGCCGGATGGGACACTAAAACCCATCGCGCATGCGTCAAGAACATTGACACCAGCCGAACAAAATTACTCGCAAATCGAAAAAGAAGCACTGGGGATTATTTTTGCAGTTACAAGATTCCACATATATATTTACGGTAGATTTTTCACCTTACAGACGGACCACAAGCCGTTATTGACAATATTTGGATCAAAGAAAGGTCTACCTGTCTACACTGCTAATAGATTGCTAAGATGGGGTACAATTTTATTGAACTATAACAAAATCGGGCATGCAGATGGTCTTTCGAGACTAATACCAAAGAAAACGGAGCCATTAGAAGATTCCGTAATTGCAGCTCTACGACATGAGGAAGATATTAGAACATTATTATGTAGTACAATTCGAAACCTCCTGGTCACATTACAGGAAATAAGAAATGAAGCAGTGAATGACGAATTTATAAAGGAAACGAAAACAAAAATTGCATAAAGAAATAAGTATATATCAGACAGTTTTTCGTTATGTGATAATGTTCTATATAATGAAAGGGTAGTAATCCCGAAAACACTACAAAAGCGAATCCTCAAGGATTTTCACATGGGCCACCCAGGAAAGAATAGAATGAAATCCTTAATGCGAAGTTACGTATATTGACCAAACATGGATCAAGATATTATGCAAATGGTGGACAAATGCAAGGGCTGTTCCTTAGCGGCCAAAGCACCGCCGATCATCCATACGCCATGGCCGGAGACAGATCGACTGTGGTCGAGAATCCATGTAGATTTCGCAGGTCCATTAGATGGTTTTTACTATTTGATTGTAGTAGACAGTTACAGCAAATGACCAGAATTATATCGTTGTAGCAAACCTACTTCTGAGACTACCATAAATTGCCTTCACGTTTGCTCGTTTCGGAGTGGTTGATTGTCTAGTCACCGATAATGGGACACAATTTACATCTGCGGATTTTCAAGAATTTTTTTTCAGGTGAAACATATCAAATCCCCGCCATATCACCCAAGATCAAACGGGCAAGCGGAGAGGTTTGTAGATACACTAAAAAGAGCACTAAGGAAAGCTTATGACGTACCAACAATTCTTGCAAGTATATAGAATTACACCGAACAGTACTACGCCATCGGAATTATCACTGGCGGAAGTAATGTTCGCGCGAAAAATTAGATCGGTATTCGACAAATTTCTGCCAAAACAGACAAAGCAATCACCAACGTCGTTCGTACCAAAAAGAAAATTTAATCCAGGAGAGAAAGTTCTTTTTAAATGTACAAAAACAATACATCCTACTGGGAGCAAGGTAAATAGAGAAACGAATCGGGAACATGATTTACATAGTTCAGGGTCCGAAGTTCTCGCATAAAAGTCATTTAAATCAAATAAGAAAGAGGCTGTTAGAGGATTCTGACGGTTCACCTCAGGAAGAGGAAGAAGTGATGGATACAATATTCGACACATTCGATATGCAAAAGCCTCAAGCAATGTCAAAACCGCGAAAATCGAGCAGAAAAAGAAAATTTACAGAGCCTTCGATAATTAATCCTAAGAGGAAAAAATATTAAAGACCCCTACGAGGTAAAAGCTTTGGGAGGGGGGTGAATGGGAACTTACCTATAACGACACAATGAACTCTTCCTGACGCTTTAAAGACTGCGCCTCTCAAGAGAGACGTAGGGAACGAGTCGAGCCAATAGTAGTTCATTCCAAACCAGACTCACAGTCATACTAACACCTTCAACAACTTGTATTATTATTCTGTGTAATATATCTTTGTTATTTCTACTCTTGTGTTCATGTTGTTCTTCCTTGGTCCTAACCTTGGACCATAACAGTGGTGCGAGGATATTGGACCATAACAGAACTGTAAATCAATAAGACACTCAATTTATACATGGTGAATTCTTGCATTATCAAACCACAAGTTTTCTAATTGTATATTAATTGTACATAAATGTCTGTTGTTTTTATTGAAACCTAAATTACCATTGTTTCTTATTCAATTGCCTTGTGATTGATTCGTTTTGAATGTCTATATTCTATATTGTGGATTAATATGGTGAACATGCCCGTAAACTAACCAGCTTAATATTAAAACCTTCTGATAACAAATTCAAACTCAGAAGGAAGAAGCCGTCATCAAAAATCTTAATAGAGAAATTCACACGGCAGTGAAGCCGGTTCCATATCTAACAGCCATCGCGACCACCGGAGTCCACACACGTGGAAATTGGTCTGCTGGTACCCAGCCTAGCTTGGAGAAAGAAGTAAGTCATGTTAACTCATCTATGGACATTCAACGGCCCTAAAGTTGGTATAGCATTTCTCTGTTCTTGTTAAACACCCTAGGTCCTTTGGACTATATGAACAATCTTGTGTTTGGGACATGTAAACCCTTTTAATATGTGTATATAATTTGTTTGCATCATTAAATGTCTTGTTGTGTACGGTCCCGTATTTCGTCTTTCTGTATCCTCATTCGTTGTATTGTATCAGTGGCTGCACTAATGCCAATATTAGTATCGGTGTCCGGTTATTGGAAGGCTAAAGCGTATTATTCTTCCTAACACGAAATAGCCCTTAAATTGTGGCTAGCTGGTACACCCCATACTAATAGCCACATCATATTTGATAAGCTACCCCATAATTTAAGGCGGGAAATCATTCACAGGGTAGGTAGCAGTTACCCTTCCTTATGGGATGTATTTGAGAATTATAATGAAGCCCTCCGCACATTAACAAAGAATAAGAAGTCCTTCTGTGTATACGAAAAGGATGGTAGAATAATAAATCCGAGGAAAAGGAAAATAATGGTGCGGCTTTGCAGAATTTCGCCATTAGCTCTAATAGGAAGCCATGTAAATTTTGTGCATCACGTGGTCACCCCACGGGGAAGTGTACGAAATATTCTATCTATGAGAATAGAACTGTTAGATGCAAATATTGAATTTATGTATTAGATGCTCCAGTGTCAGGCATACGGTTGAAGTTTGCATTGGACGTCAAAATAAATTATTCATTTCCTGTAATCTTTGTTCATATAAGGGGAATGTAACGCCATTATACAATAACCGTAAGAAGGGGATATCTCTTTTTACTCATTTAGGCGCCAATGCAATTGAAAAAAGTCATTTGATACTACCTGTCGTGGAAATTACATTGTATTGGGGCGCCAAGAAAGTCTTTATAAACTGCTTATTAGACACAGGCAGCCAGCGGTCATATTTCTCTAAAGGAATATTAAAAAATTAAAAATGTCCTGAGTGGAATCTAAGTCCTGTAGATTACCAAGTAAAAATTTAAACAAATGTTTCCAATAAGATATTATATCAAGTCGTATTGAAAATAGGTATGGGCAAAGGGAGATCTCTTCCTATTACCGATTTGTTGAACGATAAATTTAATATTCAATTCAGGTTCGATGACTTAAAATAAGTGAAAACCAATTTGACGGAATTAGATAACAAATTAGCTTTTTCTCATAATAACGATAGTGACTAAATAAATATTCAAGGAATTTTGGGAGTGGACATTCTTCAACATATGGAAGATACCAAAATTGTTAAATAAATGTATGTATGGCTTGGCGTGGAAAATGTCGAATGTATTGCCCCTTTCGGTAACCGTCTCTAAATTTTCTATAATACGGTCATTAAGTTACGTCAGCGAGACCTGAGTCTTCCAACGTTCACCACAACTACCATACTATAATTTCTGAACATTCTTCGTGTTCCGAGCGACAAGTAAAATTCGTATTGGAACCAAGGTCCATTTACCAGGAAATATTCCCTGAAGCCTTTGAATTATCCAACGGCAAATGGAATTTAGAGAAAATTTTTGTTGTGGATTTATGTGCATCATCCTTTGATGAAGATAAATGTATCAGTGATTACGACAAAAGCAAAATAGATAAATTCTAGAAAGCTATAGAGTTCAAAAACAATTCATATTTTGTGGAATTACATGACACGAAGACAGGATCAAATCAGTGCCATCTAATAATCAAGTTGCCCGGAAAGTGCTTGATAGAACTATGCTGCTTATAACGATATATTTCAGTAACAAGAGACCGAAGGGATTATAGAAAGAAGTTTTCCTACAAGAGTTTTCAAAATATATTTGGATTCTCCACACGCCAGTCTTCAAATCTAATGAACAAGTAACAACAAAAATCAGACTGGATTTCAATTTTCATTGAAAAATGGTGGGGACTACTCATTATGAAGCAGTCTATCCTGGGGTCAACCTAATCAATAACTTTGTTGAAATTTAAGAGATAATTTTGTGATGCAAGGGAATATAAAGAAAGCATTCCTCATGATAAGATTAAAAAACAAAGAGGATCAAAATCGATTTTGTTTTATTTTTTCATAAAGAAAGAGAACGAATGAGTCTGGTTCCTTTCTAAGACTCAGCTGTTCTGTTTCAATGCATGTCCGTTTATTTTGAATTTCAATTACATCATCACATTAAACGATATTTTGAGGATGAATGAACGAGGATGATAAGTAATAACTTTTATGCTGATAATTTGATCGTTACTAATGACGATGTCGGTAAATTATTACACGTATACAAAACCGCTATAGCAAGATTGCAAGAGGGAAATTTTACTTTGAGATCTTGCAACTCTAATTCTAAACAACTAAAAACATGATGATAGAGGACAACACTTTAGTCCAACATAACTCTGGATTAGAAAGAGTTCTGGGATATAATTATGATCCTGGTAAGGATCATATTAATTTAAATATTGCAACTTGCTCCATTGATAAGGGAGCTAATATCAAAAGTTTTTGATCCACTATCACTTTATGCTCCCACCACAGTTAAATCAAAACTAATTCTAAGGTCTTTATGGAGACTCAAATTAGATTGGAATGCAAAGATTCCTCAAGAAGTGCAATCTTAATGGGCTTCTGTAGCCGCAGAGTTATCCAGATTAAATGAATTTGACTTTCTTCGTAAAAGCATCAGTAGAATTTAACATCCCGCTACTAAAATTTTTTTCAATATCAATTTTTGTAAAAAAAAAGTGGATCACAGAACTTATTCAGCTTAATATAAATTTTCAGAAAATCTTAACTTCTAATTGGTCATTTAATATTTAATAACATCGACCGAGTTCTTGACCTGACCAAAAAATAATTCCGCCAAAATCTTTCAAGCCTCTGTGAGCCTAACACGTGACCAAAGTTAGCAATAAAATATGAAACGTCTTTCATCTTCGACAGTGAGCAGCTCGAAATCCTTTGAACTCGTCACACAGTTCCAGGTTTTACGTTAAAGTTTCTTAACATGATTCTAGCCTGAAAGAACACTCACTCACACAGCAATATTTTACCACGAACAATCAACTCAAGTTTTCCTCATTCAACTTGATACAAGAATCTTTTTCATACGCTTTCAAGCTCAACGTTAATTATTCCAATTAACATAAACAAAGCTTGTTAAAAACTACTTATTTCAACTACAGAATATTTTCTTCGAACAAGTGAAAGCAAATCAAAGAGCAACAAATACGTAAACCTTAAAGTAAGTCGTAAACATATTTCTCCATTTTAAGTACAAACTTGAACTGTTTATTTTTTTCTTAAATTACAATAATACCCAAACACACTTTCTCATTATTGTACAGACCATTTAACAACTTACAATCTACAAACATTTCAATGTAAACATAAAAGGACGTTTGAACTTTTTAAAACCACATCTTTACTCCAGTTGTTTGTATCTCTTGTTTATATAAATATTTTATTCATTGTTGTGCAAAAACTGTTGTCTCTCATGTTGTCCTTATTCTATGTTTGTTGAATACTAAAATTTAATGTGAGAGGAAATTGTTAATTTCATCACGCTGCCTAATTTACTCAACAATTTTTCATCCATCTGTGGAGTAGTACCCTATTCCACCTTCAATTTGACGCACGCGCGAGTTTTCACCCCTTCTTTTCACTTTCGGCTAGTAATAGTATTAAACCGTTGTTCTTGGCCGAAAGTGGGGAAGCTGCTGCTGATATTTTTTCGCGCCCTTTTGCTCTGACGTCACGGACAAACTGGCTTTTCAAAGTCAGTCGCAGTCGGTTCGTTGAACCGGGCAGTCGGCTCACTTATCTCTCGTCTGTCAACCATATATACAGACAGGGATATTTTACCGGCAAACATTGCTTAGACCCTCATGGCTCGTTGCTGTACCTTAGCACCTATGGCACTGTCATTTCATTACCTTTTACGATGACGAATTTTTCGTCCTGACGCGAACATCTTTTTCGAGTCGCCTACTTCCATGAACAGGGAACTTTCGAAACCTTCGACATGAAGAACAAGAATTTTCATATGCTTCGAATTCTGTCCTTTCAGAACCAGTTACCTTAAAAAAAATTACATTACACTCACAATTATAAAATCTCGCAGTGAGTATTTTTCTTTGCTGTGTATGTTTATTATTCATTATAAACTGACTTTCTGAACTTTCTTCCGGAGGAACTTTTCCCGCCTTTAGCCACCTTGAATTTCATTTAGGCGCGGAACCGGATCTATCTTTTCGTAACTATTTGTCACTGCCTTTTTATCAACTACAACATTTCCAGTAACTTTACTGATGGTCTCCACTGAAGACAATCTACTTGTCACTGCCTCTTTTTCAACTACAACATTTCCAGTAACTTTACTGATGGTCTCCACTGTAGACAATTACTTGTTAAACACAAATAAAATTTTATGTTTGTTCCTTTACCTTTCGTCGTTTTGCCTGTCTACTTATTTTTACTTTGTACGTTTGTACAGTAAAAAGAACACGTCTTATATATTCTTTTTTTTTTACTTTGTTTGTGGATTCGGTAGTCGTGTGTAGTGTCCACAAGAACACGTCCTATTGGTGTTCTGTCATGCTTCTCCTCAGGCATATGGTTTTTCAGGATGGTATTTCTCAGCTATTTTTTGTAAAAACAAAAGTGGCATCAATAAGATCCAAATCGTTACCTACGCTGAATCTATTGACGGTTTACACTGCTTTTAAAGCGTTACATTTTATTATAAAAAGTTATTCTGATGTTACAATTATAGACGTCTATATATTTGCGGATGCCCAAGTGGTATTGTCATGATTAATAAAGGACGACATAAAAATAAAAAAATATATTCGCAGGGAACACAGTCAAGAATATAAATAACATGAAAACGCAAATCGAAATAAAATTTGATATTAAAATTAAATATAAATATGTATACACATCAGATAACCCAGCAGATTTGCTTTCAAGGGGAATTACTCGTGCAAAATTTGAAAAGATGTATGAATTTTGGTCCCATTGTCCTCATTAAGTGACTGAAGATGAGAAAGAATGGACTCTGAACAGACTTGAATGTCTATCTACTGAATCTAAGAATATTGTTTCCTCAAAAGTTTATTATAATAGTTTAGAAGCCACTGAGAAACCTTTGGTTTCATTTTCTAAATTCTCCAGCTGGAAAAAGTTAATCAGGGTCACGTCTTTAGCATTAAGATTCGTTTACACATGGAAAAAAGGGTTCAAGTTGATCACCTGCCACAAGCAAAATTGTATTTAATAAAGGTAATGCAGGAAGAAAATTTCTGTGATGAACTATCCTTTCTGAAAGGCCAAACAAAGGACAAAACTCCTCCTCTGGTAAAAAAAAAAACAAAACTCAGCGTCTTTCTTTATAGATCAAGATAGTACATTAAGAGTGGACGGAAGAATTGGTAATTCTAATATGAATTTAACAAAATAATTTCAGAAAAATACGTTGAAAACAGATCGATATTTTATTTTTAATTAATTTGTGGGTTTCCTTTTTCTTTTTTCAAATGTGAATAAATGTGTGTGTGTGTGTGTGTGTGTGTGGGTGTGTGTGTGTGTGTGTGTGTGTGTGTGTGTGTGTGTGTGTGTGTTGTTTTTTTTAAGCGCAGGCGCCACTTTGGGGTGTGTAAATACACGCAGTTTTAGACAGAATGGATTGGAGACCCGTGGGAGCTGGGTGCTCAATAAAATTCTCCGTCGTTTTTAAAGAGTAAAGAAAAACGTATACTTTTATTTTGAAATGGAAAAAAATTTCTGAAAATTAAGAATTGAGACAAGTTTTGAGTTAAAAACTATTTCATTATTTTTACAATGTTTTGTGTTATCAAAAGTTGGTGTGTTAATGATGTTTTGTATTATAATATCCGGATTGTTCGAGTGTTTCAATATATTCGTGTAATATTACAAAGTTATAGTAGAATGAGTTTTCTTGGTAAATTAAATGTTAATTTATAATTCAACATGAATGTGTATGCAATTATTTACGTACTGTTTTTGGTTAAGTCATTTGAAGTTGCGTACCCTTAACTGTAGTTAAGTTTTTAGTTCGATCGTAATTTTTTACTTAAATAGTAGTGAATATTTTTTTGTTCACTTTAGGTAAGCAAAGTTTGTTTAAGGTTCGAAAATATTTCTTGTTCACAGAGGATTATTCGGGCCAGTTGTCTTTGAGTCAGTGATGTTCTTTTTGCGCGGGAAAGTTATTGTTTTGAGTAGCGTTGTTTTGTTTGGCATCTCTCTGTGTTCGATCCGCTGACTGACTTGGTCAGTCCAAAATCTTCCTTTTATAAGTTCTCGGGTATCAAAATCGGCTCACAAAGTTTTGGCGCAATTTACTTCTTTTCATGTGAGCTTTCGAATTTTCGAGCTGTAAGCCAATAGAATTCTCAGATCGGAAATATGAAATTTTCATTGGATAAGCTAATTTTACGTGGGTGTAAAGAATAGATTGTTCCCACAGCAGGGGTGTTAAAATAACATGGACGATTCCACACCAACACTGGTCAACTTGGTCCTAAGTATAACTAAATTACAATTATATCCTGATCAATCTTATCTGGGCCGATCTTGTCCATGATCAAGACATTAAACTTTATCCATGGTAGTGATAATGATAATTACGGGTGAATATGGTCAATGATAAAGAAGAAATGGTACAAGAAAAGAATGGGTACAAGATTTAAAACAAGTGCTAACATGCACATAAGAAAACAATTTACTTCAGAATATAAGGGTTAAATGTAAATACTAAATATTCACAAAATGCAAAAGATCACTTGGAATAATGCAAGATTTACTGTTCATAGTGGAAAAACTCAACCATTCTGTTCATCAGTACTTTCGAGTTGGGGGTTCTATCTGGAATTCATTTACAAAGTCCTGACCAACCCTGTCCTGGACAAGACTTTAAACTGGATCTATTTACTGGTCACTTTGACCACTATAGTGTTGGATAAGACAAACTGCATCCATTCATACATTAATCCTCTCCTGGTTAAGACTTTAAAATAAATCCGGTGATGAAGCCCTGTTTGCGTGACTTGGGAATGTAGTCACCACTTGATTGTAATTACTCCCAGGTTCATTCTGTCCCGAAGGAGTAGTACCTGTTAGGGCTGTCCTTGATAAGACATTAAACCGTTTATATGCAATCCATTGCAAAATCCAACACAGGATATTTTTACTACGATGTATTTAACGGCTGAAATTTACCAATACATTAAAGAAATGATCCATCAAGATGTATAAATAATATCAACAGGGCATAGCCCAAATAATAATTCCGATTGAAGAAAACACTTTTCAAAAGAACAGCTAACCAAAGTGCACTTCAAACTACCCCTGAACATTTGATCCGCTGCCTGATGACAGGCTACTATGAGAACTTCAACTGAAGTAACCACAAAGGTATCCTTTGCAATCATGCACTTGTTGCGGAGCCGATAAGGATGTCGCCTCCGCAAGCGAAGAAAAGGTGAGAAAAACAGCCAAGACAATGAGAGGACAAAGTCAGGGGTATGATAAACAATAACGTTGAATTTATTTGGTTCAAAGTGTACAAGAGTGTACTCTTGAGAAATGTATTGGATTCAGTGTCGGATCCCAATGTGACCGGTTTCCTTCAGGGGAAGTTGGTTCGGTTGAGACGAGTGTAGGGTTTGGTCGGCGGCGATAGCAGGTCGACTGCCGGATCAAATATTTGACAAAAGCTGGTTGGTCGAAATCGCACGTAGATTCGGTGAATCGGTTAGAACGAAATCCCGAAACAGGGTCAAGTCAGAAAGGTAATACACCGCGAAGACGGGATCGCGCCGATGTGTATCACTTGACGAAAGCGATAGTCCCTAAAGAGTTGTGATACGACTTCATGGGCGGATCACCGCGGTGATGGGATCGCGCCGAAGTGTAACAGTAGACGAAGGCAGGGTCCCTAAACAGGGCCGAGTCAGAACGGTGTTACGACTTCCGGGGCAGATCAACCGCGGTAACGGGATCGTGCCGAAGTGTAGCACTTGAAGCTGGGTCAGAGAAGCGATACGTCTTCCAGGGCGGATCGACCGCGGCAACGGGATCACGCCGAAGAGTAACTGTAGACGAAGGCAGAGTCCCTAAACAGGGCCGAGTCAGAGCGGTGTTACGACTTCTATGGCTGATCAACCGAGGTGACGGGATCTTGCCGAAGTGTAGCAGTAGATGAAGGCAGAATCCCTAAACAGGGCCGAGTCAGAGCGATGTTACGACTTCCAGGGCAGATCAACCGCGGTGACGGGATCGTGCTGAAGTGTAGCAGTTGAAGCTGGAGTCAGAGAGGAGATACGCCTTCCAGGGCGGGTCGACTGCGGAGACAGGATCAAGCCGAAGAGTATTCTCTCGACAAAGCACCGGAAGCTCACAAAGGTAGCGAACTACACTTTGATCCAGGCCACCAGGCCGAGCAGCTCGGATTTGGACAAAAAAAAGGGGCTAATCATATGTGAAACGATTTGTTCAAGTACTCCCTGGCTAGAGGGAGTAGAAACCGTAGATATCTAATTAATCCCTTGTTGTTTGATGTTTGAAAAAGGCGCTACCTAATCCGATGCTTATTGGGTACGGTTTGGACTTAACTATATTGGCCAGTTGTCCAGTATTTTGCATGCTGCATGACTTAAATCGGTGAGATCAGGGGTTTGTCAAGGTCAAGGTCGCTTTACTAGGAAGCGGCTAATGGCGGCCGCGACACAATCATCCATAAAAACATAAATAGGGACGACGCAATTATGAATAAATAATAAAATGTATTGTAGTGCCATGAAAATAAATACAAATGACAAAAGAATGAGTAATGTCATTTTATAACTAATACTTGAAATATGTTAACAATGGTAGAAAATAAAATTTATTAAATGAATGTAAGAGTGTACATAACATATGAGCTTGTGGGATATTACGCTATCTCCACCTTCAATTTGACGCACGCGCGAGTTTTCACCCCTTCCTCTCACTTTTTGGCCGGTAATAGCAGTAAACCGTTGTTCTTAGCCGAAGATGAGGAAGATAACAAGCTGCTACTGCTGGTCATTTTTCGCGCGCTTTTGCTCTGACGTCACGACAAATTGGCTTTTCAAAATCAGTCGCCCCGGCTCGTTTGAACCGGCCGGGTAGACGACTCACTTATCTCTCGCCGGTCAACCATGTATACCGACAGAGATATTTTACCGGCAAACATTGCCTAGACCTCATGGCTCGTCGCGGTACCTTAACACATACGATACTGTCGTCACATTGCCTTTTGCGATGACGGATTTTTCGTCCCGAGGCGAACATCTTTTTCGAGCCGCCTACTTCCAGGAACTTTCGAAACCTTCGACATGAAGAACAAAGCATTTTTCACATTCTTCGAACTCTGTCCTTTCAGAACCAGTTACCTTAAAAAGAATTACATTACACTCACTATTATAAACTCTCGCAGTGAGTATTTTTCTTTGCCGTGTACGTTTATTATTCATTACAACTGACTTTCTGAATTTTCTTCCTGAGGAACTTTTCCCGCCTTGGCCATCTTGAATTTAAATTTTGGCGCGGAACTTTATCTACCTTTTTATATTTCCAGTAACTTACTGAAGGTCTCCACTGAAGATAATCTACTTGGCCTCTTTTTCAACTACATTTCCAGTACATTTACTGAAGGTCTTCACTGAAGACAATTTACTTGTTAAACTCTAATAAAATTTTATGTTTGTTCTTTACCTTTCGTCGTCTTGCCTGTCTACTTCTTTTTACCTTGTACGTTTGTACAGTAAAAAGAACACGTCTTTTATATTTTCTTTTTTTTTACTTTGTTTGTGGATTCGGTAGTCGTGTGCGGTGTCTGGCACAAGGCCTTATTTTCGTAAGCCAGATCTGCACCGCTATTGGGTCATCAACAAGCTAACTATACCTAGCCGTTTAAAAGGTCATAATTCGAATTAACAAATTTATGAGTGTTTAAAAAATAAAAAGAGAGGTCACTTATGCATTCATTCACTAATAATCGGCCGTAATAATGCCGAAAGATATAACAATATCAAGGACTGTCATTTCACACCCAGTAAAGTTATTCTTATTGAATAGTTCTAAAAAGTTAATTGTTAAGTAAACACCAACTATCGTGTTTACACTAACACATCGAGGGTATTTAGCATCCCGCTACCATCTTTTTTATCAATATACATTTTTTCACAAATCTGTACAAAAAGTGGATCACAGAGCTTATTCAACAATACATATTTTCAGAAAATCTCAACTTCTGATTGGTCACTTAACATTTAAGTCATGTTCGAATAACATCGACCGAGTTCTTGACCTGACCAAAAAATAATTCCGCCAAAATCTGTCAATCCTCTGTGGGCCTACAATGTGACCAAAGTTAGCAATAAATATGAAACGTCATTCATCCTCGACAGTGAACCGATCGGAATACTTTGAACTCGTCATACAGTTCCAGGTTTTACGTTAAAGTTCCTTAACATGATTTCGGCCTGAAAAGAACACTCACTCACACAGCAATATTTTATCAGGAACAATCAACTCAAGTTTTCAACATTCAACTTGATACACGAATCCTTGTCATACGCTTTCAAGCCCAACGTTAATCAATTTCAATTAATATAAACACAGCTTGTTAAGAATCACTTACTCCAATTACAGAATATTCTCTTCAAACGACAAGTGAAGACAAATCAAAGAGAGACAACTTCGTAAACATTAAAGTAAATCGTGAACAATACTTCTCTACTTTAAGTACAAACTTGAACTGTTTATTTGTCCTTAAATTGCAATAATACTCAAGCACATTTTCTCATTATTGTACAGACCGCTCAACAACTTATAATCTATCAAACCAGAACTTTGATAACACTTCAATCCAAACATAAAAGGACATTTGAACTACTACCTCTTTACTCCAATTGTTTTGTAGTGAAAGAGATAATTAGCTACCTCGAAAAAGAGTTCGTGTTTTGTGTGCGATCTGCCGAAGAAAAATTACCCAAAAGTAGTTAGCAAAAATATACGTTAAGGACTAGAATATATGCTAATGTTCTTCCCTCCTCTGAATGGCGTGACCAATCAGAACGATCTCTCATTGAACAAAAGCCGTTGTTTTTCGCTTATGTGAGGATTAGTATTTCTGAGCTTGGGAGAAGAAAATTCGGAAATTTAAGTTACAACCCTGTCATTTTTGTCTGTCGGCTGGACGCTAGTCGAAAACTTCTTTTGTGCAATTAACTACCTGTCAGAATAGTAAGTCGGACATTTGTCATTGTCTTTACTCTTTGTGCTTTGTTTTTGTATATATTAACTACTTGTTTGTTTGTTTGTTTCCTGTTTTGTCTGGGGAATACCCTCCCGCCATGGCGGAGGTGACCCAGGAAAAAGAGCCATTGGCCAGCACGTCTACTGCACCACCAGCTTGGGTGCTGGAAAGGTCCCAAAAGAGCCAGAATATTACAAGAGACTCCGAGATTAATACAAGGAGTTCATCTCAAAAAATGAACTGTTACCAATGCCTTCTGTCGTGGAGACAGTGGCAACTAGGACAATCTCCCTGTTGACGGTCGACATCAAGACCAGGAAATTCATGGCTGTCAGCAGGGAGGCAATGGAACAAGTCCTAAAGGCTTTAAATATTGGGGCCAAAGTTTTGGCCCGAAGATCTAACGCCATCTGGGACATCCTGCTGGCAACTGAAGAGGCAGCTAAAGCACTGGCTGGATGTACCCTCACCACCAAAACAATGAGGCTGCAAACAGAGTACATGGGCAGCCGAAAAACACGGATTACCTTACATGGTTTGTCCATGTACATCACGGAAGATCATTTGGAGGCCTTCTTTTCGGATTACGGTCCTGTGGATGGGGTATCTTCCATCAAAAGTAAGTCGGGTATTGCCACCAGTGATGTTGAGGTCATGGTGACATTGACCTGGCCAAAGTTCAATGAGATGCCCAATATCATTTCTTGTGGCGAACGAAGCCTTTTTTTTGTTGTCGAGGGTCGTCGCCCCTCCTGTTGGGCTTGTGGTGCGGCCGAACACCTAGCCAAGTTGTGTCCAACCAAGAAACCAGTACCGCAGACGAAGCAAACACCTCTACCAACATCAGAGCAGCCCAGGGAGGAAGTAACAAAAAAGGCCCCCGGTAGCGAATGGACTGAAGTGGTGAGGAGAAAAGCGAAGGTGTCAACGCCACCTCCCCAGCAGGACGTCCCAGATAAGGGTGCTGCCAAACAGCAGCAGAAGTAGGACATCCCAGACAAGGATGCTGCCAAACAACAGCAGAAACAGGATGTCCCAAACAAGGGTGTTGCAAAACAGCAGCAGAAACAGGACGTCCCAGACAAGGGTGCCGCCAAACAGCAAAATAAGCTGGATGTCCCCAGCAAAGGAGCTACTAAGCAAAATGAGAAGCAGCTGAAGCAACAGCAACGGGAGCAGCGACAGAAATTGCGGGATCAACAACGCGAGCAGCAACGTGAGCAGCAACGGCAGCCGGTGCAGCAGAAGCAGGAGCAGTCGGTGCAGCAACAACTACAGGCCGAAAAAGAGCTCCAACCTGAACAAGTGGTGAAGAAGTTGCCTCAACTGGACCTCTATATGGAGATAGAATAAATGCCTTCGCCTCGTTCTTCATCATTAAAGAGAGGAAGGGGCGAGGACGAAGAGGAGAAAGAGGACTTTATTACCAACACTAAGAAAGAAAGAAAAGCGTGCCGGAGTAAGGCGGAGAAAGCACAATCCGCGCCTGCTTCGTCAACTAGAGCGGAAAATGATCTCGAGCAAGGTAAGACAAGGAGCCACCACACTTCCCCTATTAGGGCTCCGTCTTCCCTGTCTCCCTCCCCTAACCAATCCCAAGGAAAATAGAATAGGCAACCACCCAAAGGTGACAAGATTTGCATGGTGGACCGTGAGTTCCTTGAGAGGGATCTTTCCTCCCAGAGGAAAGCCCTCTTGGGGCTTCTTTCTATGTGCACATCTGTTGATGGGAAGTCAACAGAGGATCCAAGGAACTTTCCTGGCACCCCCAGTGTTATTACACTGATCAGGAACACCGGAGGAAACCCCAAAATATGGGACTATATGGCAGAAGCCAAAATCGCATTCCCGAAGTTCCGGATGGTACAGATAGAATCACCGGAGCTGAAAAGGTTATCTCAGTATTGTGCAGGAAGGGCCCCAGTTCTTCTTCACTCCTCTCTATATAGGGTAATAAAATTAACTTTTCCCACAGACATCGGCGGTATTGTCACAGAAAGACGAATTACGTCCGATGTAGGTACTGGGAGTCTGGGACAATCCATCGGGGTCTTGACACCTATAGATTTCTGTCCAGTCTGTGATTAGGGGAACCCAACTTGAAAAATGTTTCTCAAGTTAGCTAGTTCACATGTGAGGGGATTGAGGGATCGGGGTAAGGCTGCCTGCCTGCTTCGTGATCTCCTGTCCTTCGGCGTAGATGTAGCTGCGATCCAGAAGACACACTTTGTTTGCAAAGTTGATACGCATGTGCTGTCTGGAGACTTTGTTGTCTATTCAGCAAACGGGGACCAACAGGCTAAAGATGTTTCCTTGCTGGTTAAACGTACCTTGAGTGCGAGGGTGGACCTTGTCCACGTCGATGCGGAGGGCCGGTTGATCGTGGCCGATATTGCCGTGAACAATAGTTCGTTTCGGGTCGTTGCGGTTTATGCGCCTACCGACCAGACGGAGCATCGCTCGTTTTATCGGCAGTTAGGCCGTTCCTGGTGGATTCGTTGCACTTAGTCTTGGTGGGGGACTGGAATGCCATCCTGGACCCCGATATAGACTGGCGGCGGGGAGCTAGCGGGAGGTAATTGGATGATCGTAGCCTGGTTGATCTGATTGGTGAGTTTGGTTTCGTCGATAGATATCGGGTTGATCACCCTAGGGAGGAGATGTAGACGTGGGCACGTAAGTGGCCGTCTACTCGGGTAGCCAGCTACCTGGATAGAATGTTAGTGAGAAGGGCCGATATAGACTTATAAGACTGTCCCACGTTCCACTGGTTAGGCTATTCGGATCATAGACTCGTCTGTTCCAGGATGGCGTTAGATTCTAGTCCTAGAATGGCTGGACACTGGAAGTTCAATCGGTCCTTGCTGGACAGGCGGGACTTCCAGCAACAGCTAATTAAAGTAGTGCAGCGGGGGCTAGTGGGAGCGGTTATTGGGAATAGGTGGTGGGCGAGGTTTAGGATGGGATTAGGTCCTTCACCACCGAATATAGCCAAAGGTTCGCACTAGATAAGGCTAATAAGGTGAAGACACTTAAAGATAATCTGTCCCGGACGGATGCTGGGAGGGATCTCCTAGAGATAAGTTTAGCTAGGCAGGCTCTTGAGCGATCGACTAGCGAGCGCTACAAGGGTCAAGTAGTTAGACATAGGTTAAACAATATGTCTAACGAAACTGTGAACATGGGCGCACAATTGCGCAAGGAAGAGATCCGTCGAGGTTCCGATCTTTACATTCGTGAGGTCAAAACCACATAGGGGCGTACTCTGAGGTCCACTGACGACATGTGTGAGGGGTTTCAGCGGCATTTCGAGAGCCGATTTACCAAGGAGTCTGGTCTCAGTGGTAGTGAGTTTCGCAGCTATTTGGCTGACTTTCTTCGACTTTCGTCGACTGAAGCGGTTAGCTGCAAAGGAGAGATTACGGAGGGCGAAGTCTACGTGGCATTGAAGAAGTTCAGCAGTGGCACGTCGCCCGGTCTGGATGATTTACCCTATGAATTGTACTTGAGGTTGTCGCACATCTTTGTGCTGATTTTGATTGCTGTGTTCAACAACTGGTTTTGGCAGGGTTCCATCCCCGGTCGTTCACCAGGGGTGTGGTCACGCAGTTGAAAAAGGGCAAAGATTGAAGGGGGAGAATTAGATGATTACAGGCCCATAACTCTGCTAAACACAGAGTTAAAGATTTTAGCCAAGACCCTGACGGAGCGTTTGCAGTCAGTTGCCGAGATTCTGTTGGAACCCGATCAGACTTGTGCTGTGAGGGGCCGAACAATTCAGAGCAACCTGCATCTGATGCGCACGATCCTAGAGGGAGTAAAAGACGACGATGAGGCCGTGCTGATCAATTTGGATCAGTCCAAGGCATTTGATAGGGTCGATCATCTGTACCAGGCTGCTGTCCTGCAGGCCGCCGGTTTCCAACCCGACTTCTGTAAGTAGATTAACCTCCTGTATCGCTCCTCCAGTGCTGTGGTACATGTGAACGGGAAGCGGTCGCACGCTTTTGCGCTGTCTCGGTCGGTTCGTCAGGGTTGTCCACTGTCGCCCCTACTTTACGCTTTGGCGTTGGAGCGTCTCCTTCGCCGGCTAAGGGACAGGGCGCGCAGTCCGGCCCTACGTGGAATTGCCGTCCCTGGTGGAGCTCGAGTCAGGGTTTCGCGTACGCCGATGATGTATCCATTTTCGTGTCGTGTCGCAGTGACATTGAGGTGGTACAAAAGGTGCTTGGACAGTACGAAAAGGTCACGGCGGCCAAGATTAACCGCAACAAGTCTTCCGGCTTGCGGTTAGGTTCCTGGAAGGGGTCGATCTTCCGGGTCCCTTTGGCTGGACAGACGGTCCTGTCCGCATTCTCGGAATGTGGTTTGCACCTGACCTCTAGCTGGAGAAAAATTAGTCTGAAGTACAGGCAAAAGTCGGAGCGTTAGTTGCGACTTGGCTTCGAAGGTGGTTGTCCTTGAAGGGTAGAGCTGAGGTGTGTGCCACTTACATCTTTCCTCTCATCCTTTACCGCTTGGCTGTACTTCCTCTTTGCAAGGACCATCGGAAGTCGATCGAGCCCTTATTGTTCACCCTCCTGTAGGGTGGGCGCAAGGCGAAGGTTCGCAAGGAATGCTGTGTCCAGCGTCCGTGTCATGGGGGGCTGGTAATGCCATAATTGGTGAGTCATCGACACGCCTCGAGGTTGGCTTTCCTACGCCGCGTTTTGACTGAGGATTCAATTTTGGTTGGGAGTGTTAAGGACGCCTTCCCTAGCCTTACTATCACTCCTCTCATTTCCTGGGCTAAACGCCGTCGTAGGCCCGGGAAGCTGTCGATTTTTCCTTAGCGAGTGTCGAGCGGCCTTGAGGGCCTTTCCTCGGTCTAGTGACCTTTCACAGTCCTCTAAAGGTCTTGTATCGTGAATTAGTGGAGGGGGTCACGAAGGATCCTCTCTGTAAGCGGCTTGGCTTGTCGTTGGCCGAGTTGCGCTCTTTCTGGTCTTGGGCGCCAGCGGCGAGTTACCTCAGTAACCCTGAGTTTTCGCTTACCTGACGATTAATTCGGAACGTGCTATCTCTCAATGACAGGTTCTTCAGATGGGGCTGAACAGATTTGCACGACTGTCATCGGTGTGACCGTGTCTTAGAAGAAACGGTTTCACAAGCATTCTACCTTTGTCCTCAGGTGCGTCCTTTCTGAGATTATGTCGGCGAGTGGGCGGCTCGTATCGCTCCCGGTGTTCTCGTGCTCATTGATCTGGCATACGTGTGTGATGATGTGTCGACCCCGTTTTCTGGGAAGAAACGAATGGTGTTTCTGACGTTGCTAGCCGTGGCGCGAATGGTGATTTGGACGTCGAGAATGGAGGGAATCTTGCGATACAAACGCTATTCTCATCAGGCTCTGGTCGGATTCTTTCAGCATCAGCTGAAAGTGAAGACCAGGACTGATAGAAAGCGTTTGATATCGACAGATTTCAGCGAAAGGTGGGTGAAAGTAGTGAGCTTGGTTTGCGTGAAAGGGGCTAATATTAAGTTTCTTTTTTAAGTCCACTTGGTCATAACGGTGCGATTTCCTGTGATCCCCCCCTGGTTAAGCTAGACACTCTTGGTTTTCCTAGTTAATGTGAATAGGTGTTGCTCCTGGCCTGTTCCCGGCACTCTCTTTTGTTATGATCCAAGTCGAGATTCCCAACCTCCCCAGTTTGTTTTTGGTCCCTGTTTTCATCTCATTTATTTTTACCCTCCCCATTTCATTAGTGAGTGTGCTGCTTGATTTGGTCTATCGGCAGAATACAGCAGCCACTCAGAAGTGGACGGGTCTTACTAACATCTGTTTTGTTTCAGTTTATTTTGTTCTAATTTTAGTTTGTTTTCGGGGTTCATTCTCTCCCCCTTATTCCATACTTCATGAATTTTTTATATATTTTTGTATTCAGGAATTTGACATTTTTATATCATGGGGTGTTTTTGTAGGTGTACCCGGTGAGTATGCGGTATTGTGGTATATGTAGGATTGAATGGCGATGAATGAGTTCTTGTGGTAAATGGAGCAATTTTATTGGATGAATGGGTCATGAACGTGATTAACTAGGAATACGATAGTTTTTGAAGACCAGCCTCTCCCCACTTCCCCTTTCGACCATGTACCACAATTATTGTATATATAGTAATAAATAAATAGATTTTCTGAGCTTGTGTGGCACTACTTGACCGGCTAAGTTTTTGACTTTTTCGTTTTTAGAACTTGTTTGAATTTTTAAGTTTTTCCTTTTGTTCTGTTTATTTATTTGTGCGTATTTTTCTTTTCTTTTATTGTTTATTTGCTTTCTTGTAAATTTACCCTCCCATCGTTTTTAGTTTGCATTACCTTTTTCGTGTTTAGTTTGAATTGCTTATTGTCTTTGGTTTGCCACGTTCTTTTTATATTTTGTTCTTGACTTTGGTAATTGTTATGAAATAATATTGGACAACAGTTTTATTTTAACTCCCCGCGACTACTTAGTCGCAAGACTTTGTTCAAGTGCCAGTTTAAAAAAGAAAAAAGCCACATAGGCAAATGTTCTTCTTTTATTTGGTCGTGGTAGGACCAGCCTGGTCCTATCATGGCGGGCAATTCGGTGAACATGGAGGAGGAGTCACCACCACAAAAATCAGCCTGGAGTAAGGGCAGATCCAAAAAGGATCCAGCATATTATAGGGCCCTCAAAGAAAAATACATTTTTTAAAAAGGAAACGAATTGCTTACAATACCAGAAGCAATTGATGCCGTCAAGACAAGAATAATCTCTCTGCTGATAACAGACGTCGGAACACGTAAACTCATTGGTGTTAGTAGAGAGACGCTGGAGGAGGCGCTAAAGAGCCTCAAAATAAGCCCCAGAATTTTAACAAGGCGGACGAATGCCTTATGAGACATGTTGCTTACCACTGAGGAAGAGGCCAAAAAATTGGCAGGAATTACTCTCGCAATAAAGTCTGTCCGCCTGCAGACGGAATATTTAGGGATGAGGAGGACAAAGGTAACAGTCCATAGAGTCCCAGTGGATATTACCGGCGATAGACTGGCGCCTTTTTCTCACAGTATGGAGATGTGGAAGAGGTCTCAGTTATTACAAGTAAAACTTGAATTGCCACTGGGGATTTTGTGCTTCAGGTAACCCTGACTAGGAAGGGGCTTCGGTGACATCCCTAATACAGTGATGTGCCGGGAGCGCATAATACCAGTGGTGGTAGAAGGACGGCGCCCATACTGTTGGTCATGCAGAGTGATGGGACATATGGCAAAGGTTTGTCCCGGCAAAAAGGGGGCGTCTCAACCTAGCCAAGCAGCAGTACCGTCAGTACCAGCAGCAGCAGTGAAAGCAGCGGCGGTGCCCGGCGAGGTACCGGATAGAGGATGGAAGGAGGTAATGAGGAAGGGCAGAAAGACGCCAAGCCCTCCACACCAGAAGGAGATTCATCAGCAATCCCCATCCAAAGAGCAGCCGACAAAGCAGCAGCAGCAGGCGCTGCCTCAGCCCTCAAAAGTGTGCCGAGATGGACATGGAAGTAGAAGAAATGCTCCCACCAAGGTCTTCTTCTTTGAAGAGGGGAAGGGAGTAACAACAGGAGGAAACAAAAACAGAGAAGGAGAAGTGGGCTGAAAGAAGCAAGATAGACAAACCGATAGAAAGATCAAGGTCCCAATCCGTCCCTACGACCCCAGCCGAAATAGATACAAAGAGTCCCAGAGCAAGAGGCCTTCACTCTTAACCTATACGGGCTCTGTCCCCCCCATTCTCTCAACACCATCCCCCAACATCATCCCTTGGGTCAACGTCAACCCCCTCCCACATCCACTTCTTCTCCGCCTCATCCTGCTAGGGAGAAGAGAAAGAAGTAGTTTTTCGCCAGTGCAGAGGATATTTGTAAGGTAAACAGGAAGGAGTTAGAGAAGGACTTATCCACCCAAAAAAGATCCCTACTGGGTTCTTTGTTTAAACTGATCTCGGTCGACGGAAAGTCGATTGAAGATTCCCGTAATTTCCCCCCAAGCCCCGGGCGTCATTACATTTGTAAGGGACATTGGGAGGTCATTGAAAGTGTGGTACCACTTAGAAGAGGCTAAGAAAGCCTTTCCTGAACTTCGAATGCTAGTAACGGGAATACCCATGCTTAAAAAGTTATCTGAATTTTGTGCAGGGAGGGTCCCCGTACTTCTCCACCCCTCACTATATATAGCAGTAAAGCTAACATATCCCATGGATGTTGGCGGTATTGTCCTAGATGGACGAATGACGTCAGAGATGGGTGTAGGAAGCCTAGGACAATCCGTCGGGGTCCTCTCAGCTGCAGATTTCCGACCCGTATGTGAATAGGTTTTTTGTCTCTTACTTTTCTAATTTTTCAGACCTAAACGATGTCTATCAAGTTAGCCAGTCTGAATGCGAATGGCCTGAGGTATCGGGGAAAGGCTGCCCGCCTGCTTCGTGATCTCTTGTCGTTCGGCGTGGATGTCGCCGCGATCCAAGAGACCCACTTTGTTTGCAACGTCGATGCGTGTTCTGTCTAACGACTTTATCGTCTATTCAGCATATGGGAACCGACAGGCCAGAGGAGTTTGTTTGCTGGTAAAGCGTACTCTTGATGCAAAAGTGGACCATGTGCATACAGACGCCGAGGGCCGGTTGATCGTGGCCGATATTGCCGTGAAAAGTGGTTCGTTCCGAGTCGTTGCGGTTTATGCGCCCAACGACCGGGCGGCGGTTGGGGCCGTTCCTGGTGGATTCAACGCGCCTCGTCTTAATGGGGGACTGGATGCCATCCTGGACCCCAAGTTAGGGGCGAAGGGGCGATCGTAGCCTGGTTGATCTGATCGAAGAGTTTGGTCTCGTCGATGGATACCGGGTCGATCACCCCGGTTGAGATGTTGATGTGGGCTCTTAATTGGCCTTTTACCCAGGTAGTTAGCTACCTGGATAGAATGTTAGTTAGAGGAGCCGACGTAGATTTAATAGATTGCCCCACGTTCCACTGGGTAGGCTATTAGGATCACAAACTCGTTTATGCCCGCATGGCGTTAGATCGTAGGCCTAGAATGGCTGGTTACTGGAAGTTCAATCTGTTCTTACTGGACAGGCGGGACTTCCAGGAAAGCTAACTAGCTTAGTGCAGCAGGAGCTGGTGGGGGCGGTTATCGGTTAGGGTTATGCTCATTGTGTGTGTATATATATATATATATATATATATATATATATATATAAGAACTGTATTACTATGTTATGATCTGCCAGCATGCAATGGAACTCTGAATTGCATGTTTTCCCGTGTGTTGGGTGAATATAAAAACTATAGGTTATCTCCCTTTGGTAGATAACTCCTGCTGATAGTAAGTCGGACCAATTCATTTGATAATAATGGGTATAACCCAAAATTAAGCACGAAAAGGCCGAGGCGACTACGAACGGGACAGACGTATTTTCAGCCTACTCCATAAACAGGCGATGCTAACTACGAGCAGACCTGAATGATGTACGGACAAAGCAGTTATCGGAAGAAGACACCACAGTACAGATAGGTGTTTCATCAAACAGACACATGTTTCTAGATATCGTTCCCGATGCCATGTCTACTAAAAGAATACGTTTTTAGCAATCCTCTTTTCTCTTTTTCGTCACGTAATGTATTTCTTATATAAAGTATGTTTTCAAATTGTTCAATCGCCTCATCTTTGTTCATCAAGCCGCGGCTCAATTTGGGGAGTCGTTAAATTTCCCACAGTCTGTGCATGAATAAGTAAAAAGTTCTTTCACAGACAGAAAATATTCTTAAAGATTTATCTTCAATGGAAATTGGTAGGCATTCTCTTGGCCCGCTGGTAATCGCCGAGATTTTTTACTTTTTTTTTATCCATTAAAACGGGAGAGAGAAATTTATCGCGTGTTATGGTTTAAAATTAAATAGTGGCTTGTAGTGACGTAATTGTTTCCAATAGCAATTCTAAAACAATGGAGTTGATTTATTTATTATTATTTGTGAGCTAGATTGACGGTCGAGCTGAACGAGAGTACAATACCAACAGGAATGCGCTACTGATGTGTCATGCTCAACATGCGCAGCAGTACTTGGAAATTATCACATAGCTTTTCTTTAAGGGCTCTAATTGAAAGGAACCCATGTGCATCTACGTGGCCTAACATCTGTTTGCACTGGGTTCATTTAGCACAATGAATCTTGTTATCGGAGCACCTGCCACTGTCTACAGCTCAGACACGAGAGGACCGAAAACTGATAATTTTATCAAACGCATCTAGCTCCTCGCATGCTCATGCATATACTACCTAGGGTAAAATCGGCATCGTCTTTCTAGGGTCGAGAAATTTTATAATAAAATTTTTATTTTATGTCAGTGTATATTTGAAGAGTGTCCGACCCACTTACAAAAGTGTGATGAAACATTAGATTTTTCATTTTGAGACGAGCTTCTTGGTCTGGTCTAGAACTTTTCTGCAGCCATTTGTCTATATTTTTCTTTCTCTCTCACACACGCACATGCGCACGCGCGCGCGCGCGCACACACACACACACACACACACACACACACACACACACTTCCAAAACGTTATTTTAGAGTGGATACCCTTATTTGAAATAGACGCTTCGTTTTTATTTTAAAATAAAAATGTGGCGTCTATTTAAAACACGAGTATCCACTAAATAACGTTTTGAAGTAATCATGCACTATTTATGTGATATAAATCTAAAGCTAAACGATTGGGTACAATAATGAAAGGAATTACACAGTACAAACAATGGATGAAGTATTATTGTAACACTGTTTAGTACACTTGACTTATTCAATCAAATTATTACTGTCATCATTATCACGATTCTTTATCAGCTACAATATCCATTGTTTTCACAATCACATAGCAGTATTATTATTCGTATAAGTGATAGTAGTGAATATTAGTTGTTGAAAGTTTTTTTCATAAACTAACTTTATAATAATAATTGTTATTCTGCAGAATGATGGATTAACTATCTTCAACGAACACGTGTAATGGAATGTAAGGTGGGCGATTAAAAATAAAGCAACAGCAGCAGCAGCCGCCGCTTATGCCGGAGTCAAAATGGCGTCGGTGACTTCGGTTTGAGACCAACAAGAAAGAAAAAAAAAGACAAGAAAAGGAAACGTACAAAAGAGAAGAGTTTGTTGATACACAACTGCAGTAACAAGTGATCCTATTAATGATGGAGCTTCAAACTGTTCTCCAGTGATCAACAATTACTTGGATTTACATCTGAAAAGAAGCCGGATATTTTACAGCGACTCTCCTCTACTCATTTTTAAGTTAATAATAATAATAAACTATTATTATTATTAGAAACAAACAAAAATGGCAGTGTCAGATTTCTCCGATACGATGCTTTCGCATCTCTATACCAAGGTAAGAAAATGATAGGTTTAAGAAAGAAATGACGAATGAAAACTCTGATCTATCTATCATTTTGTCACCGTTGTTCTGAACGAAGAAGCAACGGGGAAATGACTTGTTTTTCAGTTTTTAAAATTTGTGGGGTTTTAAGTTAGGATGGGACAGTGTGTTGGTTTGTGTTTAAAAGCCTTTTTTTGGTTTTTAAATAACAAAAGGCGGTTTCTTCTCCTTTGAAATCCGTGAATATTGTTTGAATTTAAAAAAATTAAATTTCAGTGAAAAATAAGAAAAATAAAGTCCAATCTTTTCGTTACTTAATTATTGTTTTTTTTTAATTCTTTTAGTTTTAAAAATTAAATTAAAAAAGAAAGGGACAAAAATGAACATTTTAAAATATATTTATTTTTTACCCCGCATTTTTTTCTCTTAAAATAATCTCCAGTTTGAAATATTTGTTTAAAAGCAAAACGTCTTTATGAATTTTGATGAAACTAAGAAAAAAATAATTTTTTAACCGTGTATATCTCGTATTTTTCATTTCTTATTTAAAACTTTTGACAACATTTTTTTAAATGTACTTTTTCATATTTTTTTATCATTTACATTTGAAAATAATTTTTAGATGAATAAAAATCACATGACAAGTCAATGTTTGTAAAACTGGCTTTTTCTTTAAAGAAAAATGTTCACTTTTAATCGTAAAACTTACTGAAGACATCTCTCGAGGAAGAATTAATTATTTTTTTTCTAGTTGATTTTTTTTTTTTAAACTACAATTTGTATTTAAAAGTTTGTTTTTCATAAGTGCTGTCAAAAGTTTCAAATAAGGTGTAGTGGGAACTTTTCATTTATCAAGTGATGTGTCAGGTCATTTATTTTAAATATTTTTTACAAACAGTTGACAGTTTTTAAAATCTTATTTCTGAAACGTAGCAGTAGGAGAAGGAAACGATTGAATTTTTCCTCATCCTCAAAAACTAAAAAAATCAAATTTCTATTGAATTATCGTTTATTTCTTTGAGTAAAATCTTAAAATTATTTTCAAAAAGTAAACTTTAATTTAAAAGAAATTGTCTAAAAAGCCCCATCTCAAGATAGTCTTGTCCACAAAGTGAGGGTTCATTGTAACTTGCATTTCTTTTTCATCTGTGCTTTTAATTTAAAAATGAATACAGAAAAAAGTACAAAATGGGAATTAAAAAATTCTTACCTTATATCCTAATCCTATATTGTAACAATAAATTTATCAAATTTTTATGAGTATTTATTTATTTTGTATTTCAATGTCCACTTCTGTTTTCTTTTCTTTAACAACAAGTGTCACCTTCACAACTGGTTGTTATGATTTTTGTACCGTGCCTCATATTGCGAATTAGTTTTTAACAAGTTACAAAATAAACAAACTTTGATTGCATTTTTGTTGAGGTTATATGGCGAGGAAAAACAACTGAAGGAGAGAGAAAAAAAAGATAATTTATTTTACTTTGTTAAACATAAGTGAGGCGTATTTTACCTGAACTCACCTGGTCGTAAGTAAGTTAGGAAATAAAATCACCTTCTCCAAGTTTTCCTCTTTTCTCATGAAATATTAATTCACGTGCGTGTTTTAATAATGTCATTGAATGTCATCTATTATTAATATTAGTAGTATAGTAGGATTTACTTTTTTTTTTCTTCAAAGTTCTGAATTAGATTTTTCTCGTGAAATCACAGTAAAAACTAAAAACTAAATAGTTTAAATTTTTGAAATGTAAAATTCAATTACCTTCTCTCTCGTAATTTTTGTCTTAAGACTGATTTTTTTTTTTTTTTGTTGAAAGAAGAGAGCAGCTGTCAAGCTCCGTTTTTTAAACACTTTTCTGTCTTCAGGGTGGGAAAAGCATCCGAATCCGCCTCAGTGTTGAAACCTGTAATCGTAAACTAGCTTTGGTTTTTAATTACTTTTGTTGACTAATATAGGCAATTGTAATCAAGTTATTTGTTTTAAAAATCCTTTTTTTCCCGGTGCTTGTATCATGTTTTACCCCCCCCCTTTTTAATCTTTGGCTGTTGCTGTATCTGAAAGAGAAAATTGACTGATTTATTCATTTTAAAAGTTTATAATCGTTTCTAACTGTTACTAACTCCGTTCTTATATACCAGAAATCCCCTTTACTGAGAAAATCACAAATATTGTTTATGTTGTAAGATATCGCGCTAAAAAAAAAAAACACACAAAAAAAAACACAAAAAATACCTATTCTTGGTAAATCGATTTTGCTTCTTAAGGTATGAACAAATTAACATTTTTAAACTCGATAACTTATGGATGAGTTTTTTTTTTTTTTAAATTAAAATCATATCACGTGTTTCCTTGAACCAAATTTAAGAAAATTTGGTTGTTTGTTAATTTTCACAAATTACTCTACCTGACCCACAATAGCATCAATGTTAGGTTTGATGGTCGTATACATTAAAAAATAATTCGGGTATTTTGTTGTTATTAACAACGTTTATGTCATGATGATCGTAC
Organism: Acanthosepion esculentum; assembly: GCA_964036315.1. Classification (NCBI taxonomy): domain Eukaryota; kingdom Metazoa; phylum Mollusca; class Cephalopoda; order Sepiida; family Sepiidae; genus Acanthosepion; species Acanthosepion esculentum. Next base: position 91,139 of record OZ038497.1, read on the forward strand.
ATAAAAAAACACTCTATGGGGGAACACTAAAATACTGAGTGTACCTAAAAACACTACGTTCCTAAGTTAACGAACCTATTTAAATAACTTGTAAGTGGCATTAACATTTTAAATATCTCGTTTGGGTAAAATTTTACAAGTAAAAGAAACTAACCACTCTAGCTAGCTAGAGATAGTCGTGGTAGCAGGAGTAATAATAAATTAGAATTAGTTCTTCTTTTACAAAATTTACATGAATTAATTTTGTTTGAAGATGAAGCATCTCAAATAATATGAACAAATCTTCGAAAAAGATGTGCAAATAATTGACAATACATTTTTAGCAAAGAAAGTGCACTTTAATGCTTTTTTTTTTCTTTTTTACGACTTTGAGAGAATTTTTCTATGGATATGCATTGCGAATACAAAGACTGGATGTTTTGAAGACAGATTTTTTAAATCATTTTTCTTTATTTTTCTCAATGAGTTTTGGTTACAAGTTTGAATTTTCTTCATTCTGGGTAACGAATAGTCCGACCTACAAAATTTAAAAAGAACCTGCTTTAACAATTCTAGGGAGGACGCATTCTGATGATGAAATAGAAAGTAAGACTCGATGAATGAATGAATGAATAAACTTAAACAACGATTATCCTAACGATCAGTCTGTTTTGATAATTTATTCTAGTTTCAACACGGATAGATTTTTAAATTTTTAATTCAATTCTTCTTTTCTGCCGCCGCTTCAACTTGAGTCACAATGATTTTTATATTTTTCAGATCTTGTATTTTCTTTGGCCATTTTGACCTCGCAGACTTCTGTTGTCATTCGTTTATTTATTCTTTTTCCTTAGTTACTTCCTCCCCAACACCTTTTTTTGTTTTGCTTTAAAAACTCTTACCTGGTGATAGTAGTATTTGTTGTTGAAATGTTATGTGTAGTAACCGTAGTAATTCCTTGCCTCCCTTATGACACGTTTGCCAAATGTGAGCCGATTTACCTAGCTAGATTCTAACAAATAATTTTTGTAGGATTTTTATTTGAGGCAGTTAGGAGGATTATCTGTGAAATTCGTTTTCAGCTACAGTCTTTTTTTTTTTTTTTTTAAATGCATTTATAATTGTCAACATATTTATGATCGACAAGGCTATTTTGGTGGCTGTGACTTTTAAAACAATAACAACAACAATTGTTGAAGAATGGCACCTGTCGTCCCCGAAACGTCAAATAAACGGTTGGTTGGTGGTTGGGGTTATTCGATTAAGGTTGTGAATTATGTATTTTATTTTCTATTACGCTTTTTTTTAACGCTTGCTTTGTCACAAAGGAAAGCCTTTAAAGCAAACCTGACTTTTTTTTTGTTCTCATATTAGTGTTCTTTTCTGCTTTTATGTCAATTATTTAATTTTAATGAATAAATTATTTTTAATTTTAAAAAAGCAAACAGGCATTCAATTTTATTTTTGTTTGATATTTTAAAATCTTTTTCAAACTAAAGAAATGACATCAGTTTCTTGACTGAATAACTGACAGTTGAAATTTTTTAAAACCTGCTCAATATTTTGCTAGTAACTTCGGGGTGATGTTTTTTTTTTGTTTTTGTTTAGGCGTCTTGCAATCAAGCACTTTTAATTTCCCTTACTAAACAAAAATGCAATGTCCATGTGATCGAGAAAAATATTCTGAAAGTCTGTGCAATTACACTTTTAGTTTTATAATTGTGTGCCTACTGACATGAATAATGGCAACTTTAAATTAATTTGTGCGTTGATGACACCTGTACTGAAAAGTGAAATGCAAGTTGTTGCTATGTTGTTCTTTTTTTTGTTGTTTTTTTTTTTTCAATATCATCATGTTGCTAATATTTATTTTTACTTGTTCAACCAACAAAATAGTGAAGTTCGAGTCCCTACTGCATGCTAGGTTTGTGTTGGTTTTTGTTTAGGGGAAAAATGCAGAAATGCATAACATTATTAAAAGCATATAATAAATTAAATATTTCTATTACTTACTGCATAAAAATATAATTCTCGAATAAATCTTGATGGGAACAAATGTTTACCTTAGGCTTTTCTTAATTCACGAAATAATACAAATGAACTGAAGCAGTTATTTATTAGTCACTGGACCAGTGTGCAATGTTTTGTTTTTTGTCAGTCGTGACAAATTAAATTCAGTTACTTATTTTAAGAAATGATAAATTCTTCCTAAAAAAAAAAACAGTGAAAAGTGCCACCAGAAAAAAGTGTCTTTAAATTTTAAATTCTATTAACGTCGTTCCTTGTTTTTTTTCTCTTTCAATTTGTGAGAAATGTGCTCAAAGTGGGTAGTTAGTAAAAAATCAGGAAAGTAGCCCACCAATTGTATTGCTTTTATTTTTAAGTATCATTGTTCTACTTTTAGCAGGACGATTCTATTGTAAAGTCAAAAGTGTAATTGTTTGATAAATAAAGGACAAATTAATAAATAATTTGTTTATTACTTGATTAAAATAAAATAGTACTTAAGAAGTACTTCATTGCTTTATTCATTGTTACATGTGGGGAGTGAACATTTTTTTAATTCGAAGTAAGTAGAAACAACTCGATAAGTTTTTTTGTACTGATTGTTTTTTTTTTTAGCTTTTTATTATTACTAATCGCGTAGGTAAGTAGGTGTGCTGTAGTTGTCTAGTAACCAACTGAGAACCTGGGTTTGTTGGCCGACATCATATGAATAAGAGAGGAAAATAAATGCTTTTTTCTGCTAGAGACTATTTTCTTTTATTAGCACTATTTTTTTTTTAAATTTTATTTTTAACTTTGTCACTACTACAGTTAGGTAGGTGGGTTTTAAAAAAGTGCTTTTTTTTTTAAAATTTTTCAACCGTTGTAATGAGTCATTTTCTCAAGAGGTGTTTTTAATTTTCTTTACACAAGTACCCAGGTGGTACACCTTCGTGAACGAAAACGACTCTTGTCCTAAAAATTGTTCTGTATGATGATCGTTATTTTACTTTTTGACTTGGTTGTAATTGCAATTCTTGCTTTATTTTGAATATTCTTGAAATCGTAGAAGAGAGAAGACACAAAAATGTTTTTTTTGTGTAATTCTGCTGCAAATATGGTAATCTAATCAAAAACACCACATGCCATACTTTGGCAAGAATCCTAATGAGACGGCGGTGGTGGCATGTGATGATTTTTTTTTTAATCATCAGTTTTCAAGTTGAACCAAAAACAACAATAGGAACCTCTTCGGGGCTATGTTTTATTTATTTTTTTAAGTTTTAAAGTTTGATTTATTTTAGTGTTAATGTTGCAGCTGTTGGTGTTTTAATGTTATTGTTATGCATTGTAAAAATTTATGCCATCCAAGTATTTCAATTCAATCGCGTAACAACATTAACAAATTTCATTATTGACTCGGCCTTTCCATTGTAGAAAAGGTCAAGTCAACAAACATCATAAAATGATTGAAAGTGAAAAAAAACAAACAAACTGCCTTTTATCTTTTCTAGTTTATTACATTTATGATTTATCTTTTCTTTAACGGACAGAACACCGAATTCACTTAAAAAATAATTGATCTTACTCCCAAAAGAAACAAAACACAAACGAAATAATCGAATTTTATTTCATTTTCTCTGAAAATTCATTTTTTAATTTTTCCAATTACATTTTATTTGGAAATTTTCGCTTGACCTTGCCATAAAAAATCAGACGAATTTCATGGTTCCTGCCATCATTCTCTTGAGGTGAAAGAGTGAAAGCATTGTTTTACTTTTATTATTTGTTTTGTTTAAGGAATCATAATTATTTTTTTATCAATTCTTGCGATGTTGCAGACAGTGGTTCTGTCGCGTATGTAAAAGATTTTATTTTTCATTAGTATTTTAATTTTAGAGGTTTGCTTCGAAAGTGCTTTTTCTTTGTGTGTGTAACTAGTGAGTTTTAAAATCATTTGAATTTTGCTCACTTTGATAAAGGAAATTTAATTCCAATGAAATAACTGAATCTCTTACGGCTTTTTTTTCCCTTTTTGTTACTTTTGATTTTATTTTTAATTATATGACTGGTTGTGTGTATCCTCCACATGTTACTTTTAAATGGAAATTAATCTACTTCACCTCCACAGATTCATGAAAAAATGCCACCAAACTTAATAAAAACAATGTTTTATCGGCAAAATCTTTGTTTATTGAGAGAAAAGACCAAAGGATTTTTTGAATATTATGTTCGAAATTTTAGTTAAATGTTTTTCTTGCATCAGTGGGTGTTTGTTTGTTTTGTTTTTTTTTTTTTGTTTTTTTTTTTTACGTATGTTGCCCCTTCACTTACTTAATTTCATGAAATTTGAAGAAATTAAATTGCAATCTCAGTTTGTTTATTAGTTAAAGGCAGGACTCCTTGGCGAATCTAAATCATCAATTTTTTTTTTTTTCAAACTACTACTCATTTCCTGAAAATCTGCTCTGAATCACAAAATAAAAAAATGTCATAAAAATATCTAATTATTTAATTAGAAAAGTTTTTAATTGCTTTTATAAATAAGATTTATCAAGGACGGTATTATCTTAAAAAATTTCTTTTCGATGAATATTGAAATTTTACAAGAATTGTTTCATTTTTTTAAAAAAATTTAATTATAATTTTTTTGTACCTCCATGAGAGCTAGTAAAATAAATTTTCAGCCCATTTTTTTTTATGACAGACATTAATTTTGGAAATTTTGCAAAAATAAAAGTAATTGTCGGATGTTAATGAAACTTTCACGCCTTTACTTTTGCGAAACACGTGTGGAGAAGTTAATTTGATTTTTCAATTTCAACTGAGAAGGTTACCTACAAATATCAGTATCCTGAAATTTATTATATTAATCTCAGTTATGACATTTTTCCATAAATGAAATATCAAAATTAATAATAAAATGAATGGAAAAAAAGTATTTTTTGAGTATTTTTTAAATTATTTTAATTTCTAGCATGTCCGAAATCTTAGCTATCTTAGTTTTTTTTTTTTTTTTTTTTTTTTTTTTTGTTGAGTCATCAGAATTGACGTAAAACGGTATCAATCATTATTGACAGTTTTATAAACAAAAGTAAAGTTTCCCATTTAAAAATCTTGTAAAATTCGGATTATACTTTTTTCAAGTTATTTTAGGAAAATTAGTATAATGTAATTTGAAAGAAACATTACTTTTTCATCAGAAATTTTTTTAAAAAGACATTTCCAACCGTGGTGCTTGTTTTTTTTTTTTTTTTTTTTTTTTTTTTTTTTGGTGGAGGTGGTGTTTGAGGCGTGTTATGTACGTTAATCAATCTGTCAACAACTTTCGTCAGGGGAATTTATCGGACGGTAGGGCAAAACAGTGATATAAATCGTTCTAACTTTAAGTGAACCAGTATATATATTCATTGTAACCCGGATATAAGAGAGATTTCTCTCGTCCCAAATTAGTGCCTGTGTTGATAAAACAAAATAGACCAAACCCGGATATAAGAGAAACCCGGATATAAGATACTTCTTCTCCGGTCCCGACAACTCTCTTATATCCGGGTTACACTGTACTTCTAATTTTTTTTTTTACCTTACGTTTGAGGGAGCATTCTTGAATAAAAAATAACATTTAAATTACGAAAAACATTTATAGTTCAAATTTTATAAGACAAAAATTTTGTAACAATATTATCTGCACATAAAATTTTATTTTTTTTATTTTTTTAAAAATTAAGTTTTATCTCAGCACAGATATTTTTCAAGGTTCTTAGCCCCACTAAACTGAAAGTCAGTTCAGCTTTTTGTTTTGTTTTTTAACACCTACTGACCTGGGTGATGACAACAACACTGAACAGATGACTTTTTTTTTTTTTTTTTTTTTTTTTTTGCCACATGTCTTTCATATAACAAAAACAAGCGTTTTAAACAGCTATTTTTTTTAGTTATGAAATACTTTTCCGAGAATTTTCCCCAGAGACCCCTTTTTGGTTTCTGTCTCTAAATTTGAATTAAAAAAATAAAAATAATTAATATTTGCCGTATGTCTCTCACTGAGTGAAAAAGAATTTGATTATATGTAAAAAAACAAAATAGAAAAGTTTTGACAATGCGACAATAATGAGAATTTTGACAAGTGCGCCAAGAACGAAAAGCTAATTTCACTCAATCAGGAGGAATAACTCTAACATAATTTTTTTTTTTTTTTTTTTTTTTTTTTTAAATCGGCATCCATGTCGGAGATGATTTTAATACATTTTTTTGAAATCATAAAAAATTATTTTAAAATATGCTGCGAGTAACAGATTGTAATAAGCTTTCGAATTTATGATCTATAAAAATAGATCTTTTAATGAGCGAAAAAAAAAACGAGGTAATACTGTTCTAATTTATTCATGAAATATTTATCAATATCATTTTTTTTTTTTTATTTAGAAATGAAAAAAAAGGAAAAAATTCTCGTAAAAATTTATTTTTCAACCTAAAAAAATGTAAAATGTAAAAAAGTACCCCAAAAAATACTTTGATCTTTCCTCTTAATAATAACATAAACATTTAGATGATAAAGTTTTGTTTTCGTCAAGTTTGGCGTCTTTTTCATCATGCTATGCTCTATTTTAGCGATCTCATGGAGGTACCTAAATTTATAATATTATAAATTGTTTAAAATTCTGCATTACTACAATCTTGTTTGGTGATATTGTTATTAAGTGAAAGAACTATATTTACGAATCAAAAATTGATAAGCTCAAGTCGTTTACACTCCATATTTAAAAAAACAAATTTTTTTTTATCTATATAAAATGTTACGTAACTTGTCCCTGTTTGAAAGTATGGTTGACCATACACAACATAATCAGAAAATAACAGTGATGACTATAATAAATTTAAATTTAACATTCCTAAATTTAGGTTATGGAGAATATTTTCCAACATTTTTAAGATTACTGAGTACTTAAAAATTATATAAAAAAAGGTGCATCTGTCATTTTCTTAAATTATGTTTTGACAGATAAAGTCTGTAGAACAACAGTAAAGGTGTTGACAGATTTTATCATCACTTGTCATGAGTGATATGTGCATAATCACTGCTTCTGTTTTAAAAAATCCATTTCTCTTTATTTTAGACTTAAATAATTTTTTTTTTTTTTTTTTTTTTTCAAATCAAATTAATTATACTTTAAATCAGTTAATATTCCTCAATTAAAGTTTCAGAAAAACAAATCTTATTTTTGGAAGATTTTTAAAACTAAGAATTAACTTTTATTTACAAATGTGTCAAAAATGGCCAATTTATTTTAAACCTTAGGTATCAGGAATTCAGTGGAGGTGCTTATTAAAAATGATATAAAAATGGGCTCGAGTTATATTCCTCAAGTAATTTTTAGATATGTCCCCTGTAGAAAAAAAATTAGGTAAACTTCCAGCTGTCTGTCAAGCTCTCAACACCTTAAATAATCACCTACCTCTGTGCTAAAAATGCATTTCTATGATATTTTAAACAAAAAGTAATAATTGTTTCAGATCAAATTAATTAAATGTTAACTCTGTCAATATTCCCCAAATAAGTTTCAGTAAGTAAGTTTTATTCTTTGAAAGATTTTTTTTTTTTTTTTTTTTTTTTTTTTTAAATTTTGAAATACAGGAAAGTATTTTGCTTATTGGAAATATTAAATTTAATCTATTAGCTTAAAACTAAAATAAAAGCTTCAAGAAAGAATTTTCATTTTGAAAAATTCATCTTAAATGTTAGGTATCATGTTTCTTTGGCGGTACCTAAATTCTAGTTTATTTTTGGAGACTGTATCTTTATTTAGAGAAATAATGAGGATAGTGGTGAGGAGAATGAAAAAAATTATTTTGTAAAATATCAAGTGGATTTGTTAAAAACTATGAATTGATTAATACTTACATTTATTTTTTATTTATGATCTTTGGAAGCTTAAAATACTAACAGTAAAGCCCGGTGTTTCCCGGGAGTTAACTTCCTCTGAATGGAAGGTCATAACCACCGTACTCATTTCTTACACACATGTAAGGCTGAAGTCTAGTAGAACTGATGGCCACCCATGTAAAAAACGTAATGTACACAAGTTGTCAGTATTCATCAGCACAACAGAAGAAAAAATTGTAAGGCTTAAAAAGAAGTAATGGACAGCTATGGTAGCATCAGCCTTTTGCCATTACTAAGACACCTCCTATTAAAAGTTGTCAAGTTCAATATGAACACAGGCCGTAGAAAGTTTTTGGTGAGTTTTGGCAGATGGCTTTGTATTCCGATGGGATAGTTTTATTATTCCTGAGTGCAAGACATTACATGAAGCTCTGTGTCAGTTGCAACATAGTAAAACGCAATAGCGTGAAAGGTAGACACATCTTTTGCCAAAAGATGGCGCTGCGATTACTGCAAATGGAACTACATAATGGAAGTATGGGAAGGTGCCGGGGCGAGTACTTGTAAGTGGCACAAATTTTTTTGTAGTTTTTTTTTTTTAGATTTTAATAGCCAGTTAAGGCGAGCATGAAGCGCACGTTGCATTACCTAAAGCATCCCTTATGGTAAGGGGAGAAACACACCAACGGTGTATGGCAGAGAATGCATATTATAACTCTGCATGCTGCTATTCTTTCATTATCCCACTTCTTTTTGCTGAGGCCTGAATTGCGTGGACTCACTCAACCTCTCTGACAAATGAATCCATCTTCCCATGTATTGATTTTGTGTTGCAGCTGAATATGGTTATATAGTCGTCATGTAAGTGCGAATGCAGCTATGGTGGGTTTAAGTGATAAGGGAGCATCTGGTGAGCAAGACAACCTTTAATGAAATGTCTTAGTAATGGGAAGTGGATACTACGATGACCTTTTAAATAAACTGGGTTAAAAAATGAAGGAACCTACGATGCAGCTGACATAAAGATGTGTACATTACGTTTAAACGTGACCGACCATGAGCTATAGGACTTCTGCGTAGGTAATATTTTTAGCTTTGTTTGTTGGAGAGTAAACGTTATCCTTACTCCCGTCTCAGGAGCAGCCTACGTAAAGCTGTCCATGGGCGAAACACTGTTCACCTAAATGCAGACCTGCAATGCTGAGCATCTGTCCTTGTGATTTGGCCATTGTTGTTGAGCCGTGCTTGCCATATCCCAGGGCTTTCTGAAGCTCTGGCAGATGCAGTAGCGCTGGCATTTCTTAAACAACGAATAGCAGTTTGTTGAAATTTTTCCGAAACTCTGGAAGATGCTGTAGCCCCATTGTTTAGGGCTTTCTAAAGCTCTAGAACATGCTGTAGTACTGGCATTCCTTAAACGCCAAAGGATTGTTTGTGTTGGAGACTCAGAAGCCCTGGCCCTAGAAACACGTATTGCGTCCTGTGAATTCTGTACTAAACGCTTTTAAGTTGAAAGTCTAGCGCGTCGTGATGACATAACTGATGCTACTAATGCCAGCCTTTCAGTCCGTTCAGCAGTACTTTCCGTGAGATGCGGGCAGCAGAGTGTGAGGCCATCTGAGAAAGGAGTAACGAAGTTTACTCTGTGGTTTCACTTGCTCTTGTAGCGGAGACAGCAGCTGTGTGCTGTCCAAAAAGTTTTCTTCTCTTAGGCGGCATTTTAACCAATTTGAAAAAGGAAATGTAATAAAAGGTATTTAGGTTTTTTGAGTGCAAAAAATACGTGTAGTCTAAATGTAGGCAGGTTAGAGGGATCCCAAAAATGTATGTAACTGTATCAAAAGGGGATCGAAGACAAAAAAAAAGTGAAGTTTAAAAAAATTCAACTAAAGCTAAAACGGTAGTAGGATATTTAGGAAGTAGATTTGATAAACGCGGAAACGAATGTAGTTATAACTAAGAAGTAAAAAAAAAAGTTTGGATACGTAATCAACAATTTTCGGTTTCCGTAAGAAGTGAATGAAGTGAGCCAAGTGTGGGACAGTAATCGCAGAAGTGTGAACATGCATACAAGTTATGGTATAAAGAGGCAGTTGACCTTGAGCGCACATACTAAGGTGACGTACGTGTGCATAAGAGAACTGCTCACACATATGATTGGATGGACCCAAGGTTGAGTGCTTGCAACCATGTCAATGAACTCGCAGCGACCTTGAACAGTTGACGTGATTGGTTAACCTCCAGCTGGGTTAGTCAAAACAGTGCACAGTGGCAGATGGCGTTTCAAAATAGTATCTGGCGACTTTATTGTATCGGGTTTTTTATTGATAAATATGAAAGCTATGTAGTTCCTTATCCCAAAATAGGCATTGCCTTTTTTATTTACGTCGTCAACTATGTAGCGCAGTCTCTCAAAGTCAGCCAAACAGAAAATGGGATTTTCAAGCTTCATTTTTCTTTGAAAATTTTGAGCAGCCAGGAGATATGAGGTAGTTTTATTGATCAAAAGTTGAAAATACAAGCGTTTTTACACTTCTTATGAACAAAATTTGAAGCAATCTTAATTTCGTTTACTGATGGATGATTAAGTAGCACGAATTTAGATGAAAACGTGCAAGAACATTTTTGGGCAGCAATGCGCAGTAGTAAAATTATAGCAAGTAGGTGCCTTTTGCTACATGTAAATGGCATGAAAAGACATAAGTCTCCTGGTGTCCTCTTGAATGAAAAAATGCAATCAAATGTGAAAAATTGGACAATTGTGGGGGAGCTGATTCTGTCCACTTGGCTTAAAAGTGATGGCATGAAATGTGTTAGTGATTACTCACTGAATTCACTCCTATGCTTTAGTAGGCTAAATGGGCTACAAACACCTAAAAATCAGTAGTTTCACCTTGTTTTTACTAATTTTTCTGTTAAAATTTGACATGTAGCTCTGTAAATCCCTTTTAAAATGGCCTTGATGTTATGTTTACTGTGCAGATGCAGAAAACATGGAAAGTAATGCATGCCTGCATTGAAACATTAAAAGATCCTTTTTAAAAACCATGGTATGAGTGTTAAATCCTGAAATAAAAGTAGGCTACCTGAAACCTCTACTCCATTTGGGATGCTAGATGCACGCACACCTCCTGTTATCACATGATCTCGCATGACCCTGAAGCATGAATGGGCCAATCAGCAGCAAGCATTATGCATTATGCGAGCCATGCGTAACTAATAACACTAATCTGATTGGCTTTTGGAGCGCAAAATTCTGCTGCAACAGAAATCCTTCATTGTGATAACTTTTGCATCTGAAACCAAAATATGGCCATTCTTGTCCTTTCTTATTCTCATATAAGCACTTAAATCTGACTTTTTTAAAAATTATGCTACGGCAATTAATTCTGACATGAAAAGTGACCACATCTTCTTGTGTGCAGTGAACGCACATAATTACACACGTGTGCGTCCAATGAAAAATCAATAATATTGATTTAAATATTGACTTAAAATCAATTTTTGGCACAATCAAAACCTCCGCAAGACCCTTAGCAGTAACTGTGTCAAAATTTGGTTGAAATCGGTTGAAAAATGTATGAGATCCGATCAAATATATAAACAAACACATTCTGCCTTTTATATATGTATAGATTTGAATGCACTCTTGTTGCCGGCATTAGTTCATTTAATTTTTTTTTTTTTTTTTTTTTGTAGTGGAGCAATCAACATGACTCAGTGTTGCATGATGTGTTTTTAAGGAATTATCTGGCTTTCTTGGTTGTTGCCGCAGACATCAAAATGTGCACTTGATTCTACATGAATCTTGAATCACATATTTTTTTTCATATTCTACATGAAACATGAATCATATTTTTTCTGGTGGTGGTTGCAAGACATACAAATTTATTTTGTTTTTACTTTTGTTCAGGTGTTGGTTTGGTATTGATTATGTTAAAAGTAACTAAGTGTCCCATAATGTCTGCAAGTTTCTAAGCTTCTGGCTTTGTTTTCATCTTGACCCATATTCAACCCTCTCATCTCTCATTCACTCCCTTATGCACATGCTCTTTATTATAATCAAATGTTTTCCATGTGCTTTCAATTAGCTGTAAGCACACAATAACAAATATACAATTTACAAAAAAATTCATGATTATGAAGAGAAAAAAAACAAAGTAGAAATTCCCTTAGACTTATTCCAATTTTGTATTTTTAATAGGTGTTCTATTATGAATATGAAGTATAATTTACACATTGGTGAAAAATAATTTTTAAGTCTAATTTTTTTTCTTCATATCAATGAATATTTAATGTTGGAATTATGTAAAAAGTGAAGACTTCAAATTTTATGGCTGACTAGCTCTCTCCCATTTGAAAGATTGATGCACACAATCTTATGTTTCTCATTGTTTTAAAATGAAAATATTGTCTTGTAACACCAAATAAGGTAGCGTAGTTTTCTTTCATATTTTCTTTCTAATTAACTAAATATTATTTTTTATTTATTTCATAGTTTTGAATAATTGTGATCATGACATTTTTTTCTGTTCAAAGCTAACATAAGAAAAAAACATATGCTATTGAAAGTCGGTTTCTTTTCCTATTTTGACCAATTTGCACTTTTGCCTTGTTCTTTCAGAGCTTTCATACCTGAGGCTTATTGTATTCTAGCTCCTGCCTTTAGGGGAAATTAGTGTAGACCTATCTGAGTAAAATCATGTGTAATGATTGTTACCTTTCATAACAAATGTTTTGGTAAATGAATGTTATGTTGAGAAATTGAGCTGTCCCACTATGAAATTAATTGGCCATGAGTAATATGGTTTCCATCCATTCTGTAGATAATCACTAATACTTTTGTGCTAATTTTCACTTTGACAAAAACAAAACAAAAAAAATCTTAAAATTTACCTGTAGAAACAACTATTTCAACTTTCAAAAATATGCACTCGCACTATATATCTGTGCTCTTTCACGACACACCTCAATTGGACTTGACGAGAATGATGCAATATTGCCCTTGCCTTCGACTATAATCAAATTTTATTTTCTATCCTCAGTTCTCAAAGAGGATTACATTTATATCAGTGACAACATTTGATGTACATGCTCAGTTTTAATCTTAGAATAGTAAAAAATGTTTGTTTCTTACTTTTTCTTTTCTTTTTCTATAGTAAGTCTTTGAGACCCTTTTGAGTTATTAACAAACACTTTAATAAATTTACACTAGGCAGTTAATTAAATAGATCTGTCATCAGCATGAATAGAGATGATAGATAATTCAAGGTTTTGTCATGGTCAATTTCTCCATAAAGTGTCTGTTTTTCTCCCCACCTCCTCTCTAAATTTACTATGAGTACATTTTTTCCAGTTGCATTTTAAAAGCATGGAAACAAATTGCATTAATTCCTAGATCTTTTCAGACTATTTTTTTCAAAACCAAAAGTTTGTAAACTTAATGTCTTCAACTTTGGAATTGGACAAAACTTACCATAATGATTAGTTTCTACCATATCCTTCTTAGTAGCCTCCCTCTGTGAGCCAGCAGCAAAATTTAGGACTACATTTGCTTTGCAAATCTCATTTAAATCACCCAAACTTTTGAGTAGCATATAGCGGAAAGCAAGCAGAAAGGACTAAGGTTAGTCCTTTCTGCTTGCTTCCTTTGAGTGTAAGAAGACAAAATACATGGTTGTTAGCAAAAGTGCCCAAGTTGTGAGCTACATGTTGGGTGTGTCAGTTAAGCAAATGCAGACATTTAGCTATCTTGATTGCATAGTATGTTACTGAAATTGGGGCACACAATGATGAAAGAAGGCTTGAAAAATTTAACACTCACAGGACTTATTGAAGGCAAGAGAAGTTTGGGTGAAACAGTGAGTAACCTACTTGATGAGTTTTGAGTGAATGGACGGTAGGACCAGGACAGGAGATAAGTAAAGAGGCAAAAGTTACTTAGAATGGAAAAAGACTGGGAGTTGTGAAAGTAATGATTGCTCATATTCAAAAGGATGTGGTATATAAGTGTGTGTGTGTGTGTGTGTGTAAATTTGAGAATTGTGAAATTTGTTAATCCATGTCATATTAAAGTGGGAGTTGAATGGTATATGAATTATGTTATCAGCGCTCTCTCTTGGCTAGGAATATAACTTCAGACTAGATGGAATAGGGTGCTGGTCAAAGATAACTGGAAACCAAATTAATTTGAGGCAAATGAAGGCTTCTCTCCTCTCTCAGGCTGATTTCTATATGCTCTTTTGTTAGTTGGGTTGGCTTATGTTTGTAGTCATCTTACTTCCTTCAAGAGCTTTTTATTTATTTATTTTTTCAATGTAATTTTGATATTAGCTCATGTTTTGTCTATTTTCAGTAATATATTTTTAAATTACGTATTTGATAAGAGATATAGAACTTTGACCTGACACTGTCCTAAATTAAAATTGGCCTTATTGCCTCTGAAAATGTTTGAATATATGATCTTTTTTTTTTTTATAATAATTTTTATGGTCAGAAGTTTAAATACTTTCTGGCTGCCTTGCTTCTTCCAAGTTTTGTGATTAACAAAAGAGGAATTTTATTATTTATATTGGTATAATGTCTTTTACTTAGTTAAACGGTATCTTTTAACTTCTTTCTTGATTGATATTGGTGTTATCTATATATGCGGTAATTGGGGCTAACATTTTGATAAGAAAAGCTACTGACTTTTTGAGTTGAGTAAAAGGGGATTTTAAAGCGCACTTTTTTTAAAGATATTTCAAATGATCAAGTTTCTCTCTCTTGTCTACAACCTTAGTCGTTACTGTTCCAAATTTAGTTTGGACAATTAAAAAGTACTGAGGATTGAATCAACATTGTGTTCAAATCAAGAGGCTCAATTATCTGAAGATAATAATTTGGATACTTAGGTGTTATTTTTATTTTTGCATTACTTTGCTATTTTCTTTCTGTATTGTAAAAAAATAAAAATAGAACTTACTCTTGAAAGATAAAATTTAATTACTTCTATATAATAAAGGCAAATGTCAGTGTCACTGTGTCACACTTTTTTAACTTTACTCCCAGAGGCCGTAGCCCAACATAGCATACCATTTTGGAATCAGGCCGATTCTGTGAGCAAATTAAAAAAACATTCCAGGCCGGATCTGGATCCTCAATACTGAAATTTTGGATTCTCAAGTTTTCATAATTCTGATTGTTTTTTGTTTTTTTTTGTATAATAATTTTTACAACTTGGAAATAAATTTGGAAATAATTGAAATTAATTATGAAATCCAGTAAAAGTCTCTCATGAAATAAAAATAATTGTTTGTACGAAAAGTAAGGACCTACATACATCAAATTCTCCCTAATTGGTGGGAGAAGAATTATTGTTGAACTTTTAAAAGGTAAGCTTGAATATTAATGCACTACTTCAATGCAGCGATCAATTTTGAGTTCTTCTGTCGTGTATTGTTGCCTATCGCATCTACTTCTCCCTACCTATTGTGATGAAGACCCAATCAAGAGCCCTCATCACAAGGTAGTGATACTAGTCAATGCTATATAAAATATATACAGTTGCCTGTAATCTTAATTTTTTGAAATGCTGTACAAATGAAAACTTTACCTGTAATTCTAAGCAGAAATTTAGATTTTTTATGTACTTATGTTCATCCTATACAAGGACCATTCAAGTTAGAGGCTTACTGAAAGTGTGTGTTGTGTGAGCAGTTAGTGTAAGGGATGCAGTTTATGTGGGGAAAGATAATGGTTAACCCTAAACTTGAAGAGGTTAAGATTGCAGTGTTCGGGGAAAGCATCCTTGGATTCTGTTCCACAAAGCAACAGCTCTTGGGAAGAAGCTGAATGCAACTTACTAAAGGAATACAATGGAAATGATGGCGATTTGCCTCAATGTATGCATTGTGACAGGTCTTGGCTGGGAGGGTTGGAGTAGGAATGGTCTATATCTAAGCTTACAAAGTATCCAATTTAAAATTATCACTTTTAGAAGCCCAAATCTTGCATGTAAATTTCCACATGAAAATTGCATGGTTGAAGTTTTTATCAACTTTGGGACAAAGGATAAATTTTTAATTTGTTACTGGACATTGTTTACTATTTGGCCTTTGTAGAAAAAATGGGACCTTTTGTCTACTTGACTTACTTTCTTCAAATTGATACTCATACCTATTAATCAAATTATGCAATATTTCAACTTTCTACATTAGCATCATTTTACTGGTACAAAGAGAATGTCTGTTTAGTGGTTTAAATCTTTAAAAAGATTTTGAATATATAGACCGGTATACAGGCTTAATTTTTAGTGTGTGTGATTATTTGTACATCTATTTGTTGATGCCAAGTATTTTCCTCATGTGTTCCAGTAATTTTGACTCTCTTTAATTGTTAACACCAATTTTTTTATAGTTCTTATTCTTAAAACTGTTTCTCAAATAATTGTCTTTAGCATTCAAAATCTTCTTCAGTAGAACCATATCTGTTACTTCAGTTGTGAAAAAAAATGTCCTGCATTCACTATCATGTAGGAGGTGATATATTACAAAGCAATTTTAAGAACATTTTATCTCTTAATACCGTACTGTTTCTGAAAAGCTTCTTTCATATTTCTGTCACTATCCAGGCAATTTCTGCATCAACTTGATTTTGGCATCCCTGATGTTTAAATCCTACCTTGGGTTGTCCTTTTGCTGACAACCATGTATTGTCATCTAACAGTTAATGGTTAATCTTTCTTTTCTTTTTGCTTTCATTAGCAACTTCTCTGGAACCCCCCCCCCAAAAAAAAAACACATACTCAACAATAAAGTTGAGATAATTATCATAAATTCAATTTGTTCAATTTCTTTGTCATGTTATTTAATAACAACATACATTCTTTTATCTGTTTTCTCTTTTTATTACAACACTGTTTATTTTATTTTTTCCTACTTTGGTATAAGTTACTTTATTACTACTTTGTAAATAAATGAGTTGAAATAGTTACTAACTACTAATATCTACTTTGATTAATTGATAGCTATGTTGTCTCATTTAACTTAATTTCTGTGTACAGGTAATTTTTGAGGTACCATCTACATACTGATTGAGTAGCAAGACAACTGTGAAATTGCAAATTAGAAACTTTATTGTACTTTTTTAGTTTGTGTACTGTTAAGCCAGTAAATTTAAATATTATATATAATCCACAAAATATGGACATGTCCACTTGCCTCTATTCTGAAATTGAATTAAACATGCTTTTAATATAGTAACATGTTACAAATTTGTCTTTATGCCTCAGAATATTTTATATTGTTGAGCCAATGTATTTGCTATGTTAAAGGGGGCAGTCTTAGTATTACCTGTGGAATTTGTATTTTGGTTTTGGGCAATGATTTCAGTTCCTATTAAGTAGGATGATTTGTTTTCACTGGCAGACTGCTATTGTCTGTACACTGACGTACGGAACCTACAAGTAAGCTTTACACATCAATCTACCCTTTCGTACACCCAGTCAACTGATTCTCTGAAGCCAATGGCAATTTTACATTATTTCCTTTTCTAACAAATTTCTCACAGATTCTTTTTGGCACATGAATTTTTAATTTATTTGTACATATTTCATTTGAATAGATATTTACTAAATTTACTTCTAATAATACACAGCCAAATTAGGGAGTTTAAAATTTGTTTCCAGTTTCCTTTTTATTATAAGAAACACATTGATAAATAAAGATTCACTGATTTTGATCCATATTGAGAATAAGACAAGAAGTGATAATAGTACAGAGTTTTTTTTTTTCTTGTAAAATGTAAGAAATTTTTAATTCATTGTAAGTTACTTATAAGGTTGATTTGGGAGATGTGACTCTTGGCAAACAATCAAGAGTTTTTATTTTTTGTAGAAATTACAAAACCTGTTAAAAAAAAATTTTTATTTATTTTTTTTTTTTTGCTTATGTTGGGGCACCTTGTGGTTTGAGACTTACTCACAAACTGTATCACTCAAGCATGTGATCAGCATGAAAATCTCAAAATATCATCTGATTCTTTGTACTTTTTAAAATTTTGTGCACATTTCGGATGACAGAAGACTATTGTTGATCTATGACCTTGATGGCAGTTCATGGACTATAGTGTGTAAGTTCTTGCCATGTATTAATTTTGCAAAATTCAGTTAGTTAATCTAATTTACTCTGAAATAAATCTCAGTCAAATATTGGATTTTTAAGAGAACTTAATTTTTTTTTCTTTCTTTTTTTTTTTGTCTGTAATGGAAGTTCAAGAAGTACTGAGAGACCATGCCAATGTTTTAAAAAATGTCTAAAAACTTTATTTACATATGTAAATTTATTTTTCTGATATTGTTTTTTTTCTTTTTTATATTTTTTTAATCTATTATCTTTTCAAATTAAACAATTAACATCAAAGAAAACATTTAAATTATTTAAAAGTTTTTCCTCCCCCTTAGTAACACTGTACAGTGGGCTGTGATAAGTTTTTTAGCCACCTTTGATTACAGCAATTTTGGCTTGTGTAATAACGTCTCCTCTTTTTTTTCCAAACAATACTGTGTTAGTATCAAGCTACTCTCATCTATGAATGATAGTTGACTTATATTTTATGCAATTAAAGTTCACAGAAGTAAGGAAATTGGTGAATTTCAATGAGGGCAAATAATAAGATGGCATTAGTGTAGCAAGTCGAATAGAGAAATTGCTAGGTTTTTCCAGGTTAATCATCAAACAGTTAATAATATTGTCAAGAAATTTAATGAAGAAGGCCATTGTTGTGTGGAACAGCATTTAGGAAGACCAAACATCGTGTCTGAGTGAATGAAAAGGGCACTGAAGAGGGAAGTCATCTGAAACCATTGTCAGAGCATCAAAGATGTTGCCAACAGCATAGAAATGTCACCATCTGTGGTGAGAAAGACTCTGAAAGAACTAGGCTATCAAAAAAGAGTTGCAAGAAAGAAGCCCTTGATTTCAAAGGTCAACAGGAACCAGTATGGACTGGGCAAGAGAATTCAAGAGCAAAGATTATGAATTTTGGCAGTCTGTAATTTGGTCAGATGAAAGTAAATTCTGCCAATATTCGAATTCAAGACAGGTTTACATTTGGAGAAATAAGAATGAAACTTGGAACATGGAGGGATTTGAGTAATGATGTGAGGCACTGTAAGCGTTCTGAAAGCAAAGCTCTTATAAGCCCTTAAATATTTGTTGCAGATTACTTCCACAACGCAGAAAACAAATCACTGTAAGTTTAGACTCAAATATCGGGGACAGAAAGAAATGCCGAAAACTTGATTTGCAGGTACTATCTCACAAATCCCAATGCATGTAACCAGTCAGAAAAATAACTCTCTCTTCGAACGCGGTAGCCAAAATACACCAATTTTTCTCCCCAATTCAAGAACACCAACTGTTTTTGTCAACTGAGCATTTTTTCCATTCATCGACAACTGGGAGAGGATGCCCAATTTTTGCATATCAAAATACTTTTACAGCGACAGACTTGTTTTTAATTTACATATTCCGTCTTCAGCATGTCATGCGGAATATTCCTTTGGGGGGGAGGTAATTTTCTTTTTCACCACATTTTCTGTCGTAGGATACATGCAATGCACTGTCGCTTGGTTTGATGAGGTAAGTTGCCATTTTCTTCACTATAGACACAAGTCTGGTTTGGAGGGAAATCTGAGCTGATTCTTGTTGACGAGCGGTTGAATGGTCCAAAATACTGTCAAATATTATAGAAAGCACTACTCTCACTATTTGAAACCAATCAGATTGACAAGAATGTCTACCTTTTTCAAGAAGATTTAGTGCCATGTCATACGAACAAAGTAGCAAAGGCCTGGAAGAAATTGCAAGGAATCAAGTCACTGCCATGGGTAGCCCAAATTTCTGACATGAATCCAATAGAGCACCTTGGCCAAAAACTTTGAGAGAGTGCAACCAAAATCACGTCAGTGGCAACCCTTAAAAAAACATTGTTAAAGGAGTGGCAAAATATGGATCAGACTATTGTTGATAACTTGATCAAATCCATGAACAATCAAATACAAGCACTGAAACTAGCAAATGGAGGACCTACTCTATACTACTCCAAATACTGTTTATTTATGTTGAGTTCAGATTACGTAATTAAATTTTGAAATTGGATATAGTTTATTTCTCCTGGCTAAAAACTTTTCTTAGGCCACTGTAGTGGTATCTAGTACGAACATATTCCTCTTATCTAGAACTTCTTTTTGGTAGTAGAACTGGAAATTACTGAACACATTTTCTCAAGTCATTTACGCTTGATATATTATTCACAATAAAAAAATAATTTCTGTCTTTACAGATTATTTTTGTCATTTACAACTTTTTCCTTTCCTGCATACATCTCTGACTGGATTTACTCTTAGAACATCTGGATAAAATTGGCATGTTAAATCATTTTTGAAATTGCTAGTCTGCCTCCACCTCTGAAAAGCCACTTTTAATTTGTTGATTTACAGGTCTGGCTTACAGTGAACATTTTCCTGTTTTGTTACACCAATATTCCCTTTTCTAAATGTTTCATTCACTGAATTATTTCAAGCCAGTAGTGACTCCTGCCTTTCAACTTGATTGTTATATTTTTTTTTTTTTTGTGTTTGGTGGACAGCATTTAATTTTTCTTCTTCACTTATTGCTTAACACCATACCATCATAACATCTTTTCTGTTGAAAGTTAAAAAATAAGTTGCTAAAATTCTGTAGATAATTTAAATATTAATTTAATAATAAATACTTTAATTTTTTTAAATTATTCATCAGAAAATCCTTAGCCATTTATAGTTGACTTTTCAAAATTTAACAGTAAAATGCTTCAGCAGTATCTTTTAAATACATTAAACACTATAGTTTTAAGGGTCAAACAAACCAAAACCTAATTTGCAATAAAAGCAGTAAGTTTGATAGCCTAATTTTTTATATTTTATTTTAATTAGGCTTGTATTTGAAACTTAGAATTTTGAATGACTGTGAAATGTTTAATGTTGTTCTCTTTCTCAGTGCTATTTTCTTCCCATAGGTAGCAAAAGAACAATTTTATTCTCTGTATAATTTGTGATGTTATTTAAAGAATCATTTTGAAAACTACAGATTTTGAAACTATTTTAAGTAGAGAAAACAGGTTATTGAACCTCCCTTCTCCCCACCATTTTTTTTTGTATAGTTTCTTAATAGCTTTTTAAAATGAAATTGTACTTGAGATGGAGGACAAAATTTTTAATTTTCAGTTTCTTCTTTATAACTCTCCAAAAAATGAACTTTGTAGAAAATGTGTTTTACTGTTTTTTTTTTTTTTTCTTTTTTTTCTTTTTCTAATGCTGGATAATACCTTAAAAATGCATGACTAATTTGTTTTTTAAACATTTTTTTTATAAAATAGAACTCATTATTTTTACATAAATAGCTTATTCTTAAATGCATGTGAATTTATAATTTGATTTTAAACTGATGAGCCAAAATATGACCAATAGCAAGAATGGTGGCATTTGTTTTGCAATAATTGTACATGTCAGGTCAAAGTTATATAAGCAGGTAAGATGTGTTGAATGCTAGTTATGGTCATGAAGAAAGATTTGACATTGATAAAAGCCAAATTGTTTAAGCCTATGATTAGGTCAGAGCATCTTCAAACTGCTATGTCTTGTATGATGTTTGTATTCCACAGTCATCTAAGTCTTATGTGAAAATGGGAACTTTCCTGCCAAATATGAATCAACAGAAGAGTGATCTTGGCACAAATCGTAGCTTTAATGAAAGTGAATGTGTCACAATATACAGTAAGTTAATTCCTGTTGCATATATAATTGTATAGCCACAAATTGGTTAGAGTAACTATGCTAATCAGTGTCTGTTATTGATAGTGTTTTCAGTAGGCAACTGAATCTCATATTGATAAACGGTCACCTGGTCTGATGAGTCTTGTTTTCTCCAAAATAAGGTGGGTGTGCTGGGTTATCTGGGGAAGTGATAGTAACAAAATGCATTGAGGAAAAAAAAAACAAGTTAGTGGGAGCTGTGTAACAGTTTTGAAAAATTTTTCTGGGAAATAACGGGCCTTGTTGGTCATGTGTTAAGTGTTTTCAAAACCTGCCACTTCCCTAAACATCATTGAAGAGCTTATATGATTTTTCATGGCAAATTGTCTGCAATAGCAGTGGTATCTTTCAGCAGGTTGATGCAATCTGTTACAGTGCATTAGTGGTGGAGGTTTAATGAACTCAAAAACTCCTTTCTGATTAGCTGTTTGATTGGGAACTAGAGCATTTCAAATCAGTTCTATCTACTTAAATAGACTTCAAACTTTTACAATAAAAAGAAAACAGATTTTTTTTTTCCTTTGTAAATATTCAGGATATAAGTTATTTTGAAATTGATTTTTGCATGTTATACAAAACTTATTTATTTATATTCTTATGTATTCTTGGTTGTCTTTACAATCCCAAATTGACAAATAACATTGTGTGGCATCCTATTTTCACTTAATTGAAATGACAGTTGAACACTTTTTTTTCTTTTTTTTTTTTTTTTTAATACAATTTTTAAGTATTCAGTAATCTTAAAAATGTTGGAAATAGTCTCCATAATCTAATTTTAGGAATGTAGACTTTAAGATCGATGACTACATTAAATTTATTTTCTGATAATGTTGTGATACTTTTACAATGGGTGTGTTTTAAAGACATAAAAAATTTTTTTAAAAATCTTAGTGTGATGATTTGTATTAAGCTTTTTCAATTTTTGCTAAATGTAATGTGATCAGTTTTCAAGAATTTTTAAAAGATTTTTGAAACTTTATAAATTATCATAATAAATTAAAAAAAAAAAATGAAACAATTGTAAACATTCATTATTCATCAAAAAATTTTTTTCTTCTGACTATAATGTTCTTAATATATATTATTTATAAAATCAATTAAAATCTTATCTAATTAAATGTTATAGTTTTATTGCAGTTTTTATTTTACTATTTGGAGAAGATTTTCAGAAAAGCAGTAACTGTTCATAAAAAAATATTTTTTACCAAGATTTAAAAAAAATAATAATTTCAAAAATAAATTTATTCATTTGTGAATAAGTCCTGAAAGTTTCAATAAAAACCAACAATTATTTAATTTTTGCAAGAATTTCCAAATCAGTGTTTTATTTTACCAGAAAAAAATTAATAAACTTTCCATAGTCAGCCTCTTTACACCGTTGATGCATAAAAAAAAAAAGATTTTTTTTTAATCAGAATTTCAAACATGTTAAAAAGGAGTAAAGTTTTTAAAAAATAATTAAATATACCATATTTGACAGCATATAAGATGCACTTACTAAAATTTTTTTTTTTTTAATTCTCCTGCATCTTATATGCCATATGTAGGTTTAAAATTTGTTTGCAATAGTTGGTTGAAATTAGCTATCTGGCTAGTCCTATTAGCTTAGACTTTAGAGTAACTTTCATATACCTATTGTGTCATACCTAATGATAAAGTGTTATCATTGATAATATTTATATTAATTTCATCACATTTAATATTAGTACTTTGTTTCACTAAAATTATATACAATAAATTCAAATTATATATTTGTAAAATATATTTGTTGCATTCCAAGTGCATAGGACTGAATTGAAGACAGAGATAGTGGTTATTCCTGGTAGACTAATGAGTCAATTGCAACCTCTGGATGTGTCTTTGACTAGATCATTCATGCAAAACCTGAAGGAGCAATCAAACACCTGGATGGCAATGCCTGATCATGATCTTATACTTACAGGAAGAATAACACCACCCAGCATTGCACAAGTTTGTAAATGGGTGAAGCAAGCTTGGGATAATATTAGAGCAAAAATTGTTGTGAAATCTTTTAAAAAGTGTGCCATTAGCAATGCTCTCAATGGAACAGAAGATGACTCATTATTTAACGACAATGATAGTATTGAAAATGAGTCAGTTTTGATAACAAAGATGATCATTTTTTTAGATTTGAAGATGAATAAAATTTTAATGGTAACTGTACTGTTTTGCTCAATTGTAATAATTGCTTGATTTTTATTTTATTTTATACCTTTGGATATAATAAAGCTTTTATAGGCTTGTGTTCTTTTTTTCCTATTATTTTTCATTTAATTGTAATCATGTCTTGTTTAACCAAGATAATACCTCATAAATATAGCCTAGGCTGTACCATTTACTAATAATTTTACTAATTATTAATTTTTTTTCTTGATTTGCCCTCCTGAAATTGGGATGTGTCTTATACACCTGTGTGTCTTATATTCCATCAGATATGGTACTTTAGTATTTCCTCTTAATAATAACATAAACATTTTGACAAAAATTTGTTTTTATTAAATTTGGGGGCCTTTTTTCATCGTGCTATGCTGTTTTTTAACAAAAAAGTGGAAGTACCTAATTAAGGCACTCTAATTGATAATATGTGGAACAAATAATTCCCTGGTAGTGCCTATTATCATTATCTTGTTTAACTTTGGATATCAGATATTTATAATTATTAGTCTCCCCTGGTTTGCTCCCCAACCTTTGTTTTATAATTTTTGTTTTATTTGGTGACTGATCTGAAATTTTACTCTTAGGTTATCCTATTATGAACAGTAGTGTATTTAAATAGTTGACTGGTACCAATATAAATTCTGAAAATTCATTTCAAGTGCCTGCTTTTTTTTTCTCTTAGAACAAAAATTGGTTTCGCACAAAACAAAAGGCTTCTCTCTTAAGTGGTCAGTCTTTGTCAAATCCTCATAATATTGCCAGGTTATAAAATAGTCTGCAGTTAGAACACCTCGTTATCTGCTGAATAGTATTAAGTATGTGATTGAATTCCAGTTTATAATAAAATGGCTTAGTGGGTGGAAAAATGGAGAGGCTTTTCTTTTTGGAGTTGGGCTTAAAAAAAAAAAAATGATGTTCCCTTATTTGATAAACTTTTACCAAATTTTGATGAAACTAAATCTTCATTAAAATTTGTCTATGCAGCTTAAATAATGTGTAGGAATTTTTTTCTTGTCTTTTATAGCAAGAATTTAAATTTGGCAAAATCCTTTTTATAAATGTATTAAGTGGCAGCAAATAATTTGATTTTTCTAATCAAATGTAGCATTGGACAGCATGTATTATTTGTCTAATGCAAGCAAGTGAAAAATGAATTGCTCAATGAGAAATGGGCAAAGATAGAAAAAATGCAGAGCATAAATATAGTGGGCATTTATAAAAAGAGAAAAGGAATAACTGGACAGAAAGCATAAAATCAAAAACCAGAACAATTATCATTACAAAAGAAAACCTGCTACAGAAATAGAATAAATGCATTGGAGCACTCTTTCATGATAGCAGAAGAGAAAAACCTGTAATAAATAAAAACATGGAAGGAGCCATATTAAAATCTGTGGTAAGATTGGCACTGGATAAGAACAAAGTAGCGAGACAAATGGAAAATTTAATCCTGACCATCTTAGATAATTTCAGGATTGAAAAGGTTATCAAAATAAGTGAAATAAATACCAGAAGACCAAAGTAGATCAAGCTTCATAGTGCTACCAAAGAAACAAGATGTAAATGAATGTGAACTCCATTAAATAATTAGATTGATGGCCAGTTAAATAATCCTTAAGATTCCGATGAATGGAACTTGTAGCAAAATTAGGGTAATAGGGCAAGAACTGTCTCTTTGTTCAAGTCTGAAACATGAAATGGTAATTTTATTTTCTTGATACTGTCAGAGGAAGCAAAATAAATGCAGAAGGACCTATAGCTATATTTAGGTGCATCCTCAGATTTGATTAAAAAAAAAAAAAAAAAAAGTATACATGATGAAAAAATGTCCCAAACTTAATAAAAACAGTTTTTTTTTGTTTTTCTTTATCAAAATCTTTATCTTTAATCTTTGGAAAGACCAAAGTATTTGTTAATTATTATTAAATTATATTTTTTGATCTTTTTTAGTATGTTTGAAATTTTGGCTAAAAACTTTGTCTCATGTCAACAGGGTGTTAATATAGGAAATTTTAGTGTTTTTCCCAGTGAAAAACATTGTTTTTGAAGTTTTTGCAAAAATCAAATAATTGTCAGATTTTAATTAAATTTTCAGGACTTGTATATATATATATATATATATATATATATATATATATATATATGTATATATATATATATATACACACACACACACACACACATACACATTTTTTATTTCTTTTGAGAAAATAAATTTTTGTACTGTTTAATGTTATATGCTGAACTCCTTGGATAATTTAAATCACTTTTCTTTTTGTAAAACAGGACCCCCAGTTACTGAAAATCTGCTTTGAATTGTAAAAATAAAAAAATGGAATAAAACTAATACATTATTTAATTAGAAAAGCTTTTAATTGCTTTTATTGTCATAATAAATTTTTTTTTATTTTATTTTTTTTTTTTTTACAATGAAGAATTTTTACAAGAATTTTTTTCACATTTTGAAAATTATAATTAGAATAATTTACTAAAGTTTAAAATTTTTGTATTAATTTGTACCAGTTGGGTGGTATTATTAAGAAAAAACAATTTACTAATCATAAATGGAAAAGCTCGCTACAATTCATAACACCCCCCTCAATAATTTAAAAATAATTTTGATTTTTTTTTTTGTGTGTGTGTGTGTATATATATATATATATATATATATATATAAAACATGCCAATTTTTGTAAATACAGCCATCATGGACATTAATTGCTCATTTTGAAAGATGACTACTTTTCTAAGTAGATGCAAATATACTTAGAAAAATCCAGAACATCAGTTAGAGATCCCATACAATGTGTAACACAATTTATGGAGAACTGTGACCAATCTCTCTTACGCTCAAACAAAAACGATTGTGGTTTGGTGGTCCCTGCCACTGAGCAGACAGGGAAATTGTTTCGTCCTTACTCTATGGCATCCTTCTAGAAGTGTCTTCTCATGAAAATTGACTTTCCCAGACACCATAGCTCGGGACTCAGGATAGGTCATTGGGGATCTGAAGACAACAATACAGGACCAAAACAGTATGGAAAGGAATTGTCAATGGAGTTCTGACCAACCATAGGAAGGTTGAAGGATGATGAGCCACTAGATCAGGACCAATAATATTGCTGATTCTGCTTTGGATTTTATCAAGGAGCTCCAGGTAAATAGCAGGGCACTGGATCATATATGGCAGCAATATTCTAAACAAATAGTAGATATGCAAGATAGATTCCAGAGAAAAATTTTCTTGCTCTACATAGTTAACTGACTTTCTTAGCAGCTGACTATCAATGGATTCAATACACAAAAATAGAAATAGGACAATGATAATATTGTATTTTCCCATTAGATTTATTTAAACTGTATAGGTACCTCCACTAATTCAGTATCCTTAAGTTTTAAAAAGCTTTTCCATTTATGAAAATTCATTCTTGCTTTAATTGAAAGCTAAAGTATTAAATTTACTATTTCCACTAAACAAAATATGCTGGTGTACAGTGGAGTAATGGATAGTGGTTCAGATTGAGGAATCGGAGAGCAGGGTTCAAATTCCAGTTGAATCTATTACATTCGCTTATGGGAAAGGTATGAATCCTCCTCTTCTTCCCCCAGCTATGAGTAAATAGCAGGACAGACTGGGTTTTATAGCTTTGGATGGCAACCTACTGCGGGGAAAATATCTGCTTCATCAATCATGTATCTTTCAATACATGGTCACCATGGCACATAGCATAACAAACAGAAATTATATGGATTGGAAATTTTTCTTTTGACATCTTTCATTGTAATGTAATTCTCTGTATTAAAAATCTTCCAAAAATAAAATATACTTTTTTGAAACTTTATTTGAGGAATAGTAGCTGATTTAAAGTATAATTTATCTGATTTGAAAAAATATTATTTACTTTACGTTGAAAATAAGAGAAATAGATTTTTAAAACAAAAGTAGCAGTGATTTACATGATTTTATCGCTCATCAGTCACTTAGCAAGCACTGATAAGGTGTTGACAGTTTTATTGTTGTTCTACAGAGACTTTATCTTTTAAAACAATTTAAGAAAATAACAGATAAACACTTTTTTTATAAGTTTTAAGTACCTAATAATCTTAAATGTTGGAAATATTCTCTATAATCTAGTTTTAGGAATGTTGACTTTAAATTTACTATCATGATCAAAATTTATTTTCTGATAAATGGGTGTGTTTATACACATATAAAAATTTAAATCTTCATGCCTGATTAAGCTTTTCAATTTTTGCTTGGTAACCTAACAAGGACAAAGTTTTGACAAATTTTTTTTAAGATTTCTGTTTATAAATTATGATTACACAAAAAAAAAATGAAAATCATTCTTGTAAAAATTAATTACTCTGGTCAACACCAAATTTATTGTCTAAATATTTTTAGTTGATTTAGGACAATTTTGATGTGCTGAATCCAAAAATCAAATTGGTTTTGCTCAATCAGGTCAACTTTTTGAGCTATGGCTACATGCTGTTTTTTATGTTTTTGTTTCTGGTGTCATGCCCATTAAAATATCTAAATATGCAACATATTATACACAATAAAACTAATTATGTTAATTCTAAACTTATTAATTTTAACCCATCAGAAGTATTTTCAGCCAAATATGGCTTCATAATTATTAAAACACGCCTCCCAAAATATTTATAAACTAATAACATGTGAGAAAGTGTTTACATCTCAAAACACACCAATTATACTGTAAAATACAAAAATGGAATATAAACCAGAACGGTTGTTTTATTAATTATTATAATTTAGGTCTACTTCCAAAATATCGCACAGATGTAGTAGTAATCATATCATGTCACTTTTTAGGGTCAATTAGGAATAACTAGTTATATAATTCATGAGCCAATTTCTCAGGAATAATAGTATAAAAAATCACGATTTTTGACATCACCGACAGTCTCTCAGATTCCACTAAGGGCCATGTCACTCTAACTGCTGATATTTAAGACATTCACTTACACACACACACTATCAAGAAACTACTTAGCAGCTTGGTAACCAGGATCAAGCTTGGGTACCACACATGGTATGTAAAGACAAGTATCGAGTATCTGCATTGGAGGATCAAGGGCAAAAAGAGTTGTCTGAAATTTGGAACTCCCATGGTTTGGAGGGAGCCAACAAACCATAGCACTGACTGCTACTTCTGTGCTATTGATGTGACTGGGATCAACAGAAAGAACTGGAGCAGCCTCAAGTATTCTGATCTTCAATGAGCATGTCCTGCATCTCATTGTGATGAAATTCCAATACCTGTCTTTGGAGAA
The DNA here is from genome assembly GCA_964036315.1 of Acanthosepion esculentum. Classification (NCBI taxonomy): domain Eukaryota; kingdom Metazoa; phylum Mollusca; class Cephalopoda; order Sepiida; family Sepiidae; genus Acanthosepion; species Acanthosepion esculentum. Next base: position 120,301 of record OZ038497.1, read on the forward strand.
TTTGCTGACATAAGTGAGGAATATTTTCTCAAGTGTTCAAGAAGAAAAAGAAGTGGCATTTGACAATGATGCTCCACATCCTTTTTCTCAAAAAGAAACTAAATGATCTCAATCACAATCTCAGCTTCTCAAAGTCTTCTGCCAAACTGTTGGCATCTAGATTGAAGGAAAAAAACCTCCTTTTTGACAGTGCTCACATCACCTTCTACCTCTGCAGACAAGAACTTGGTGTACTGTACAGATATTGCGCAGCTTCTGCACAGAATTGGAGTGCCACAATATGAACCCAAAGATGGAGACTGTTCATTGACAGTGACAGACGATCACTGAAAAGTGATTAGCTGCACAATGGCAACCAGTTTTCTTCTGTATCCCTCGTTCACCTGACTACACTGAAGGTGAAATAGGAAGCAGTGAATTATCTGCTGGAGAAAATTCTTTATGCTCGGCATGAGTGGCTTATTCGCCTTGACTTGAAGATGTTGAACTTTTTGTTGGTACAACAGTTAAGATTCACCAAGTATCCATGCTTTCTGTGCATGTGGGATAGTAGGGATACTGCACAGCATTACACGAAAAAGGATTGGCTTGTTGGGGAGGAATTGATGCCTTGCAGAGCAACAAACATCATCAATAAGCCTCTAGTGGACAGACAGGATACTTTTCCACTGCTGCACATCAAGCTCAGCTTGATCAAGCAGTTCAGCAAAGCTCTGAACAAGGATAGTGGCAGCTTCACTTACTTGTGCCAGGTTTTTCCAGGATTGATGGAGAAGTTGAAAGCTGCCATCATCGATGGTCCTCAAATTTGTCAGCTCATCAGATATCCAGAGTTTGAAAACTCAATGTATGAAGTGGAACTGGAAGCATGGAAGGCTTTTGCTTTGGTTGTGAAGAACTTGGAAACAACAAAGCCAGGAACTCCACAGAACTTGTCATCAATATGCTGACTGCTTTCAGAAATCTCAGATGCAACATGAGCATCAAAATGCATTATTTATTCTCACATATAGATCATTTTCCTGAGAATTTGGGATCAATGAGGACAAACAGGGGAAGAGATTCCATCAGGACATGAAAAAGATGGAGACCAGGTATCAGGGATGGTGGGATGCAGTTATGATGGCTGATTATTGCTGTACTTTGAAGAGATACTTCTGCTGCTGATTATTCTAAGGGTTTGAATAAATAGAATTTCAAGCCCTGAATTTTGAACTATGATGAGATAACATGCAATTTACATGTAGTTACATTTATTGTATACTATTCAATTCATTGTAATTGATGTTTATAACATTTAATTAATAAATTGTGTTAGAAAACAAGTTTTTTTTTTTTCTCTTAAAAACCTATTCTCTATGAGAAATATTAACAAAATTCAATTGATAATGTCACAAAAATGTAATCAATTTAGTCCTAAGATTGGATCTTTAAAATAGCAACATAGCACAAAAACATGACCTGATTAAGAGAAATGGATGTCATTTTCGGATTCAGTGGTGAAAAATTGTTCTAAATCATTTGGAAAAATATAGACAATTTAAAAAAAAAGTTTTATGTTGCCCAGTGGTATTCACTGAAAATCTTTTTTTTTTCTTCAGACTATAATGTCCTTTATATATATATATATATATATATAAATAAATTATAAAAGCAATTAAAAAAAGGTACCTTCATGAGATCACTAAAAAAGAGCATAGCATGACGAAAAAAGACGCCAAACTTGACGAAGACAATACATTATCGTCTAAATGTTTGTTATTATTAAGAGGAAAGATCAAAGTATTTTTTTGCATTTTTTAATCGTTCCTAGCACATCCAAAATTTTTGTTAAAAATCTTCTTTTTTTTTTTTTTTTTTGAGTCAGAAAAATTGACAGATAATCAATCATGTCAATTATTTTTTTACCATTTAAAAAAAAATGAAAATCTCAGTTTGAAATTCTTTTAAAAATCAATTATAATTTTTTCAAAAATTATTTTAAGAAAGTTAGAAATTATAATGTTTATTTAAAATATTTTGAAACAAGCTTAACTTAGTCTCAGTGCTGAAAAAATATAATTTGAAAATAAAACAAAGCAGGTCAAAGTTAGTAATGGAAAGCAAGTAGATAGGACAACTATAAGAATGTCTGCTTATCAGTAAAATTGTGAAGTTGTGAGCTACATATTAGTATTGTCAAAATTGAGCAAGTGCAGAAATGTAACAATCTGGTTATTGTAATAACAAACAACAGAAATCTGAAGCTCGATAGAAACAGCAGAGTATGTGTTCCAGAAACTAAGCAAAATATCAATTGATAAAAAAAAATGAAATTAGAAACAATCAAGTGTGCTGAACTACAGCATAATATATAATCTCCTATATGGCAGTAGATGTTATACAATCTCCTCAAATATAAGGCTTAAAATGACAGATTTGGTTTTACTAACAAATACTGAGAATAGCATAGACAGAACATGTGAGTAATGAGGAAGTTTTAAGGAAAATAGGAACAAGAAAACTGCAGCTAATAATCAGAAATAGACAGCTGAGATTTCTGGTACATAATTAAAGAAGATTGAAAGGGAAAAGAAGCAAGGTGGAAATGGCAAGTAACCCACTTGATAAGGACAAAGGGGCATGATGGTAAAGGGTCAAGAGTTACTTCAAGCAATGAAAGACAGAAGCGTGTAGAAAACCATGATTGCCTATGTCCTGAAAAGACTTGACATATAAAAGATCACTGGAAAATAATTTCCTTTTAACATTATACTTTTCAATTATACATGAATATTGTCAAAATATCTGAGTCTGTTATCTATCTATAATTTGCTTGGCTAGATTTGGGTACCCTATGAAGGTTATACCTATTAATAATAACCTATGAGGCCCTAGTGTATGTTTTTACCTTGAATAAATGTTTTAAGTAGAAAATTTGCCACTTCTTAATTCATTTTTTTTTTATATAGGTTCTGTATGAAAGCATTCTTTGTTAAAAACAATATATTCTTTAAACTATAATTCTCTTCATCCTAATTCTGTGATTGTTAAAAGTATACTGATAATTGTATCTGGTTTATTCTAATGGTAACAAATACAAACATCAGTAAATTTTATGTTAGCAAAAAGACATCTTGAAAGTTATTTTCATTGTTAGTTATAATCTGGAGACTTACTTTAAAATCCATGTAAGTACAATCTAAATCTTTTGAGTAACCTTGCTTCTGTATTGATTGAGCAGTAACCAAATAGAAACATTGATTGTAATGAAAATGTCATGAAATCTCTTATGTTTCTGCCTAGTATCAATATTAAGGTTTATTGACAAATTCTCAACTGATTGGCTTGTCATTAAGAAATAACTGATAGTAATGGTCTCATTCATCTTCACTAGGGAAGATTTAGCAGTTCTGATCATTGTTGCTGGCTATAAATTCTAAGAATGTGTGAAAATGGGTTGATTGGGTTAGGGAACAGAAAGATTTGATATCTTTTGGCTTAGATTAGTGTACTTATATTTGATCAAGTTGGGGTACAAAGTGTACTCACTCTCTTGGAATCAGTCTCTTATACCTTGGTATCTTTTATCAGAAATAAATTAACCTTGTTTTATATTTAACCTTGTGAGGTGGCTTTTATGTGTTTAGTTTCTGCAGCACAAGTAGTTATCAACTTGCTTTCACTAGAGCAGCATGGCCATCAGTAACTACTTACTAGCACTCCTGATTAGTCCAAGTGCCCATCCTTTATAACCAACCAGGGGTGAACCACCACTTCCCTGGCCTAATGAGTCCATCCAAAATCATTAGGTTTTTCATAAATGTATACATACATAAATTTCACTAAATAAAACATTACAATAAATATAATTCACAACAGTGGCAAATACTCCTCTTCCTTTAGATTCCACTGAAGAAAATGGTGCCACTAGGTGTTGCTGCTCTGGGTTCCATAACGGGTAAGTTTTATGGGATGAACATCATACACAACCAGGTTTTGTACTTGGTTTTAAACGGTCTCTCATCTAAGTACTGACCAGACTTGACAATGCTTAACTTTGGTGATTAAACAAGAAATGGTGTTTCAGTCTGATTTGACCATAAGCAACAAATACAAACTCTATTAGCTTTAGATTCTGCTTTGTTACCATAAAATAGGGAAATATTTTCATAGTTTCTTGTAAACTTAGCAATCACTTAGCAAAAGAATATTTAAATCTCAGACTAAAGAAACATTGACTGTTTTTTTTCTTCCTGCTTTGGAAGTGTAAATTTATTTCAAGAAAAGATTAAAATGAACTGAAGTAGCACAAAGATCGGTGACATGTTAGTTTATGTGGTCTGCAGATTGATAGGATCAGATTTGGACGAACCTTTTGAATTAATCTTTGCTTGATTTCATTGAAAAGACTTGGCTTCTCTATATTTAAAAATATTTTTATGGTTTCTAGTGTTTATTGCAGAATGTTATTATAGGACAGTCTGGGTACTATCTGAACAACTGAAGTATGTATTGAAAAAGGGGTTAAACAGATTAATAACATTGTGCAGTCACTAGTACAGTGGATTAGATTAATCAGTTACATGGTAGTTAATGTTGGAAAATTTAGGTACAAGGCCTGATTTAAAGAGTGCTTAAAGATGGGGAAATGAATTTGAAGTTGGAATAAGAACACCTGCTTACATGAGGTAACCAACATCATGATGATTCCAATTACTGCAAATAGATATATGAAGGCCACTCTGTAATGTTTTGTTGGCATGTCAGAAGGGTTTGAACCTCCACTCATACATGTATTATTTTTATTTATTTTATTTTTATTTTTTTTACCTCAAGAATAACAGCAGTCTGGCAAAATGTTATCGGACATAAAAGTATGTATGCAACAGAGGCCTGTTTATTGAATACAGAAAATTTACCACCATTTGATATTCATTGATGTCTACTGAAAGTTTACACATACCAAATAGTTGATGTTATCAGTGGTCAATGTGTTTCAGTGATGGCAACAGTGAAGTTTGTGATGAGCCATATTCTGAGTGTGGTGTAAAGGCTATTGTTCATTGCTGGTGAAAATGTATAAGCAATTTTGGTAGCTGCAAGAACTATGCTTTCCAACAGAACTTTCTGTATCCCGGCTCTCCAGCAATTCCTAGTTTTTCTTTTTTTGGTCGTTCTTAGTTTTTCACAAAACTTTCCTAGTATTCCTAGTTTTTTATTCGCAAAAAAATGAAAAAAAAATGTGTTTGAAGTATTTTGCTGAATGGAATCATAAGATGTTAAGATTAAATATAAACCTATAAACTATAGATCTTAAAAGTATTTGGGCATAAAACATGAAGATTTATTAGCAATTTGGGGTTAAGAACTGAAAATATATATTCTTTATAAATGAGTGTGGGGCTTCGCCTATTCTATTTGGTAACCTGTTTTGCTTTGCTGTGATCAGTGACTGAAAATCAACTTAGTTGTTATAACCTATAGTTACTGTAGCATAGCTTTGGTGGTGAAAATGCTTTTGCTTATGTACTTGTCTGTGTCCTGTTTGCATGATACCAATCCTATTTTAGTGTTAACATGTAATCCCCCTTTAAGTAATAATATACATCATAGTTCTGCTTGGCTTGCATGTTTAATATATGATATTGTATAAATATCTAACCCTTTTATACTATGCTTGCTTTAAAACCACTTTCTTGTCTTTATCTTTCTTTTCAGAAACAAAGTAGTTTGCTTAGCTATCAATATTACTAATCATGCCTAGTGGAAAAACCAAATTTAACCATGCTTGGCTTAGTAAACTTGACAATAATGGCCAACTGCTGTCCAAATGGTGTAAAGAGGATTCTTCAAACAGCTTTGCCGGATTTTGTGTACTGTGTAAAAAGAGCATCTCATGTTCAACTACTGGAGCTATACAACTCATTGGTCATGCTGATGGTCAGAGACACAAGGATAAACTCGCTGATCCCAAGCAGAAATTGTTGATCCCAACCAGTCAAGTGGCCAGTACCAGCAAGTAAGGAGGAGGAGATGTGGAACAAAAAATGTATCTTCATCCGGTGTCTGTCAGTGACCAAGTAACAAAAGCAGAAGCACTGTGGGCAATGCAGGTTGTTGCTGGAGGGTACTCCTACACATCCTGTGAACATATTGCCTGACTATTCAAGGCAATGTTCCCAGGAACCATCTCTGACAAGTTCACCATGAGCAAATGGAAGGTATCATACCTGATATCAGATGGACTTGGACCATACTTTCAAAAAGAGACCACTGCAAAAATAAGAGCAGCACAATGTCCTTTCACAATCCAATTAGACGAAACCAGCAAGAAGTGATATGCTTGTTCAATATTGGAATGAACAAAAAGGTGAAGTAAGTACCATGTTTCTGAAAAGCCTTATGCTTAGACATGCTAAAGCAGAGACTGTGAGTAGTGCGATTATAGATGCTGTGACAGAAGATGGATTTGAAATGCCCTTAGCTCAGCTGATATCCTTAGGTAGCGATGGTCCAAATGTTAAAACAATATGAAAAGCTGTACAAAGTCATCTGAAAACAGCTGAATTGCCAGGACTGATACCTTTTGTGCCATGCACACTGCACACAGTGCATAACTCTTTCAGGAAAGGACTTCATGTTTATGGAGAAAATGCTGAACAACTAGCAATTGATATTTTCCAGTGGTTTAAGACGCACATCTGTCAAAGGGAGGGCTATAGCCTTACTCTAGAGGATCTTGGTCTAAATGAAAAGTTCTTCATTCGGCATGTACAGTGTCGGTAGTTGACCCTTGTACCAGCATTGGAACGTCTTCTCAAACATAGGAAGTACTTACAAAGAGGTTTCCAAACAGATCTTCCCAAGAAGAGTACAAATGATTGCACCAATGCACAGCTGAAAAAGAACACCTGATACCAAAGGATATGCCAGTTCCTCTCCAGCAAAGAGTGCCTTGCACAGGTTCAGTTCCTGGTATGTGTTGGGCCTTTGTTTGATCCTTTTCTTAAGAAATTCCAGAAAGAAAAGCCAATGATCTATCTCCTGTACGAAGAGTCATCAACATTGTTGAAAACCTTCCTCAACAGATTTGTTAAGAATCATGTAGTTGGGAACAGAACAGGACGAACCAGAATTTGGTCAAACTCGAAGACATGGAAATAGGTGCAGACACTGAGAAGACCTTAAGAGCTCTTAATGAAGGCAAACAGAAGATGAAACTCTATGACATAAGAAAATTCTACCAATCGGTCAGCGCCTATTTCCAGATAAAAAAATGTTCAATGTCTTCATCCTGAGGTTAAGGACCAAGACAAAGCCCAACAGCTCCTCAGAGAACTCTGCTCAGCTTTGACCTCCATAGAAGATTCCATTGTTTCAAAGATCATTGATGAATGGAAACTATACAGGTCAGAGCAAGTGGATGAAAGTGGGATGTACAACAAGGATGGCCAATTGATCATGATAGATCACTACTGGAATGTCATTTTCAGCTTAAAGAATGCTAGTGGGGAGATCAAGTATGCTAATTTGAAGAGAGTTGAGATGACCTGTCTCTGCATTTCACATGGGAATGCTGATGTAGAAAGGAGCCTTTCTGTGAACAAGAAGTTGATCACTCCTGAGAGATGTCGTTTGTCAGATGAGTCGATGGACTGAGACTCACAAGAGATGCTGTCAGCATGTTTCAGCATGTCACAGACATCCCCATAACCAAGGACCTTCTGGCTGCAGTGAGACAAGCCCACCAAAAGTATGAAACAAGGCGAGAAGCTGAAAGGAAAGAGGAGGCATTGCTGGAGAGGAAGAAAAAGGAAGCTGCTCTCCAGAAACGGGAAGAAAAAGAAAGGATTGAAAAACGGCAGCAAACCAAACAAAAGCTTGATGAATAAGAAAGATGTTAAGAGTGAATTGGAACTGAAGACAGAAATGGAGAAGGCAAATCAGATCTTTGAAGAAGCCAATTTAAGATTATCTGAAGCTATAAAGTCTACAAATTTCAAAGAAATGAATATTAGTCAGGGTCTGTTGGATGTTGCAAAGGCAAATCTTCAGAGGATAACAGCTGCTATTAGGAAATGCATTGAAGATAGAAATGACATTGGAAAGAAGAGATTGCAATTGATAAACTCATTTATGAAGAAGTAAAATGGACTGTTAAACTATCCCTTCAACTGTAATGCTTGATGCTTTATATGTACCTGTTCCTGTTCATTTTATGTTTTACAAAGTACATGTTTATGTTTAATATACTTGTCTCCTTATGTTTAATCTTATCATTATGGAACTGTGTTCAGTAATAGTTTTTTATGAAACCTGAAGTAATGTATACTTACCACTATAAAAGAAATATAGCCCCGCTTCTATTTGTTTGAAATATTCAATCATTGACTACATATTCAATCTTTGACTTAATAGAGTATTTTCATATGAAAATGGAAATGTATTTTATTAATATGTTACTGCATTTTTATCATACCATCATTGTTTTGTATAAAGATTTTGTTCTTTGCCAATATTTTAAAATAAACCTTCCAAATTGGGTCAGTGTTGCTGAATTAGAGCTGCAAAAGAATGTGTTATGTCAGCAGAACATCTGTATGATTGCGGTAATTAATATCATCTAAAAGGTAAAATCATGTTTAGCTGAAAAATTCCTAGTTTTTCATTGAAAAAATTCCTAGTTTTTTCCTAGTTTTTCAATATTCTTGGCTGGAGAGCCTGTGTATCTGTAGTAATTTCTGAGGAAATAAGTAGGAGATATTACTTTTTGATCATTCTTCACATATCAAATGAAATTTATAATTCCAATAGCAAAAACAAAAAGAAAAGAAAAAAAAAATACTGTAAGTGCATAGTATCTTGTATTAATCAGAATATTTCAATTTTTCTTTCACTTAAATTTTTCAGTCAGAAATTAGCAAAAATCATTTTTAAAGCCTGTTTTCATATCAAATGTAAAATTTGAGTTTTTATTGCTAACACTTTTTTTTTATTTTATTTATTTATTTATTTTTTTTAAAGCTACAAAAACTCAAATTTTACATTATTAGCTGAATAAATATTACTTTTCACATGTACCTATAAAAAGAAATTTAATGATATTAAATTATCAGATTATGGAAAGCAAGATAGTGGTCCACCTCTTCCAATCCACATGTCAGGGAATTCTTTTTATTGTAGATTAAATCTGCTATATTTTCTACTCTGTTCTTTTATTATTTCAAATGTATTTGAAGCCATATTTGAAAACTCCTTCAGATACATTGTTCTTTGAAAGTTTATGCCAAAGGGAAAAACAACTTTTGCTTTTTCTTTTATTCTTATCAACCTTGTAAATTTTAGGTCACGTTTATTTGCACCAAAGAACAATAAATACAGCACTGTTGGTGTGTAGTAATAAAAAACAAACCCTTTTATTTTTCTTATACTTGACTAAGAGATTTTCAGTTTGCTTATTCTAGAAAATCCTATCTCCTTTGTTTTGGTCTTTGTTTTCTAACATATTGGTACTTTATACCAATCTTTTCTGCTTGGTGTATATGTATTAATTTTGTATGTGTGATTTGTTAGTTTTCATTATCAGATGATATATCTGTGTGCATGTGTCATATATTCCAAAGTGATCTTGTTTGGGATAAGTGTTAAGATTATGCTTATAAACTGTTTTTGCCATCATTAATTTGATAGTCAATTTATAGAAAATGGTTTAGCCAAATATTCACATATTATTTTGTCTTCGTCATAATGTTATGCCAGTGGATGTTTTCATCATTGGTCATAGTACAGGAAATCTTAAGTTCATGCCTTAAGAGTTTTAGCATAAAGTGAACACAGACAATTTCAGTTGAAATTGAAATTCTCAACACCATTTCCATTTGGGATGTACATAGCCATTGTACTATCATACACTTCAATGGAAATGTCAGATCTCGCAAACTGATTGATTTTTGAGATTATAAGCATTTTATAGCAACTTATCTGCTATAAACCCTGTGTACATGCTTGTAATCCATGGATCTTATTTCAACACTTGTAAAATCCACTTTGCTTCAATAAGAGTATCAGTGCATCTGTGATATATTCACTAAATGTCTAGAGAATGATTTTTCCTTCATATCCATAATTTTTAGAATTGTCAGTAATATGTAAGATGATTGCTTACACAGAAATTAGAGAGGCACAATTTGTAATCTGTGTGTCTTTGTAAGACAGTGTTTCTCAACCTTTTTAAGCAATGGCACACCTAGGAGCAAATGAAAATAGCACACTTAGCAAAACTTTTAAAGGGTCTATATTTAAACGTTATGAAATAAAACCATAAATTTAAAAAATACACACACAAATATGAACTTATTTTATTTCAATACTTTTTTTATTCAACTATTTGTGCAGCTTATTTAGTGTTTAACCTGTGTTGGTGTTTATGCACAAATTCTTCAATGTTTGGTCGAATGTGCAATAAGCACACACTCATTTCTTCTTAATGAATATTAAAACACAGTAACATAATTGAATAGTAATGAAAAGAATTATTTGAAAAAGTTTAATACATATTCATTTATTCAAATATTAATGCTGTCCAATTACTACTTTCACATGTGTGTGTGCGCGCGCGCACACACACACACACACACACACACACACACACACACACACACACACACACACACACACACACACACACCATGACGATATTTCATGGTACGGCAGTTGAGAATCACTGGTGTAAGATGTCTTTTGGTTTCAACCCTGCTCCTTTTAAACAAAGCAAGAAAAATAATTTACCTTTCAGTTTCAGTTGATTGGGTATTTTCTGTATATATATATATATATATATATATAATATATATAATAAAAAGACTTAAACACTAATATTCCATGGTCATAATTTATTCCATTGGAATCGTAAAAACAATCCAATTCATCAGACCTACACATTCAAAAAGAAAACAGAAAAAACAACTCCGGGGAAATATTAGTAAGAGTATATGTGTGAGAGTTTGGGAGGACATGGGATCTATATAGAGGGGTAACAGACAAGAGAGGCAGGGAAGTCCAAATGTGGAGGGGGCATTAACCTTTAGCAGAGAGAAGATTTGAAGAAGGGTTTCAGCGAGAGAGTGTGCGTATTTTCAAACGTCCGAAGATATACCGGAAGAGTGTACATTTCTTGGTGACATACACACCCCATAGGTGATAAAGTCTTATACTCCCGCCCAGACACCTACAACACATATATACACACACACACCTACCAGAGGCCCCCATAAAACTATTTGGTTTGTTAGTTCTCCATTGAGGTTTAATTCTTGTCTAAAACCACTATTCTTGAGGGCCTGGTTGTATATAAATTTATTCTCTTAAAAAATTCTATGGTTAGAAGATAGCTTGTTTATTCTAGTATTCACGGTTTTGGGGATGTGGTTTATCACAGATTTAGGGTGGTTAGAGTGGATGTTGATATATAGGGGTGTCTGATCAAGTTTATGGAAAGGTCTAAATGTATCATTTGATAGGTTAAGAGTAATATGCAAAAAGTTAACAATTTTCAGGTTGGAAGATATTTCAATCTCAAGGCCTAGGTATTTGAAGGCTCTGACGACCTTCTTATGTAAGCTGGAAGTTAAGGGGCCATTACTACTAGGGACAAAGATTAGACTGTCATCTCTATAAAGCCCGACTTGGTTGAGGCTAACTATTCTACTTAAGGTATCTAGAATGTATATGCTCACTACATCTGCAATTGGGGCGGAATCGAAAGCTCCCATGGGTACATCGAAACTTTCATTATACTTCTTCACCCAATTAGCGTCATTGTATTTAAGTATGGATCTTCTTGATGCCAAAATAATTTCTAGATCACTATCCGTTATTTTGGTATATCCCTTGGCAAAATTGAGGCTGTTGATTAAAAGCTCCTCCGAAATAGAAGGGTAAAAATCCAAGATGTCAAATTGGATGAAAGTGGCTTTTTCTTTGTTGGGGATCTCTCGGAACCATTTGATTGTATCAGCTGAGTCTTTCCAAAGGTTGGCTGGGTGTTTGTTCAGGACACATGATGTAATCCTCTTGATAATCCCTTTGGAAATTAATCCCAACTCAGATTTAGAGGGATTGATAAGACGGGACTGCAAGTTATTGACAAAGTTAGGCTTATGGTCCTTGAAGAGAATGTAAGCGTCTTTCACATTAAATTTACCCATTCTGTCAGCAACTCCGAATTTGTTAGCAAATTTGCAGATGTCCTCATTTATAGAAGATAAGGTCCTATTGTCTTTGTCTTTTTTGTAAGAGCTGGTAATTTTATCAGTGACGAGTTTGTCATATTTGGAGGGTTTAATTTTGTAGAAATTTTTGGATTTGTCCGCCTTGATCCATAATTTACTGGAGTTCTTTATATTTTGGATGTCTCTGCCAATTTTAGCTTGGAAGTAGTTGGTATCGTTCTTGAATTTACACTTTCTAATTAAATCGATCAAATCACGTTCGAACGGTTCAAGTAGCCTGTTACATGGTGGAGTCTTCTGTGTTTTCAGGTTGTATGTATCAGGATTTAGCTCTAGGTCACCCTTGGGATTACTGTAGAAAAAGGCTTTCCACCTCATTCTTTTAATGAGGTTAATGATTTTGTCTGTAAGGCAGACAGAAAAAAGATGCAATGAAGGATAAGGGCTATTTTTCAAAGAATAATGTGGAGTAAATTTATCCATCCCAATCTGAATAGGTTAGAATAAAAGTGGTTTAACTGGAAGTATACCAAAGAGAGCTCAACTTGTAGTGGAAAGGAGCAGTAAGGATTGGGCTTAAATACTATAAATGACTATCGGAGAGAAAAAAGAATATTAATAATGCATATGATATCTATCGAGAAAGTGCTACTGAGTTTTAATAATTGTTGTTAATGCTTTCTGCAACTGGCTTTTGTCAGTTTCTTTTGCTGATCATTTGTTGTTTATAAAGATTTTATGATTGTTTTTATGATAAAATCATCATCATCATCCACTTAGGTCTCTTTTGTCTCTTACCTGCTTTTTTATGAATAGATCTAATCACTGATATGCTTGGACATCATTCACAGAAATGACAAATGACACTTAAAGTATTTAGTCTGTAAAGAATACAATCTCTTTAGTCTTTGCAAGCATTTTAAGAGAGAATCATTTGAGAGAAAGAAAATTAAATTTTTACTGAAACAAAAAGAAAAAATAAGATTTGTTTCTACTGGTATTAGGCATAAAACCTCACTTCATATGGTATCAAGTATATTTCTGCAGGTATTTATTGCTGGTTTCTCAATATTGACTATAAGGAGGTAAATTGCTTGTTAATTGTAATTAATTGAACATCTAATTTAATTATGCCCATAACAATGTGATAAGATTTTTATCAAAGAAACATTTCAAATATCAACTTAAGCAATTTTAAAGACGTCAGTCTTGTCATTCCTTCAAAAGACTTCACTCATTTATCTCCATAGATTATGGCTCTGATGTAATCAGTCTTCTGAAAATAAATAAAAATTCAGTTTAGCATATTCTTCGTTAATTGAAAGAATGCTTGTAGGAATTTTTTTTTTTTTTTAATTTAGTATAAGAAAAAAGCCAGACAATGTTCTTGGGATAAGTTATAAAAAAGATTGTCTATTTTGTCATTTTAGTTGAAAATCTTCAAGTGAAGTTATTTGATACAATTATTTGTGAATTATAATGATTTAGTAATGTCAGCCTATGAGGTTTAATGAATGATAGTCCTCCCTGAGACCTAAATGGTTTATTTGCTTGAAGCCATTTTTAATCTTTGATCTGACGAAATAGTTGTATACAGCTGACAGTTTAGATATTTCTGAATGAGTTGGATGCCATACTTGACATCTTTATGAAATTCCAGATCTGATAAAACTATTTAAGAACATTGTTGGAATTCTTCGGTCAATGTTTTGCAGCATCTTGTGGTGTTGGACAAAACAACCCATAGCATAGCCTATTCTATGTTCAATTTCATTATCTCTCATACTAAATTTGTTATAACTGATCTGTATACTGAGGTATTTAAAGTGTTTAGTATTTATTAATTCCACATTCTAAATATATGTATTCATGATATGTATAATCATTGTTTTCATCCTGATTCCAGATCATAGTTTCTGTTTTGGAAAGGTTTATCTTCAGTTCTATTACTTGGCACACATGGGAGAGGATGTTGATTTTTTTTTTTTTTTTTGTAAAATCATTCTTATCTCAACTATGAATACCCATGGCATCAGTATGGCCCACCCAATCATCAGTACACTGGCCTCAGGAGTAATATTTTCTATTAGATTATATTTGGGATGCAGTCTGGATTGCTTAAATGATCAGTGCCCACATCTGTGCAGAGCATCGTCTAGGAAGAGATTTAATAGATTGAGGCATTCATTTTCTCCTTGTACTCCTGATGAGGTTTGAAATGAATGTGTTTGGGTCTTTGCCAATCATATACAACTTTATGAACTGATATAGTTCCTCTATTAGATCTAGACTTCAGTGAAGTCAGAACTTTGAAGACGGTTTCTGATGGATGAGTGAATTCCCTATTGATATGCTTGTATGCTGCTATGAGATCAACATATACAATTTTTTATTCAATAGGTATGTGATTTCCTGGAGTTGCTTGATGACATATGTCATCATTACATTCTTTACTAGAATGAAAGCCAAATTGGGTTGTTAGAAGTTGATTTTCATAACATGGTGAATTTAGTTAATACAATATTCATTAGTACTTTCAACATAATGGATCCAATTGAGATACTGCTGTATTTGTTTCCATAGTGTATTAATTTGTGATATGCCCCACTACTTTGAGATGTGCTTTTGATTCCAGATGTCCTTCATGAAACTGAGAAACTTGTCTTTGAATTCATCATTTATCTGAGCATAACTCCATATTTCAATTACAAGTTAATATAGTCCATTTTAGACTATGAGTTGATACTCTTGTATTGTTTAAAAAGTATATTTTGTTCATTGTCAAATTCAAATTACTTTGTTCCAGTTATCCAAATGAAAATCAGGAATTTAAAATATTTTTTAATGATACCACTAAACTGTTTTCTCTCTCTCTCTCATATACTAGTTAATGCCTATCAAGTCATTGAAGTTTTAGTTGTTGGACATTGTGTGGGGAACATAATTATTGGTTTAGAAAGTGATATCTGCAAACAAAATTCAAATTCTGATTTTTTTTTTTTTTTTTTTTGCATTTATTTTCACTCATGCTCTTGGGAAAGACTTGAATCTATTTCTTTTCCCAGTTATGAGTAAAATAGTAGGGTAGACTGGTCTCTCTAACCTTGGTTAGCATCTCTTCAAGGAGAAAGTTAGTATGGGGGCTATCAACTCCACCTTGTAAAACACGTCATGCACATCCGAACAGTATCATTAAGCATGATGTTTTATCCATGATGCTCCATGACAGGTTAAAGAAGATACATAATTTGTAATTCACTGTTCATAGGAAATGCTGAGCGTGTTTTACACACAATTCATTATCTTATCTGGTGTGGGTGGGATTATTGAAAAAGATTGTTTTTTCTTTTTTTTTATTTAAAACATACATTTCAATAGTAAATACTTTAAATATAGGTAATTCCATGAAGTGTTACGTTGTTACACTTTCTTTCTGGATAAGGTGAATTTTCTGAATTATTCTGTACTCTTTCCTACAAAGATATATTATTACACACTAAGAAAATCACATATTGCTTTAATTTAATTTCTCTTTCTGGTTAAGATATTGAAATAGTCATTCATTAACAAAGCTTTGAAACCATTCTGTGTGCAATATTCTCACTGCTTTTCCTCATCAAACCTATTTCTTTGATGAGAAATGGCAAATATGGGTTGCACATACTCTGGTTACGTTAAGCAGCTTCTGTTCATTGATCAAAACTTGCTTCGATCTCCCATTCATTATTCCTATACCTAACTTTGTTCGGTTATCAGCCAGTCTGCTTCCTGGCTGCAACTGGCAATACTGCTTAATGAGATGTTGATTGCTTGTGTTCCATTTGCATATAGGTTGGCAGATATGGAGGCTTTAGTCACTACTACTTGCTATAACCAGACTGCATTTAATATCAATGCACATGATGTTGAGGAAACTTAATTTTTTCTTATTTTCTTAATTTCACATGCAATTTTCTACTTTTGTATACTGGTTTTCATATAATATGGTTAATCGTTTTATGGCTAGCCAAATATATATTGGATATTTGTGTGCTAAATTAGCATACTTCAGCAATCACTATGCAAAAAAAAAAAAAAATTTTCTTTTTCAAAAATTCTACTTGATGCTGTTAATATTTTAATGTCTAGATATTAGATATATACTTATATCTATTTATAGGAGTTCATCCATGCAGAAAGAAAGTAAAATAAGAAAGCAAGGTGTAGAGACTAGTTGTTGATGATAGCAAAAAGGAACTGTCTGGTCATGCTCTTGATTCTTGTCACTTTTATATTGATATAATTATGATGATGTAATCTTTCTGTAATAAAATTACTGAAGTCTTTGTCTTCTCCGTCTTGTTCTCCGTAGTCATAGTCTTCTTCTGTTCAGTCTTACACCGCAGTTGACACCGAAATGAACAACACGTGTGACTTTCGCACAACTGGTCAACTCTCCTTTACCCTCGCAAACTCTCAGCTTTTATGCCAGTGAGGCATACGCTTATGCAAATGAATACGGACCTCGCTCTCAGTCTGGTCGCGCACTGCCATTTTTGTGTCTGCCGCCATG
Organism: Acanthosepion esculentum; assembly: GCA_964036315.1. NCBI lineage: Eukaryota > Metazoa > Mollusca > Cephalopoda > Sepiida > Sepiidae > Acanthosepion > Acanthosepion esculentum. The sequence continues at coordinate 137,065 of OZ038497.1, forward strand.
ACGTTTACCTCGTCAAACGTTCACTCATACATTTGTTACACTCCCCCCTGATCCTTGATGATCATAGCACGGGCAAGGTCGCGTTGGTAATCTCCGGCGTGTGCTTCGTTGCAAGGGTGGTTCTGTGGTTTCTCTATTTTGTGCTGTTTGTCGGCTAGGCAGTGTGATATACCCAGTGTTGTCAGAAGTCTCATCATCTGCTTCGCCAGACAGGATGACATTTGTCCGGGGTCGTACGTCCTTTATATGGTGTGGGACACCATCGGCAACAACGGATTGCGGGCTGAGCACCCCTAACCCTAACCCTGTTCCTTTTTGGAATCTGGAAGTGCATCGATAATGGGGCATTTTTACCCACACAGGGTCTCCCAAATGGTATCTCTTTTGTGCGGGGGCCGGTGTTGTTGGTTCTGGGTCGATATTCCTTATCCTGACC
>OZ038497.1:153635-253635 GCA_964036315.1 Acanthosepion esculentum
ATAATCGTAGCAAATGACGCTAGTGCATAGGAGCTTGCATTATGCATAAATTAGAAGATGGCTTGATTAAACTGATTGTACATGTATCCAGGATGTTTCTTCCAGCTGAGAAAAATTACTCCATGATTGAAAAGGAAAGTTTAGGGATTGTCTTTGCCCTGAAAAAATTTCATAGATCCATTCACGGGAGAAGGTTTACTCTACAGACAGATCACAAACTGTTGATAGCTATTTATGGGTCCAAAAGAGGATTACAGACTTGTATGGCTAATAGATTACAATGATGGGGAATCATTTTACTAAATTATGACTTTAAAAAGGAATTCTTACCATCATGTAAATTAAGTCATGTGAACGGGTTGTCCAGACTTATTCCAAGGAATAATGAACCTTTAGAAGATATGGTCATTGCTTCTCTACAGTTGGAAGTAGGGATAAAAAACGTACTATGCAATACTGTGCAGGAACTACCTGTGATGTTGGAAGATATAAAAAGTGTTGGAGTGCAAATTTTTTACTGAAACGAAGGAAAAATTTAAAGACAGGACTAAAGCAGATTCAAGAGTATACTCAATATGCAATGACGTTCTCATGTACAGTGAAAAAGTAGTGGTATCTCTGGCACTACAAAAGAGAATCCTGAAAGAATTTCATACAGGACACCCTGGTATATCCAGAATGAAAAGCTTAATGAGAAGTTACTTATAGTGGTGTAGCATAGATAGACATTGAATGTCTGGTGAAGTCATGCAAAGGCTGTGCTTTGGTGACTAAAGCACCACCAATTAAGTTCAGCCCATGGCCAGAAACTGACTGCCCATGTACACGTCTGCATGTTGACTTTGCTGGTCCACTTAATGGGACATATTATCTAAATGTCGTAGACAGTTTTTCAAAGTGGCCAGAGATATTCAGATGTAACAAACCAACCATGCAAGTAATAATTCAGTTTCTACATGAACTGTTCGCAAAGTTTAGAGTACCAGATTCAATTGTATTGGATAACAGCACTGTTTACATTGAAAGAATTTAAGGAATTTTGCAAAATGTTTGTGGTAGAGTACATAACAGTTGTCCCTTACCATCCTAGAAGTAACGGCCAGGCAGAGTGTTTTGTGGATACCTTAAAAAGGGGCTCTAAAAAAAGCAGTGGATCCATAGATGCTGCATTACAGCAATTTTTGCAGGTGTATAGGCTTAAACTGAATAGAAATGTGCCTTTGGCCATAACTCCAAATAAGAGTTGACATGCCGTTAAATCCAACATCCATCCATCCATAACTCCAGCAGAAATTGTGTGAAAAATACAATCAGTTTTTGACAAACTTATACCCAATAAGAAAAAACATGATCATGCAGTACAAAAACCTGAAAAAAAAATTTATAAAATTGGGCAAAAGGTTTTTTACCTTATGTACCAGTCAAATAAAACATAATGGAAGTCAGAACTGTTGTCTGAAGAATTGGCAGGATGGTGTATTTAGTAAAAGGTCCTGAAATGGTACACAAGAGGCACTATAACCAAATTAAAAGTAGGTATTCAACTGAAGAGAACACTACTCTAGATAAGGTTGAACCTATGGAGGTTCTTTTTGATACTTTTGATGTACCCATCCCTCAGAAAGCTCCAGAGATAAAAGTCTGAAAGAGATGGAGTAAAAGAAAAAGAAGAGATATGGAAAGGATCGACGTCGACCCAAAAAGAAAAAAATATTGACTTGGTACAAAGTAAATCCAAAAAGGAGGGTGTTGTAGCATACCTACAGACGATAATGGGTATGTCCCCATTTACATAAATACAGTAGTAAATATTGTATGTTGGTCTGCAGTTAGATTCATTGTGGAATTTACTTGACTTGCTTCTAGCAGTTGACTACTTCTATGTGCCGCTGGCGAATCTTATGTGTTGTTTGTGTCCTAAGTATTATCATTCATTACCAACCTTCGTGTGATTATTTTATTCAGTAACCTTCCCTAGATTACAACACTACCTTACTTCTTACATCTGGTGGAAAGAGATCAACCTGTAGGCTCTTATCCACAACTGTTTCCTATATTACCCCCCTTCCCCTATCTAGACAAATACATATCTCTTTCTCTCTCTTTCTTTTCCTCTCTTTTTTTTCCCCTTCCTTTTTTTTTTTTTCCTTTTTGCTTCTTTTTTCATTATTCTTCAAATTTGGACTTATAAATAGAATATTTAAGTTTCATATTGTCTTTAACTAAAGCCTTGATTATCTCCCTTAGACCCAGTTTCCTTAAAAATGGAAAAACCCTCAACAATGTAATTTTTCTTGAGGTGTGATACTTGTATTTATAGTCATATTTGAGATTGTATATTTTTGGACACCATTAAATACAAACAAAAAAAATTTCTCTATATTAAGTACATAAGACTTTTTTGTCTGTGGTAAAATTCCGTTTTTCAAATGTATTAGATGTTTGAGCATACAAAATACTTGTTTTAATGTATCTTCCAGATATTACATTGAGTTCATTGTGCTCATATGATTATTTGGGTGCTGCTTTTTTTTTCTTTTCCTTTTTTTTAAATAAATGATTTCTTTTTAAATCTATCATGATTTGTTGATTATTTGCTGTAGTGTTCATATATTTTTCATGGCAAGATTAAAGAAACAAAATAAAATAGATATTTAGTAGCCATGGTCAAATGCAAAATAAATAACAGAACTGTCCAACAAACAGAATTAACAAAGTTTGCAATAAAAAGGAACAGGGCAAAAATGAAGTAATATCAAACAAACAGGAAATCAACATATGCAAGACAAATTAACAGTAAAAAGTCAAAAAGTACACAAATTAAGAATTGGTGTTGACACACAAAAGCAAGTTTGGACATGCAAACGTAGTGTTCTGTCTTCTAGACAAGGTGGATCTGAACTGAGTCATGTCAAACTGCCTATTTTATTGGCTAAGAAATAATCCTAGCCTGCATTTGTGTGTTTCTGTCTATAAAAGAGGAGGGGCAAGTGTTCTGCAGTCATTCCTCATGGGATTAAAATCAACACATTCATTCATTTATCTATCTTTTGCTGTTTAAAAATGTCTTATTGTCATTATTCACATGCAGTTGGTGTTCATTTTTAGCAACATTGTTCACGTATAATAATTTTGTCTGGACATTAATAACATAAAATAGCCTTCTATGGAATGGATGCAAATAGTAATTGTTACTATAAAAGATATTTTCTGTATAGCAGAATAGTGGCAATGCCTCTCCCCATCACCATGATGACTTGAAATAAAAGCCTTTCTCACTGCAGACCAAATTTAAATGCAAAAGTGTCTATCACAAACAAAATCTTCCTAATTATCTAGTCATTTTTAAGTTCCTGTCAGATCTGGCAAATCCTGCACTTAAAGGTAATTTTATCTCATTGACATTTATAATCTGTTGAAAGCAAATCATCTGGTAATATCCAAAATAATTTTATTTTAAGATACTATTTAGTAGAGATGGATGATTTAACTGAAAAACTGACTTCTTTTAGTTTCATCTTCACACCATGAAACCACATCGAAATTTTATACAAAACTGAAATTGTTTGGTTTAGTGCTATATCACTACTGAGTGACCATATCCAAAGAAACACTACTGAAAAAGACTTTCAGATGTTAATAAAATTAAATTTTTATCAGCATTTATACCACTGTAAGAGAAAAAGATTAACAAAAATGTTAAAAACGTTTAATTGACTAATTTTAGGAAATAAATGTGAAATCTATTTCATTTACAAAAGAAATGAAAAAAAAAAAGAAATACAACTGATAAGACACTTGGAAATCATAATGTTTTCAAACAAAAAAAGGAAAACATGACACAATGTAATGAAATCTATTTGTTTGTTTTCAAAAAAAAAAATATTTTTGTAGCAAAATTAAGTTAACAACAAAATAGCGAGAAAAAAAAAAAAATTGCCAGTTTTGTCTTAATGTTAAATTTTATGAAGTCAGATTTTTTGTAAGGATTTTTTCTAGTAAGCCAGTAGTACACCAATCACAAAATAAAGTTGTAAATGAGAAAAATGAATGAAAATTTTTTTTATAAATTTGTTTTTTATCTATGGAATGCACCTAAATTAGATATTAAGAATAATTAAAATAGTTCTTAATTTCAGTTTTAAAATGTGTATATTTCCAGATATGCGAGTCTCTAGTGAAAAGTAAAATTGTTTGTTTTCTACAAATAAAATTATTTCTTTCTAGTGAATATGCCTAAAATTAGATATTAGAAAATAAAGTAAGTTTTAATTTCAGTTTTAAAATGTGTATATTTTCAAAACTGCAAGTTATTTTTTTAAACCCAAAGTAAAAATTATTCTTTTTTAGCCACTTTTTGTGCCTTAATATACACACTTATTTTTTATGGCAGGCCATAAGTGTAAGTAAAGAAAATACAAATCATTATCAGCATTTCTGAATATAAACTGGAGAATTCTTTGCCTCTAAATAAAATAATTAATCACTTGAAAACAAGTGTCAGACAGTAGTTTCAATAATTTGAAAGTTCTTTTACCACACATTTGTTACTATCAGTTGCTTTTTATTTATTTTTATTTATTTTTTGGCTTGCTTTATAATTTTTAAAGGAATTCCCTTCCACGGGTCAGAGAAGAAGCAAACATTTTCCTGGTTGTAGTTTAAGGTGTCTTCTAATTGAGTGTACAATTTCAAGAATATTGATAAAGATTGGTCACTTTGATTTTGCAAGATAAAGTAACATGTAAAATTTAGTCTCAAAAAATATTTCGCATTTTCAGCTGTTTGAAGCAAAATATTGTTTTAACTTGCTGTAAAAAAATAATTCAATGAATTATATATAATTACATACAAATTACAAATTTAGAAAGATTATTTTCTTTTCTTTCCAGCCACATGAATATTTTTATGATTGGACCAGAAATACACAAGAAATTGAGAGTTGAATGGACTAAGTTGCAAATTTATCAATCTCAAACAAAATCAGATATTGACTGGAAATGCTAGTATTACACAAGAAAATGAATGGCTTCCATAGAAAGCAAAAATACTAAAACTAAATTTAAAGCCGAAAAACCAAATTGAAAACTGTTGTATCAAGGAAAAAAAAAACAGAAACCGATACTGAAACATAAATTGCCAAACCAATTTATTTAGTTTTTGTAGAATAATTAGCTTATTGAATAATTTGCATTTATCTTCTGTATTATATTCTCTTTATCATGCGATTACCTGGCAGTAGAATTTTTATGTGCTGCTAAAACCCTTGTAATCATAGGTAAAACACACACACACACACACACACACACACACACACACACAAATTTAATAATTTAGGTTGGGGTATAGACTTAAACAATACATGGTTGTTCATACATTTGTTGAGAGTTATCATTTGCTATTTTCAGTCTTGTTTCAATGTGAAACTGCCACATGTGATTTCAGGTTATTTCTCATTTTTATTTTCCTCCCTTATAAACATGCATACTCTCTCTAACAAGTGTCTCACAGCTTTGTCTGTAGCAAGTGCTTATCTACAACTAAACAGGATTTTCTCTTTTCTGTATATCCACATCTGTTTGCAGATGACATGAAACTTGAGATCTGCTTACTTTCCTTACAAATTTTCTCTCCAATCTTTCTTACCTGGTTGTCACTTTCTTTTTTTATTTCTTTTTGTTCAGAGATTCTGTTTTTTGTTTTTGTACTTCATTGAACTTATTAATATATACATATGTACGAGTAAGTTACAGCTAACTTTGGTTTCTGAAGGTATGCCTTTGTAGATTGTTTTAAGTAAAGGAAGTTGCTTCATAATTATGGTTTGTCAATCAGATGCACAAGTAGCTGATGTTTTTTTCAATCTTTTGCTTTATTTAGTTGGACTTATTTCTAACATTGGGAAATTTGATATGTTTGCATTTATAAAACTCTGTGTGCACAGATTTATGAAATGAGAGCAACTTTCTTAATTTATAAAGATCAGTTTGGAATAAACTCACTAATTATGGATTATTCCACTCTCATTTTAACTACTCAAATATATAGTTACTTGTTGAGAAAAGTAACAATGATAAAGATACTATAAATAGTTATAAAAACAATCAGTATTAACAATTTATTGCAAGATCTCAAATCAACGGTTCTGTTATTTATTCAATGCTGATTTGAAAGGAATAAAATTCTGTACAAAACAAGGTGTGCTGAAAAATTCAGTAATTCTTTTTTTTTGTTCTTTAATGAGGGTGGTTCATTCTTTGTGTGCCTTCTAAATTGACATGGGAATTCTGGATCTAGAATCTCCATTGCTATTGATGACTATTGAGAAAATGTCTTTTTGTGAGGAGATAACTTGCAAAAATGGTATTTTTCTTTTTGATGAAAATCTTTTTTACAATGTCAAAGGTAACATAAGTTTCTCTTTTTCAGCATTAATAACATTCAGATCAATATTTAATCTGTAAGGGCAATGGATACAATCTGTCTTGAATGTATATCAAAATGAAAATATAAACAAAATCTTTATCATACATAATCACTTTGTTTAATTTGAAATAAAACCTCTAAAGATTACAACAGTCAGGTTTTGTGCCTTGATATTTGTAAAGTAGACATATTGGATTATTTTCTTCTGTTAGAGTTCAGCTAAGGGAGGTAATTGAGCAATATAATATATAACAACATACCTTTTTATGTTTCTGAAGAGAGAATGAATTCTCAATGGCTTTCATGTATCAACTTGTAGAGTGTCCTTGCTGAATGAACTACAGTGAAATCCAAATACTCAGTGGAAGTGAACTCTTATGAAAATGGGAGAAATTTGGCAAAATAGTTTAATGATGAATTTGTTCTTTGTGCATAATGCACTAAATTTGTTTAATAGTTCAAATTCTGTAGATATCCATTTGGTATCCTAAAAATTCAAATTTTTTTTATTAACTGTTTGTTTTCCAATTGACATTTTTTGCAGTAAAACTAAAGCTTATTTAAAAAAAACAGAAGAAATTAACATTTTTTTCAAATGTACGAAGCATATTTGTTGTTTTGGAACATGCAAAGATAACAGCACAAATGCTGAAGTATTAGAGAGGAAATAGTGAAAGAAAATAGAAAAATTCTTTAGCTGTGGCTATGCAAATAAAAAAATCTCTCACTTGAGGGAATAAAAATTATTTTACACCAAAGTACTTTTTTTTCTTCCCTAAAGTTGGCTTAGATTAATTTGATACAACCTCCATTCTACTCAGAAAAGTTGTCTGTCTTCACAATGTAGCTAATTTCATTGAATATTTAGCATGGTAGACTTGTTATGGTTTGAAAGTTTTCTTATGGGATGGTTCCCGATCTGCTTGCCAAGCAAATTATGATCAATATTATTGACTAAGTGATGTATTTATGAGAATAGTCTATACTAATCATTAGGCCTCTACTTTCAAGATAGAAGCTGCCATGTGAATACATTTTTAAGAGAAAAAAAAGTTATCTGTTAATATCTCTGATGATTACTTACATTATTCAGACAGTTATCCTCATCTTCATTGCTATATTCCCAACTGGAATATTGAACCAAACCATTTACATTCTCTATTATTTTCATCCTCATCCCACAGTTACAGTGTTACCGCTTTACAATGTTCTTGCAGTTTTACCTTAAGGGAGCAACCGGTTTCTCCTTTATATTTCTTACCACAGCTGCATGGGATGGTGTACACACAGTCTTTAGTCATGTTCTCCTCTATGGGAGGGGTCTTACTCTGCGAAGTCTTGAGCCACTTTTGAAGGTTGTCTTGATGTTATATGGACCACAGATCTTTTTTATTTTCTTTGATAATCCCTTCACATAGGGTAGGTAGACTGAAGCTGTTTTCTGAGTGTTGTTATCCTCTTGTACTCTCCTATCCCAGTTTGTTAGAGCTGCTGTCATGTACCCGGGGTAGTTGTTACACTGTAGAGTACTGCTTATACTGACCATTTCTTGTTCATATGTCTCTGGGTCACCACTTATGACTTTTGCTTGATATTGTAAGCAGTGGCTGATCCCTTTCTTTACACTGTATGGGTAGCTGGAGTTGAACCTGAGGTATTGTTCAGGGAATGTAGGCTTATGGTATACAGATGTCTTGAACCTATGCTCTGTTCAAGATATTAGTACATCCAGGAAAGCAAGTTGTTGTTTTCACTCTCCACTGTGAACTGTATTGATGATCTTATTGAGTTCACATGGTCCAGTAGTAGCTGGACCTCTTCCTGGTGTGGCCAGAGTATGAAGGTGTCATCTACGTATCTCAGCCATAGGATTGGCTTTAGTGATTGTTGTAACCTAGAAAAGGTTACTGAATGAGGAATAACCAAAATGAAAATTGGAAATAATGATAATCTTTATAACATCAACAAAATACAATACTCACCAGCGGCGGGAAGTAGGAAAACCACTGCTAGTGGTGGATTACTTAGACAGAATATGACCCCCACTTACAATTGTGTCCAATGTATTTATGAGGATTGGGACATACCCATTAGTGTCCATAAGTACGGTATATAACAGTGTAGATTCTAATGCCATTTCCTCAAAATATTCCATATATAGACTTGCCATTGCTGTTGATAATGGCAATCCCATTGCTATGACCTCATCTTGTTGATATGTCTGGACCCATTCCAAAGTGTGTTGTTTGCATACAGAAAGTCAGGTTATCTATTGGTATACTAGTCTGTTTTCCTACGGATGAGTTTGAGGTCAATTTGTCCCTGACTAGCGAGAGTGCCTCCTCCGTGAGTACGTGGGTGAACAAACTCCACACATCGAGTCTCACCATCTGTTTGGATTGGATGGGAGCATCTTTGATTATTTGGTTTGAAATACCAATAGCGAGAAGGCTGCATACAATAGCCGAAACTTTGTAAAGATGAGGATATCAGTCCAAATAATGTAAGTAGAAAAAAGTTAGTTTGTCCCTCAGATGTATATCTATTTGCAGAAATTAACTTTATTTGTACATATTTCTATATATTTATATTATAAGATTGTACATTATAAAAGCTAAAGGCACAACTATATATTATGCTATTATTATTATTATTATTATTAGAAAGGAAAGATTTCAGTGCAGAAATAATGTTGCATCTTTAAAAACTGATTCTATGAAGGTCTTCATATCTGGAGGCTCTTTATATTTGGGAAATTGATATTAGGCTATTTTTGTGGGCACATTTCATGTTGTTGACCTCTTTGTGTTAGGATGTGGAATTTGTGAGTCAAATTTTACTTTTGGATTTAAAATTATACAGATTTCTGTTTGATTATTTTTGCATTAGTTATGTTCAGTTCTATCTTTGATATTTGACTTGTATAATGTCAATTGTTTGTCTTTCCTTTTTTTTTTTTATTAGTGACCATTAAAAATTACTATATAAAAGTACTGCTTTATTTCATAAATTGACTAACCTATAAAGAATGACATCAGTGCATGCCCTTGGCAATGGCTATTTTTATTTATTTTCCCATAATGCCTTTCCATGGATATGCTTGTGTGCTAGGGGCAAAGTATTAATGGCACTGTTACTATTCCAAGTGGAGAAGTGATTTAAAATTTTTTTTTTTTATGAAAGAGTGGGCTGTTAGGTTTGTGATTTACTCTCTCATATGTAGCAGCTGTATTTTGTTATCACAAACCTTAATTTGCAACAAAAACCTGATTTGAAAGAAAAGGATTATATTCATAGAAGTTGAAAAACTAAAATAAATAAAAAAAAAAAAAAACTATTTGAAATAAAAATAAATCTTCAATTAAGTCCTATTATGAAGATAGGACCTAGTGGCTGTGGCTTCTTTACTAAACATGATCGTAGCTATTTTATCCCCTGCCTCCCATTCATTGATTCATTTAAATTTCTCCAACAATAACATCCTTTTGGTCTTGGGAGAACCTTGCATCTCTTTCCTTGACTGTAACTGTTGGCTATAATCACCTGCAAACTAGGGTAAATTCTGTTCTACTGCTTACTTTGTCTTCCTGCTTTGCAATAGTAATAAAACTTATTTTCGGTGTAGGGCTTGGCTTGACCTGCTCAACCAGTTAGGCAGGTTAACAATATTACCATTTACTTTTAAGAGAAGTAAGATATTTTATGCAGGGTGTAGTGGGATCTTACTGCAGAGTTGTATTTTGGCCTGAAAGTAATTTATTTCTTATCTCAAGCTAATGAAGGCTGGATGGCTTTCTTTTTACATACCAAGTCATTTTTTGGTCCCTAATTTATAGCAAAAGAAAACATTAAAACATGTGCCTGTTTCAGTGTGGAGCTCATGACGTCTCCTCTACTTGATATTACTAAATCCATCTCTTTATTTAAATAAGCATGCATTTCTTCCTATAAACTGATTTTTTTTTTTTTAATTCATTTTTTTATGTCAAAGTAAAAATTAGCAGATTGCTTGGTATTGACCCCTCACAAAAAAATGCAGTCATGGAAGTTTCATGTCACTATTATCTATGTGAACATAGATCAATAATTTTCAAAGAGTATTTTGTGCAAAGGGGCTCTGAAAAACAATTATCTAAAATTGTCTGAATTTAAAAAAAAAAAAAGAAAAGCATTTTAAAATTGCTTGCCTAATGTATAAAAACTGTCAAGAATTTAAAAAAAAAAAAGAAAAAAGTACAACCTTATAAATAATTTTTATTTTTACAAAATCTTTATGGAATTTCATTATGATACTCCCCCACTGCATTACCTGAATAAGACTGAAATAAGCGTATTACTTAGTTTAAATTTGATTCAACCATATGTGATATTTGTTAAATAAGGCTAACTTTATTATATTGCTCAATTTGTATAGTGCATAGTGATGATCATAAACACTACAGCCTTTCTAAAGTTTTTATGCAAATCAAATAAACCTCAATAACTCAAACCCATATTTGTCAAATTTAAACTCATCCATTTCCACCCTTAGTAAAATATTTAAGTACATTTTCTGCCATTTTTAATAGTTAGATATTAATAGTTTTTGAGATATTTGGAATTTACGAAAATGAACTAACTGAAGTTAGTATGCAGATTAAACTAATATTAGCTTAAGACTTTTGAAATGTAATAAAAACTACTTTTTTCTTTTTGTTCATATATGTTGAAACATTGGTAAAGGAAAGAATCTAACAACTGCTGAAAAACAGAAAATAACAAGGTTATTGAATGAGGGAATGCCCACATTGGAGATATTAAAGGAGCTTTGCAGAGATCATCAGACGATAAAGAAGACTGTTGAAAATATAAGTTGAGAACTCAAAGCACAGGAAAAGGCTTTTTAAGAACTTGCTTCCTCGATGTGAATAAAAACTAAAGTTATAGCGAAATAATCAATTTTGACCAACACTCAGGTCTCTGACAGGCTGAAATTGAGACAGGTCTAGAAGGACAAAAAAGTGTTGGGATCTGTAAAAAAAAATCTCCTAGGCAACCTCCTCTCACTAAAGCAAATATTTTAAAGCATCAAAATTGGGCCAAAAAATACATGAAAATTTGCTTTTCTAAAGTAATTTTCATAGATGAAACATGAGTGACATTTGATGGACATAATGGATGGGCCAAAGAATGGATTTTATCCAATTAAGACATGCCTGTGGCTAAAAGAAAGCAACAAGAAGGTGGTAGTGTTATTATATAGGCTGGAATTGTTGAGCAAACCATTATTGGATCATTCAGAGTAAATGAAGAAGTTAAACTGAACAATGCTAACTATAGTGATTTTTATGAACAAGACTTTCCTTGTGTAGTACAAATCCCAGTCTTGCAGTTTGAAAGTGAAGTGTGTATTTATGCACAACAATGCTCCTTCTCCTGTTTCTAAGCTTACCTGTGAATTCTTTGAGCATAAAAGATAATGGAATGGCCACCATCAAATCCTGATATGAATCTGAAAGAAAATCTATGGTCAATTGTGAAGATGAAATTATTTGAAGGTGGCAAACAATACAACAGCAAAGCAGACCTATGGGAAGCAATTGTAAGCGTTCTGAAAGCAAAGGAAATGTTTGTCGCAGATTAATTCCACAACGCAGAGAACAAATCATTGTAAGTTCAGACTTGATATCGGGGGCAGAAAGTACCTGCGAATCGAGTTTTCGGCATTTCTATCTCACAAATCCCAATGCACGTAACCAGTCAGAAAAATAACTCGCTCTCTGGCGAACACGGTAGCCAAGATGCATCAGTTTTTTTTTTTTTCTTTCTTTTTTCCTCCTCCCGATTTGAGAAGACCAACTGCTTTTATCAGCCGAGCATTTTTTCCATTCGTCGACAGCTGGGAGAGGATGCAAAGTATTTTGCATATCAAAGTACTTTTATAGAGTACTCCTGCAATGTACTTGTTTTTAACATAAATATTCTGTCTTCAGCATGTCATGCGTAATATGTGCCTTTTTTTTTTTTTTTTTTCTTTTGGGGTAAGTAATTTTCTTTTCCGTCGTAGGATACACGTGACTTTGACGAGGTATGTCGCCGTTTTCTTTGCTACACTCCCCCCTGATCACATTATCACAAATTGAACATCTTGGAGCAGGTCTCTTTATCCTGGTGCTTCGACGTAATGGAACTATCTCCCTTATGCAGGTTGGAGAGTTGTCTTCTGAGTACTCATCAGACATATCTCGAGATTCTGGAATCTCTGTGTCTGTGGAAGCATCGGATTCGCAGATCTCAATTATCCGATCACTGTCAGACAATGAACCATCATTGAATTCTCTTGGCAATATATTGGAATCAACAAAAAGGCGAGATCTTTTACATGCCGTGGCATCCCGTTGACTATTATTGTTTGTGGACTCACAATGTCTGTCACGCGACCCACATGATACTTGGAGGTACACCGCCCATGGGGAGCTTTCACCCATACTCTGTTCCCAACTTTGTATATATATATATTGTGATACTTACAACGATCAGGTGGTAATGTTGTAGTAATTCCCTTCACTTTCAGTTGGTAACGGTGAATCATATTGGCAGGTGCATTAGTCGGCGATATATCGTCTTTCGGCATGATATTATGCCAGTATACTGCCTCCATTATCGAACACCGCTTTCTTGCTGCAATTTGCTTTATGCTCCGATGAGATCTTTCCACTATACCATTTCCTGCAGGAAGACGAAGTTGGACTCCCCAGTCATCCAAGAACTCTTTAAAGGACTTACTGCGAAATGCAGTGTCATTGTCAGTAAGGATTTCTGATGGTGAGCCTTGTTCAAAAAAAATATTTTCCAACTGTTGAATGACGCTTCTTGAATCTTGTTGAAGCAGGCGTTGCCATATCGCAAATTGATTGGGGCCGCAATCAATTAACATAAGGTAGTGTTGCCCACCGTAATGTGTAATATCCATTCCTAACTGGGTCCAGATTTCAGTCACACTTAGGTTGCCACGATACGAGGCCAACGACTTGAGGCAGGATTAATTGACTGGCATTCTTTACATTTTCTGACCACTGCCTTGACGGCCACCTTGGATGTCGTAGGGTAGACTTGTCTCACAAAATACAGTGTTCGCCTGATGCCATTCTGGCAATGTATGGCACGTATCTGATCAGGAGAGGTTTCGTTCACCATGGAAGCTCATATCAGGTGTATTGGTTTGATTTCCTTCTTGATCACATCATACCATCTTTGCGGTACTCTGGTGAGCTTATCTGCTCAATTCTCACTCGACATTACTAAACTTATTGTGATCAATAGGTTATACTCTTGAATCAGCTTTTCAAGAGTACTCAAACGCCTCCAGATCAGCATCTCGCTTGCCGCCTTAGTTTGTATTCTAGCTTGTTTGATGCCCACTGGTGCACACACACGGAGTCCGTGAAGAGGTGTAGCTCCATTGCACCCCACTGTAGTGATAAATTGATATGTTGGGTGTCCTTCGCAGGCCGCAGCCAACATGCGTCTTCTACAACATTTCCGTCAACCTCCAACAAAACCCCTGTGGCGAGAGAACTTGCATCGATCCATACCTCATAAGCGTATCCACTTGTGTACCACTTACCATGTGCAGGGTCATTCTGGCATATTCTTTCCACTATGTCCTCAATCATGTTCTTAAGGGGGAGCATCTGTCACTTCAACCAGATGTGATCTATACTGTCCTGCGTTTTACAAATGATGCAGCAACACAAAGCCACTCACACACAGGATGTGACCCACCAGTTTTCCACACCACGAGAAGACGTTACATCGTGTCAGGACCTCAGGAACTGATGGAATGCCATTTCCACATTTCCACTTAAGTGTGTTGTTTAAGTGTGTTAAGTGTGTTGTTTTCTTGCTCGACATGCAAACCCAGCACACGTGTGCCGTCCCATAACCGCTCCAGATCTTGCAGGTCAAACCAAACACAGCCAAGTGCTCCTTCACGCGAGCTGCTGAAATCATGCTCTTGTCAGCATAAATATTGTCAATATATGATGAGGTTGTCCGTCTAACTGACTCATCTTTCAACAACGCAGCGTCCACAATGGCTTTCATTATGGCTGGTGCAACATTCAACCCGAAACCCATTTGGGTCAAACAATATCTTCGCCCCTTGAAGATTACTGTTTGAAAGGGCCAAAGTGATTTATGGATATGTACTTGTAGATAGGCCTGCCGTAGGTCAAGGATAGCGATATCTGGTCCTTTTTTATGCCACTCCCTCAGTTTCTGTGTGTACACATCAGCATTGGCTGACACTCATTCTGCTCTCGATAGTCGAGTACTGGCCGCACTTTATTTATGTTTTTCTGCACCACCGCCATCAACAGAATTAAACCTTTTGAGGGACCAAATTTCTTTTCAGGATAACGCTGCAACCAACTGTTATCAAGACAGGTCTGCAGCTCACGGTTGTATTCCTCCTTGACTCCCATTGGTATTGGGTACTCGGGCATCTGATTTTGCAAACTCTCCGGTGATCGACCCTCAGACCACTTCCATGATGCGACCCATATCTTCCGGTTTGGATCGAATTCGGCACAGAAATCAGGTTCTTCTATTTTAATAGCGGCGCAACAGACAATCCCACACTTGGGAAACCGTATATCACCACACTCTGTTATTTGGAGTCCGCCCAACTTTTTAATGGCGTCAAACCCAAGCAACAAGTCAAAACCCAGTAGCTCTCCATCCACTACTAAGACTTTGATTTTGAAGGGGTTTGCGTTGTCCACTTCAAGCTTAATACTTTCAACTCCGCAACATTTGAGTGCATTTCCGTTCATGGTGAGTACGTTCACCTCCATCTCCCGCCAGGATTGACAGGCTGACTTACTCATGAGTGTCTGTGAGCAGCCAGTATCCACCAGTGCCACTCTCTTAATTCCGTTCACATAAATACCCAAGACGGGTAGCGCTTCATTCATAACTCGCTTAGGGAAGAGACCGGCGCTGACGTCTTGTCCCCTTCTTCTTTTCCCTGGGCACAATGAAGCAATGTGGTCTATTTCTTGACCCCAGAAGCAACACATTGTTGTGCATGACCTGCATGGCTGACGGGCATCTTGTCAAACCGAGCAGTATCTGGAAAGGTGATTTCACCCAGAGCATCGATAGCATCGCATACCCTCCCCACGTTTAACATTTGGATGTTTATCAGCTCTGCCTGATGAAATGGTAGCCGCAAATATTTCCTCAATTGCAATTTGATCTTTCATTATGGCCCGAGCTCGGTCCAACGATTAGAAGATGCGCGTAGTAGTTGCTTGACATGCACTGGTAATCCTGCTATGAACTCACGTGCTAATCCTTGCTCTGATATCCCACCAAATAGACCAGCTAGCTTTTCAAGTCGGTTAGAAACACGTTGACCGACTCGTCCAGGCACAGTCAGCGTTCTGTGAATTCTAGTAAGCCAAGAAACAATCCAGTGCAAAGGCAATCTGCAGGGCTCATTTTATCTGCTTGTCTGATTTTTGCTCTGAGTTTAACTGTTGGTAAACAGCAAACGCTCCGCCCGTCAACCTCAGAGAAAGAACATATTCAACCTTTTTAATTCCACACAGATCACAAACAAGTTCTGCCTTCTCAATCCATTCAGTAACTGCTTATCTGGTCACTGAACTAGCAAACTCGGATATCAACTTGACGTCAAATGTCTTGCCCATCATAGTGCCGAAATAGCTTGTAAGCAGCTCCAGTTATGACACATACAATCCATTTATTCACCATTGAGTTAGGTATTTTGAAAAGTTTGGGTGTATGATTGTCAGTATAACACAACCAGCCTGGTTTGATCCTGGGTCCTTCCTATGCTGGTCAGTACTGCTCTGGTCAATTGATGGTTATCTGCTGACCACTTCATTCCTTCATCTGCCCTGACCCACATTATGTTCCTTCATCCCAGAGCAATGAAGACCAATTTTCATCCATACAGGAGTGCTGAATCTAGTCACAGTGGAACTGTGCTACAAAAGGGCAAAAGAATGCTTCTACTTGGTTAAAATACAAATAACATAACAAAATAATGAAGGTTGCTGGGTTGATTTTCAATTGGTTTATGTAGTCATTAATACAACAAAATTAACTCTTCTCATTAAACTATTGTGGCACTTTATCTTTCTCTTCTAAAACTTAGCAGGTTAAAAACAACATCACAAGGTGGTTGGTCAGGAATTCTGTTGGCAACAGGTCACATGGAGTTCAGCAGTTCCCTTGTCAGCTGCTGACTTCTCTGTTCTCACTCCAACTGCTACCTTCAACTAAGTGCTCTGTTTATATGTATTTCTCCTGACTCCTACTACTCCTTGGGACTCATCAATATTCATATCAATTATTTTCGCCATCCTTGCTGACCCTCAACCAAAGCAGTCAGATATTCAAAATAGTACATTCTCTGACAACAACAATTGTTCTGTTAAAAATTTTTTTGTGTTCAGAAATTATTTCTATCTTTCTGATGTCAAAGAATTTTCACATTCCTCATTCTTCAGGACATATTTTAGACTGCTTACATTCTGAATTTGAGGATTCATTATAATTCTATTTACTCATCAGTTTATCAGAAGAAAAAAATTCTCTTTTTTTCCTTTGCTCCATATTTCAATTCATATTTTCACCTTAACGATTTTAATGCTTCTTCTTTTTTTTTTTTTTTTTTTTTTTTTTTTAACCCTTCCAGTTCCCATACAGGGTTTTCACATGAACCCTTTTAATCTTAATTTCATGGTTTTCACATGAACCCTTTTAATCTTAATTTCATACTACCAGTTTTACAATAGTATTCCATCAAGAGGAAGACACGCACATAAATTTCCCCCCAAATCTCTATATGACATTTTTTTTTTACCAGTAATGAGAATGTCTAGACAAATTGATGGTTTTATAAGATGACTTTGTATTAAACATTTTATAAGAAGTTGTTTTTGGTTCAAAGTTTCATGCTTGGCTTTGTAAAAGGCTAGGCTGGCTTAAGAGGTGACCTGGATTTTGACCAAATATAAATGTACACAGTGGGTAAAAAACAATTAGGAATGAATTTTTCTAGTGAGATAATTGAAAAGGTGATGGAATTTTAATCTAATTTTTTTTTAAATAACTGTATTTAATTGATTTTTCTTTTATTGTTATTTACATACAACACCACCCCATGTTTACAGGAATATCTGACCATGATATAGGCTACACAGTAATCTTTTAAAATTGCTTAAGTTTTCAGTGTTAGAGTTTATTAGAAAGCTGTCTGTTCATTGCTGTCTTCTTAATATAAGAGATTTAATAAAAAAATTCTATTCCACAAATATATATTGTTCTTTTTATACACTTAATTATTGCTATAATTTTCATTTGTCTGTAAATCAGGGAGCCAAAAGTGTACCACAAGAAACTATTAACATAGAACTTATAGTGAAATTGAGACCTAGCTGCCAATTAAGTACTGTACTTAAATTTGAAGTTGATGTTCCAATGAGAAAACCTTATCAGAACAATTACTGTGAAAATATTTATAGAAGTGGCAATGGGAAGCTATGCTATGATGGTGGGAAAGTGGCTGAAGCTGAGATGTCAGGACTGATGACATTGTCAATTCTTTGACTTTCATCAAGAATCTCCAGACACATTGCAGAAGTATCAAACCAGATTTTGTGAAAATATTTGATATATGCACAAATGGTAAACTTATAAATGTGCAAGACAGGTTTTGGCAAAAAGATTTTTCTAGCATGACATAAAATGACTTTCTTAGCAGTAAACTTAGCTATTGATTTAATAAAACCATTCCAATTTGTCAGTAGAAAATGTGATAACAAGGTGTTCTCCTGGAGGTTACTATCAGCCATGCTGATGGAAGGGAAAAAAGGTTTAAGATGATTAATAGAGAGCAGTTTCATTTTAGAGGCACAAAAATTAACAAGTCACACCTTGCTCCAGTTAATAGATTGTAGGTCATTTTTTAGATCAGCTGTCAATTTTATTTTATTGAACCTATCAGATTTACTATTAAATATTTGTTAATATTTGTCATCAGCATAGATTGTCAGGAACTGATGACATCAGAAAGGTCGTTGATGAAAATATGGAACTGAGTGGGTCCAAGAATAGAGCCCTAGAGGATGTCTGTATTAATATAAAATGATCTAGGGGAGTGGTCATTCAAGACAATTTTAATATGCAGTTCGATAAGATTGAATTGAATCAAAGAAATGACCAAAAGCAGCAGCTCCAGCTTTGTCATTCTTATCTAAAGCTTGACAGACTCTTTCAGCAATAACTGTTAACACATCAGTTGTTGACCTAGAGAAGTAAAAGCCATATTGTTTATCTGAAAGAAAACTCTGTGAAGTAAGATGCTTAACCAATTCAGAATTGATTAGGGCTTCTAGTACTTTGCTAAAGTAGAAGGCTAATAGGTTGATAGTTCAAAGGATCAGAAGGTTCACCAGAGTTCTTAAAAACGAACTACAGAAGAGGATTTCCATCAAGCTGGAAAGTAAAAAAAAAAAACAGCAAATTATCTATTGTAGAGTTTGGAGAGAACAGGGGCCAGTTTGGGGGCACAATTCTTACAGACATTTGCAAGGATACCATTGTGTTCACAGGTTTTGTAGGGATCATTTTTGAACATGATAGCAGAAACCCTGGATGGAATTATATGCATATCTCTCGGTTAACTGGTAAGTCTGGCAAAGGTATGTCTGATGAGTCTAGAGTAGGATTGGAAGGGAATTTGTGTGCAAAGCATTTGGCTTTAGCAGCAGATGATGCTTGACAAACTCAGGATATCAAATAAAGTGGATTGAATTATCTAAAACCTTCACAATTTTAGTAAATTTTTTACAAGATTCAAATAATTTGATATTTATTGAAATATCAGCCACCACTTCTCTATCCCACTTTAAATAAAAAAGGTATTTTTTTGTTTTTTGGTTTTTTTTAAAATTAAATTTAAAATTAAAATTTCTTTTCCTTGGTGGCAAAGTTTGATTAGTAAATTGCATAATCCCCTCCAATAAAATTCCTTCTTGATATTCAGAGAAAAATGGTAAAACTATCAATTTTATAAAGTTTCTCTCCTTTTAATCTATTTTGATTGAAAAGAAATTAAGTATTTTCTTGTTCTGAAGAGCAAGTGGATAAAAGTTGTAGATTTGGAGTTAATGTTGCTTCCATTGAACAGAAATAATAGATGTACAGAGAAAGTAAAATGTAAATGTTCAGTTTGCATTACATAAAATGAATTAACATTTTCCTTTTGTCTCTCTCACATTTTTTTTTATCATTCACACTTTTCCTATGTATATGATCCATTTGATGATGCAGTGCATCTTAATTCTTTTTTTTTTTTTTTTTTAGAACTCTTCTTCCATTTTTATCATCAAAATAGTTAAAATTGTATTTAAAGTTAAAAAATAAGCTAGATTAATTACAGGTTTGGTCAGTATGCCATATGGAACAAAAAATAACTTTTCTTCAAGAAAACCCTTTAGATAACATGTTAGGTCATCACTAAACAAGTATATCTTTGCCCATTCATTGATAAGAACAATCACTTTATTATTAGAATCTGCTCAGGCCCTGCTAAATTCATGGGAAGATGAGGAGAAAGGGAGCATAAAATTGTTCTACCATTTTATTTTATATTTTGAATTTGTGTTTACCTATAGAGATTGATTAAAAAATAATGGTATTGGTGGAGGAGTGTAGAGGAAAGGCGTTACAATTAACAAAGTTTATTATTAATACAGATAAAATTCTTTTACTTCATTTCATGGCATAGAAGCTCCAAATTTATTTACTTGCATGCATGCACATACACAGCTTGTAACCTAACAAGGAAATGTTAACTTGAGCCCTGTTAAATAAGAAGGTAGTAAATGCTTTCAAAGAACAAATCTTTAGATAGTGCTACTGTGCCTAATTGTTATTGATTATAATTTTGAAGAGGAATAAAAATTTGTAAAAGATATTCAGAAACAATTCTATGTAATATTCAGAAGAGCACTGTCATTCTGTTTCCAAATCATTTTTTCATAATATGCTCCCTTTCTGGTTTGGTTGGGCAGAAGTAGATTTTGATTCATTTTGTGTGTGTGAGAGAGAGAGAGAAACTATAAAAAAAAAAATTCTAGAACGGTTTGATACATCTTGCAGAAAAATGGCAACTACTACTTTTCAATTTTTATTTATGATAGAAAATAAATTTATAAATTTTTAGTCATTTAAAAAAATGTCCCAGTTGGAAATATATATTTGCTTTTTAATAGAAGCAAAGTGCTTGATTATTTAGTTATTTTTTTCATCCTTTTATATAAATTTAGGAAGATGATTAAATATCCAATCTTTTTTTGAATTTTAAATCCTTATTTTTAAAAGTTTTGACATAATTTCTTCAAAATGTAACAGGAACTACTTCAGCTAAATTTGCTTTGTTCTAGGTATTTTAATATTTTATTTACACTTATTTAATTTTCCATCAACATTGTTATAATTTGGGCAGTGTTTATCTTTTACAAAGAAAT
Source organism: Acanthosepion esculentum (assembly GCA_964036315.1). Classification (NCBI taxonomy): domain Eukaryota; kingdom Metazoa; phylum Mollusca; class Cephalopoda; order Sepiida; family Sepiidae; genus Acanthosepion; species Acanthosepion esculentum. The sequence goes on from OZ038497.1 coordinate 174,611, forward strand.
TCTTTGAATAATGATTTTAATATACAATGGTGAGCAGAAGAAATGAGCCACTTACCCAAAACAATTTTTTAATTTTTACTAAGTAGCTTTAAATATTCGACAGTATTCTTTCAGGTGTAATATCTGTGATTATTTGGGACTGTAATGCAAATTGTCACATTTGAATATATATTTAGGGAGATTGTCAAAATTAGTATTTAGTATTGCTCCCATACTAGTGCTTCAAATCTACATGCAATGGAGGAATACAACTTAAAAATTATTTCTTTAACATTTTGCTGTTCCTCTTGACAATAAATTGAAAACTCTTGCAAGATCTTTGACTTTCTGTCATCCACCAGAGTTTTCAACTCTTTCCACATATGTTCAATAGGTTCCAGGCTATTAAACACCCACCATTGAGTTTTACTGTCTTTGTTGTATATTTTTGGATGGTTTCTTGTCTTAATTGGTCTTGGCATATACTCTCTTTTATTAGAATCCAATTCTACTTTGCATTTATCACTCCATATCATGTTTGCCAATTTTTGATTATTCTATAGCAGAAGTTCTTTTGCCCAGTCATTTCATCTACTTTGATGTTTTTTATTTTATTTTGCTGCAATGCATTCATTTAGATTATTTTTATGCAGCATCTTTCTTATATAAATTGACACACATTTGTAGTAATGCTGATTTCATCCATTACTTGAGAAGCTGTTAATTTTGGGTTGTCTACTGATAACCTTACTAGCTTTCTTTAGTCTCTTGTTTAATTTCAAGTCTGCCAGTTTCTTTTCATATCCAAAATGCTCTCAACATCATGCTGCTTCTGAGTTGATTTGGATGGCATGCATTGATATTTCATGCTCTTTAGTGACTTCACATTAACTCATTCTTTGTGACATTTCAATAATTTTCCTCTTCTCCAAACTCACTCTTCCCATTTTGAAATTTAAATCAGCTATACCAAAAGAACAAAATGAAGTCTATATAATCTGTGTTTGTTCATTTTTAATGAATTCAATATTAAAAATTGAATGAACATTCAAAAATGACTTATCTCAAGTTGGATTTAGTAATCCTTTTGGTCAAGGAATATTTTTAATTTTTAAAACTCATGTGTTTTTGATTTTAATAATTTCAGGAAATTAAAATATTTATTTTTAAGATGGTTCTGTCAGCATCTTTTTTTTATTTTTTAAGCATAGTTTGGTACGACTTGTTTACTTGCTAATAATGGTAATTCATAAAATTGTAGAGATAGCACAATGTTGGATTTTCATAAGACATCTTAGTATATAAATTTATGGGACAGTAATATTTTTCATTTTTTTTTCCTTCATAGCTAGAATTAAAATGAGTCTGCAGTTAATTCCTTGTATTTTATCATGTGACATGTAAATATTTTTTTTTGTTTTGTTGGAATCCATATGTATTAAATTGTTTTACAAATGTATTTTTTTTTAATTTGATACGTTCACTTTGAATGGATATGCAAGCGACCCTTATGCTAATTTTGAAATGATTTAATATTTTACAATGTAGATTTAAGAAATATTTGAAATGTTCATGAAAAAATGTTCAAATATATTGAAATTGCAGTATGCATGACTCTACATAGATGCCTAACTTGAATCAGGAAGAGGTTGCTTTCTGGTTATTTTCTTCAGATATTTATCTGAAAGAAACCTCCAGCTGATGCTAACCTCCAGGAAAGTGACTTGCTGCACCTTCTTGGGTTAACATTCTTGGCTAACATGAAGTGAAAGACTATTGAATCTATTTCTAGGTCAGGTGCTAAAAAAAGTTGATTCACTGAGTCGTACTAGACAATTTTTCTCTCCAGAATCTATCTTACATATCTATATGTCCAACATTTACCCAGGCTTAGAATCTTGTTGCCATCTATGCTTTGGTGCTCCTGCTATATATTTAGAGATTCTTGATAAAATCCAAAAAAGAATCACCAATATTATTGGTCCTGACCTGGCATCTTGGCTTCAGTCATTTTCCCACTGCTGTAAAGTTGCTTCCTTGTGCTTTTTCTATAATTACTTTTATAGTAATTGATCAGATGAGCACTTCACTATGGTACCTAGACTATGAATTTAAGCACAGCACTAGATTGGCAACAAGGTCTTGTCAATTTACAGTTGAATTGGCTAGATTTAACCAGAAGTTCTGTGTTAAGTTTCTTTTCTTGCACTTCTTGCTTGTGGAACTCTCTCCTGGCCCCATGCTTTCCAGCTGACTTTGATCTTCAAAAATTTCAATTGCTTTGTCTTTTTGTTTACTCTTCTTTTGTTCTCTCTCCTTAATAATGTTTGTTTCCTAATTCTTTCGCATCCACTAACCTCTTGTCTTAGTGGCTTTACTGCTTTGCTTTGAGTAAATTCGATTAATATATGTTTTGTTTGAGGACAACTTGTTTGGGGTTTCCTTAATCTTTTATTGATTTTGATGTTTCTTCATTTTTTTAAGTTTAAATGGCTGAGATCAATACCAACAAGTGTTCATCTATGAAATTGATAACTTTGGTATCTTCAAGATTACAGGTTATCATTTTTATGTCTAATGAGGCAGTCTTTATAAGTTAAATTTGTTGGAAAGAAAGAAAAAAATCTTAAAATGGAATCTTGATAGATGATTAAAGGAGTGAAAGAAAAACTTTGAAAAGAAAGTAGAGGAAGAGAGTGAATTACTGCTGCTTTTGATTATCAATAATTATGATACTGAATTTAAAGCTTTAAAAGATATAAGAAAAAACAAATCTGTTAAAAAAGTAAAGTTCTGTATAAAGGGTGCAGGAAGAAATGAAATTCTGTCAGGTTTTTGGTGATTCAGCCTGTTGTAGAGAGCCTCTACTTTGTTTGTATCAGGACTCATACCATTTGCCGAAAATTTGACACCAAAAACATTTATATTATCAGAATTAAAAACGCATTTCTGCTTATTCAAAGTCGGTTCAAATGCACATAATCTTTCAAAAATTTTTTCAAGTGCTACATCATGCTCTTTATCCTTTCTAAAAACAAAAATATCATTGTCAATGTTAAACACACCAAGTATATCTGAAATTTTTTTTTGTAAATCCTTGTGAAAAATTTTGGTGGACAAATTCATCTCAAAGTTTAGTTTCCAATATTGACGAAGGCCAGCATAAGAGAAAGCAATAATATTTCAACTATCTGGGTGTAACTTGATTTGGCAAAAACCATTATTTAGTTCCAACTTTGAGAAATGATTTGCTCCATTTAGCTGATGATGAACCACCTCAGGGGTAGGAATGTCTTGTTTTTTTTTTTTTGTAGTGTCATTTGGTTGAATCATATCTATATAGTCTAATGTCATGGTCCTTTTTAGGAACACGCTGAATATTTTAGGAGACATTTTTAATATTTTGTTTAACATTTTTATCTATGTATAGTTTGACCTGTACACCCTTCATTTTGCTTATTCCATGAAAAAGATGATTTTTTTTTCCAAGCAATTTATCCATGTGAGTTGCTAACCTTTTTAGTATGCCAATATCTACTGTTGTTTGTGAATTAATTAAGTACGCTTTACTATCTTTCACCACATAAAAATCAGCATCATGTAGCTTATGTGTTGATTCAGTGCTTGTTTTAAAGGTCCATAAAGCTTTCAGTGGAGCACTCTCCATATATGTAAACAATTTGGCATATATTTTTCTTAAAGTAATGATCTTTTTTAGTTTTTCATAATCCTGTGAGTCTATTCTATTTACGTCAGCTCTGGAGTCAATCTGCATAATCAACTCTGTTCTATTTATCTTTATTTGAATTTTGGTGTCAGTTTTGTTTCCCATTAGTTTATTCTCATTCTTAATATTGCAAACAGTTATCAGAGTTTATCTCTTCAAGAACTGTCCGAACTTCAACCTGCATACTTTTGAAAAGTGGCCATGTTTATCACAATTGTTACATGTTTTTCCAACTGCTGGGCATGTGTTTTTGCCACCATGAAGGAGCCATTTTCCACCACAATTAAAACACAAATAAGACTGTGTTCTCTGAGCATTTTGGCTGAATTTACCTGATTTGAATTTCACTTTATATACAGCTTCCATCTTTTGACTAGCTTCAATAAGCGCAGCATGTAGAGAAGACATTTTGATAGTGTGCAACTTTTAAGAGGTCATTTAAATTAAGATCCTCTTGTAAAAGTGGATCAGAATTTAAAGGCAATATGATCTTTTATTTCTCTATTTAAGTAGTGGAATTCACAACACGTATCCTCCTGTTGAAGTTGCAACACAAATTTATCAATTGACTCTCCTTGTTTTAATTTTCTGAATTTGTATGTTTCAAAAGTAATGTTTTTTGATGGCTAAAAGTATACAGACAACTTGTTTTTAGCTGCATCATAAGTCTCCTCTGTGTCTCCCAATGTGTAGTAAATATCACTCGCTTGTGTCCCAGCATAATGTAGTAACAATGCGTTTTGTCATTTGTCTGTGTTGATATCCAATGCCACAAATAAATTTTCAAGTCTGGTAGTCCATTTAATTCATTCTTGACTGAGAGAAGTGGGTTCTTCATTCAGTTGAAATTTTGGGAAATCCAATATCATCACCATTGTTATGTTGGCTATCTGCCTGCCTCCTCTACTTTTATAGGAATTGTTATGAAATGAACTCTTCTTTGGTGTTTTGTATGTAAATTTATTGTATGCAAATGAACATACATTTTCTTTTATAAATTCTGCTGTATTTTGGGGAAGAGAATTATGTAGAGAGTCACTGATAGTGTCATTTCACTCAGTTTCTATTGTTGAAGCCTTTTTTAAGGTTATCACTGTTTCATCTTCCTGCTGTTTTGAATTGCTTTTAAATTCATAAGTGATCTCTCCAGAAGGGGAGATAAGTACCACATTACAGTGGGTTCAAGAAGGAAAATAATTCCTTTCTTTCATTTTCTTCATTAATCTGTAAATTTTGTCACATTCACCATTTCCATTCACATGCAGATATAAAAACTATAATAGATGCTTATTTCATATTGCCATTGATTTGGGAAATCAACTCTTAAGAAGAAGTAGATTGACTTGTGAGAAAAATTTACACTGGAAAAGTACAAATCTTGACTTATATTAAGCATTCTATTTCCCTGTATGGTGAGATGAAAGGTAAAACTATGGAAATTTGTCAATGGTTTTGTCTTTGAATCAGATTTAACTTAAAATGTTTAACTATGGATACAGTTTTTAGTTATTATTTACTTTTATTTTTTTGTAAACAGCACTAACACTGGAATATTTTAACAAAATCTGTTCACTAGATAATTTTAAGATCTTGAGTTTGAATGTTACTTTGTAAAATCATCCGTGTAATTTATTTGATTATGCAGTTTGTAATTTATGTAATACCATGAAGATAGCAATTATAGATAATTAATACTGATTCATTTTATTTTGTCAGCCAAATATTAACTACACTTTTTTTTTTTTCTTTTAACTGTATCAATTTTTCTGATTGAATTTTTATATGATTTTGTCCTTTCAGTATGATAACAGGGTAAGAGTTATTATTAATGCATGAGTAACTGAAGCCTTAAGTTAGGAATCTACTTGTGTGACAAGTGCTTGGAGCTGTAATGCTTGACTCATTTTCTGATATCTTCAGTATTGTTGCTGTATGTAATAGAATAAGGTGGTCTCAAACATCACCTATCGCTGCTGTGAAGGCAAAAGAAAGGGCATTAGATATTCAATAATATACTTGCTTGATTTATTTTTACATTTGATTTTAATATAATGCAATGAAAAATAAATTTTGTCTACACTTTATTCATTACTATTCACTGATATTTTCCCTGCTTTCTATATTTCACTATTTAAGCCAATATTATCAATAGTTGTTAAAAGTGCCTTGATGAAAACTGAATTCTTATGAATTATTTTCAGCAATTAACAGGTTCCATGTAAATTAGTCATTCAAATGATTTAGTGTTTTGTTGCCGAAACAATTCTACTTCAATAATCAAATATTCTTTACCTTTTCCATCCCTGCTCCAAAATCATATTTTCCATTTTTACACTTTCTCTACCTCTCAGCATCTTTCTTCCCTTTGATATATTTTTCTAACTTTTTTTTTATAAACAGGTTGATTTTAAACTCTGTTCATAAGTCTCGTGGTTTTATTTTTGCTCTTTAGTGAATCAGGGTGGGAGATGTTTAAAAATATCTATACTCTCACTGTCACAAGTTAGCTTGACTTTGTTGCTAAGTATAATTCATTTAATATATACATAACTTATTAATGTGTGCTACAAAAGATATTGCTTGAAAATACCTCCTGTTGATTCAGTGGTAAACAAGTAGTGCATGTTTGTTTATTCTAGCCTTGTATGATGTGTATGATTACTGAAGGAAAAGTGTTAAAATGTTTATAAAAAAAAAAAAACAACAAAAAGTGGGTATTTTTTGGCTAAAGTGAAAATTCATCTTAATTGTAGCACCAGTAAAGGAAAATTAATCTCATTGCCACCTTTGTCCATTGTACCATAATGATCTGTTCTTCTTGTAAACTTTCTTTTGAATTGGATCTTATGTCTCTTCTTGCAAGTAATGGGTACAACATGATAGAAAAACTTATCTAAAGGAAAATTGCCCCCCCCTCCTCTACTTATAGTTTAGGCAACCCAACTACCCAGTATATCTAAAATTACAGTGGTTGGGTAATATCAGCGTTAGGTTTGCTCAACAAATTACCAAGTTTTTTGTTTCTTTCCTGCAGTGAATTTGTGTTTAACATCAGGAAAGGGTTTTTTTTCTGTTAACGAAGGTAGTCCCTTTCTAGTTTGGTCATTTTCTTTTCTGTGCCAATGTGAATTGAGTTACATTGGATGCACCTCACAGAGATTGGAATGTAGGATTAAGTGTGTGACAATGTTGGCACATATCCAGAGAATTTGGGATTGAGCAGTTGGCCAACATCTCCTTCATAACCCAGTCTTTCCTAATGCCATTTTATACAACTGTTTCAATACTCTGTGTTGCACAGTCGTCTTTCCACATGAAGGTTCTTGACTCTCTTGTTTCTAGACATCCACTATCTTTCTGCAGTCAAAAAGATTTGTATCATGTATCCTGTCAGTACCTTGCAGCTTGTTACCAATTGAATGATAGTAAGAATCCCAAATTGATATAACTTTTTCCATAAGTAATGGCTAGTTTATTGAATGATCAAACTAATGGAAAAAAAAAATAAAAAAAAAATAAAGCATATTGTACATACAAAATTTAATGAGAATTCAATTAATTTTTTACTTTGAGAATTGCTAATTACCAAATAAAATTCAGTTTGACATTGAAGTATAACAATGGAGCAATTGGTGAAGATTGTACTTGTTCGAAAAGGAAGGATTTTTTTACACTGTGTTGTAAGTATAGCTGTCTGATATGTTGAACCAAAAGAAATGTGAAAGCTAAAACAAGGAAATAAACACTTGCTAGCTTATTGTGACTAGGAAATTTGTTTGAATTCCTAAGTTGACCTTGAGAATATGAAGAGAATGAAGAGACTTAAATAAAAGCAAATGATAGAAATATTAACAAAGGTCAATGCAAGATGGCTCTTTTCTCTTTCTGCAATACATTTATAGCGAAGTGTTTATCAGCATGTTGCCAAAATATATATTCTTATACTTAATCCATCTGCGGCTGATTTTCATTGTCTACTTTTATATACATACTAACATTGTGGTCACACTTATTGGTGCTCAACTTTTATGCTTGGTCATATGTAACTCCTCACCCATATATAATGCAGATGTTAGGGAAAATGTTCAGATTGAAAAAAGAAAAAATATTCAGTTTTACATTTTTATATCCTTTTACCTTGTAAAAAATCACTTTATAAATGATTAAGTGCCTGTCTTTTATATATTTGTATTGATGTTTGACTTTATTATTAATGAAGAAACTGTCACAGTTTGCTTAAACTATCATTGCTTAAGAAACAATATTGACAGTTAACACAGTTATTGAATTTTTGGTCAAATCATAAAGGTTCAACTTCAAACAAAATTTCAAAGTTAAGATTTGAAAGGTTCATAACTCTTCCTTTATGTTGATTTCAAGTTTGATAAATACAGTCTTCTTTACTGAGAAACTATGTTAACAGATAGAAATGTTTTAACTTGTATTTGGTATTTTTTTTTTTTTTTTTTTAAGCTTATCACCCCAAGCAAGGCTGGAAGCCACTAGCATGCAAGGGGTTACAGAAGGTTTGGAGGAAGAGCAGATAGGAGTGGTAAAGGAGAGGATGTGGAGAAAGATAGTGGATCGATCAAGGCAAGGGGGTTAAAGAAGATTTGGAGCGAGAGCAGATAGGAATGAAAGGTGAAAGGATGTGGAGAAGGGAAGTGGATAGATCAAGGCAACTGGAGATGTCGATTGACGTTACACTTAAATAGTTGGAGATTGTATTTGTCAGGGAAACAGGAATAAGGAAGGGAGTTCCACAGGCGAGATGTGCAAGACATGAAGCTATTGGAGTAGAAGAGATGTCTACATCTAACAGTTTCAACGGTGGGAACGGGATGCCAGCCTCATAGGACGTTTAAATTCATGAGGCCTAGGAACCAGCGAAAGCAGCTCCTCGGAGCAATTACCGTGAAAGTATTTGTAAAAAAGATAGAGGGAGGCAACGTTGCGTCTGTGAGAGAACGACTGCAGACGAGATGACAGATCAGAGCCATTTACATTGCATATCCGTCTCTGGATCTTATCAAGAACCCTGAGGCAAACAGCAGGGGCTCCAGACCATATATGGCAGCAATACTACATGCAAGGGCGAATGGTCGATTTATAGACTTGGAGGATCGATTCTGGGGAGAAAAATTTCCTGGCTCGTCACAGGGAGCCAACTTTCCTTGCGGTGGATGATGCAATTGACTCGATGTATTTTTTCCATCTCAGATCAGCGGCCAGCGTGAGACTGAGCAGCCGCAGAGAGGAGCTCTTTGAGAAGTTGGTCTTCAGACATTCTAATGGGATGCAGGGATGGATCCTTGTGGTGGTTAATAGAGAGCAGTTTTGTTTTAGAGGCGTTAAAGTTAACCATCCATTTCTTGCCCCAGTTCACAACTGATTGGAGGTCCTTTTCTATTCGAACTGCCAGGTTAACTTTGTCAGCATCACTAGACTTGTGTTTGAGGCAGGAGTAAATTGTGGTGTCGTCCGCATAGATGCCGACTTGGGAATCTATGGCGTCAGGAAGGTCGTTTATGAATATGAGGAACAGAGTAGGGCCTAGGATGGAGCCTTGAGGAACACCTGCGTTAGTGGGATAGGAGCTGGAGATGAATCCATTGAGAACGACCTTCAATTCATGGTTTGACAGGAATGATTGTATTAGGTCAAACAATCGACCTGTGATACCATAACCCTGGAGCTTGTGAAGAAGGCTGGCATGCCAAACACTATCAAATGCTTTGGAGATGTCTCGGGCCACGGCACAAGCTTCTCCGTTATTATGAATAGCTTGGTAGACAAATTCAGTGATGGCCGTAAGCACATCGGCTGTAGATCGGGCAAAGCAGAAACCATACTGCTTGTCTGAGAGTAGATCATGGGATATCAGGTGATTAATCACTTCGGTGTTGATAATGGCTTCAAAGACTTTGCCAAAGAGGGGTAGGAGACTGATAGGACGGTAATTAGAAGGGTCGGAGGGGTCACCAGAGTTCTTAAAGACAGGAACAATGGTTGAGGACTTCCAGCAGTCAGATACAGACTTGTTCAAATGTGTTTAGTGTTTGCTGAGGGATAGCATTGTGTAATAGCAGTTGTGAGTCATGAGTACTATGAGTTATGTATAAAGCCATGATCAGTGATATGATAATTGAATCAAATTAATGAAATATTACAAACACTCAAACAGTGCATCTTCAGAATAAAGCTTGAATAGCAAACATAAAAAGTTTTTGCATTACAACAATGCATGATTGTCTGGAAATATTAGTTGTTGCAAACCCATTGTACAGCACTAATTTGGCAACATCAAACTTTTGGTGATTCCTGAAATCATGTCACTGAAAGATTAATATTTTTACATTGATATTAAAGTTGCTGTATACAACTGGATCAAAAGTAAACCAGAAGCCTATTCATGAAAAGAGTGAGAAAGTGGATTGAACATTTTGAAAAATGTGTAGTACCAATTAGTGATGCTATAAACTAAACTTGTAATTTAATTCATTTCCATACCAGTTTCATTATTCTATCTGGTTTTCTAGGATTGGAAATCTTACTCATCAATCATTTGAATCATTTGAATCTCATCATATGTGATAATTTATTCTTCTATCAGGATTAAGCACTTTGGATACCCACACAATTGGTAACTTTGCTTAAATTTAAACAATGTATGATGCAATCTTCATCTAACTTTACAAATAACTTACTCTTTCATCATTATCATTAATAATAACAATGGTGATAAATTAACATGTAACTTATTTTTTTAATCAGTATTATTTGTAGAATATGTGACACATTATCATAGTTTTGCCCTAGTTTCTGATTTGCTACACATTACAGAATCTTCTTTAAAATGGTTACATGAACATGAAAGAGTGTCCTGACCTCACTTTTATTTTCCATGTTTGTACAGAAGAGAGATTCTTCATATTCAATATCAATCAATACAGGGATAGATCTCTAAGACTGGTTATAGATTACTACCAAGAAAGTTCTCTTCTAAATAAAAGACCAAAAATCTTGCAACAGTGACATAACCATTTTATTTTTACTTTTATTTTTGTTACTGCTGCAATAGTTTTGCTTAGCCTACATGTTAATCTTAGTAACTGTTACTGCAGATTAAAAAATATTTATTGTATCTCTTTTGTAGAGATTAATACAAGCTTTGAATAATTCTCTTGGTACTTGAATTATATAGTGACACTATAGACTTTGTAATATGTACACACTCCTCCCTGCCACACTCTCATAAATAGTCTTGTTTTGCCATTTTTCTTTATAATCTTGATGGAAAATAAAGAAAAAAAAAGAAACAATCCATTAACCTCTCTTTCTCTCTCTCTCTATTATTATTTATTTATTTTTTTTTATAATTTGGTATGAGATGTTAATTAGCCATTCCCCTATAAGGAAATATTTGGTATTCATTGACCAAACAGCCAGTCCAGTGCTACCATTGGTTGAAATTTATAAAATCTTTTTAAAACAGCTTTTCATGAAACAATTCATTTTCATAATTTTTTTTCCTCCAAACTTTAGGTGTATTGGCCAACTACTAGTGAAAGTAAAAAAAAAAAATAAAACTAAATGAAAGGGTTAGAGTTGATGATTTTTTTTCTTATAGTATCATACAACTCAGTTGTCCTCATCATTTTCCCTATGTGCCTTTTGCAGAAAACTCGTGGAAATATTTTCTAATCAACTGGTTTGCACATAACTTTTTAAAAAAAAATCCCATTTTCATAAAATATTTGTTAATCAAAGTACAAAAAGGTGAAAAAATGCTATCTGGTATTGCACTGTCCATATGGATTTTGATTTGCCAGATAATCTATTTTTACATTCATAAATGTCATTTTATCTGTCTAAGAAGTTATGTCCCACCTTCTTTTATGTACTGTGTCCCTTCAGGTCATAAGTGATCATGGCCCTCTACATCTTCCTGTCCCTTGTAGCTCTTAATAAGTTTTGTCTTTTTGTTATTTCTGCTAAATTGTTGTCATCCATTTGCTCAAACCCATGAAGTATGGTGCACACTTCTTTCCTTTGTCCCTCAATCTGTCCTGTGAGTATCAAATTTTCTAAGCCCTCCTTCCTCATTAATGCCCAATAAATTTCAACTGCCTCTTCCTGATGTTAAGTATAAGTTTCTTTTTACCATTTTCTCCAAAACCTTGTCATTGCTCACATGTTCAACCCATGGTATCCTCAGCATCTTTCTGTAGAGCCACATTTCTGTTGCTTCAAGTCTCTTCATCTTTGACGAGATTGTCCAGCATTTGCTGCCATACAGGAGAACAGATATCACATAACAGTTCAGTAATTTTTTCTTTGTTTGCAACAAAAATTTTCTGTCTCTTAATTCTTTGCTTAGCTTTTGGAATGCATCTTTGGCAACCCCAATATGTTGTCAGATCTCAGTGTCACACTTTCCATCATCTGTTAGAATGCTTCTTAGATATTTAAATTTATGTACCTGCTTCATTTTAGTATCTCCTGACCTGTAATTTGAATTTAGGGCTCACCCTTTTGTTGATAACCATGCATTCAATTTATGCTTAGTCCTTTCTTCTTTCTTTAGGAGGTTTTGTAGTTTTTCTTTCCATGTCTGCTATTAGAACTGTGTTTTCTGCATATATTAAGATTGTGGCTACCAATAATCAATCATGGTGGGACTTCCAATTCCCTCAGAATTGCCTCTCAGTATAGGTTGAATAAATCTAATGAGAAGTCATATCCTTGTCTTACACTACTTTCTGTTTTTGTATATTTGTTGAACTCATTCTCTGTCTGTATGCAGGCAGTTTGCTGCCAGTATAGATTTTTTTATTATTCTAATGTTTTTCCCAAATATGTCAAAGTTGCTGAGCAACTCTAACAGATCTTTGTGGCATATTTTTTGGACGCTCTTGCATAGTCTATAAAACACAGGTACACATCCTTCTGCATTTGTATTGCTCTATCTGATAACATTCTGAGCATAAATATTGCATTCCTTGTTCTGGTGTCTTTGACAAACCCGCACTGTTTTTTCCTATCTCTGGCCTGATTCTGCTGCACACTCTATTCATCAAAATTTGGATGATGAGTTTTGTTATGTGGCTTATTGGGCTGATTGTCTGGTGGAGTTCACATTCATTTGCACTTGGTTTCTTAGGCAGTGCTTTGAAAATAGATCTGCTTAGGTCTTTGAGTATATTTCCACTGTTGTAGATTTCCTTTATTATCTCTGTAGTCTTGTCTATGCCTATCATCTGAAGCTGCCAGCATCTGTATTATAATTCCATCTGGCCCTGCCACCTTGTTTCTGTTCAATTTGGCCGGTGCAGCTTCCACTTCAGTTTTTAATATTTCTGATCCGTTGGTATTTCTGTTTATTGCTGGTTGTTCTCTTTCATCATGGAAGAATTCTCCTATATATTCATTCCCTCTCTGAAGTATTTTTTCTTTCTCTAATATTAGTGTTCTGTCCTTGGATTTTATGCAGCCTGTTGATGAGCATGTCTTTTGTCCTGTTCTCTTATTTTTTCTTTTTATGCATATCTCCTTTATCTGCAATACTCATTCTATTTCTGCACATTTTTTGTTAAGCCATTCTTCATTAGCCTGTCTGAATTTGTTACTTATTTGTGTAGTTTTCTGTATTCTGTTCTGTGTCTTGGCATTGTTTTCTGTCTCCTTTGCATCATGTCAAGAATATCATTTGTTAACCATTCATTTTTTGCTTCCTCATCCATTTTCCTTTGGGATGATCTTGTATGCTGATGTCACTAAAGCTTCTCTTAGTGTGTCCCATTTTTCCATTTCCATTTTGTCCTTCGTATCTTTTTTCACACTGTCAGTATATTTTTCCTTTAGGTCTAGGTCATTCAGGAATCTGTTGTATTGCAATTTGGGTGCTGCATTAGGCGTTTTCAGTTTCCAGAGTTTTATTCTTAGTTTACATATAACAGAGTGGTGGTCACGTCTGCAATCAGCACTTGGATAGGTTTTGCAGTGAACAACTGCATTCCTGAATCTCTTGTTGATAGTTATGTAGTTGATTTGGTTTTTAGTTTCTCCTCCTGGGCTTTTCTATTTCCATAATCATCCTTGATGATGTTGGAAACAGGTGTTGGCTATTATCTGGTCCTTCACCATGCACCATTGGACACATTTTTCTCTGTTTTCTGTGTTCTTAGTCCAAATTTGCCAGTTATTTCACCATCCCTCTCCTTACCTACTTTGGCATTCAGGTTTCCCATGACAATTATAATGTCTTGTGATTTACACATTGCTTTGGCATTGTCTAGCACAGAGTAGAAAGATTCAATTTTTTCTTCTGTACTTTGTGCTGTCAGTGCATACACAATTATAATAGATGAATGTTGAAAGGATTTCCCTTGAGTTTAACTACAAGAATTCTTTCAGATAACTGACTATCCCAGAATGCATTTGTTTGTGTCTTGATCTAGTATCAATCCATCTCCTTTTTCATTTTTCTCTCCACCTTCATATATAATCCTGTGATTTTCATTGACAAAATCTCCATTGTATGGCCATCTAGTTTCACATACTCCTAAAATGTTGGCATTTAACCTACTCATCTCCTGTTTTACATTTTCCAACTGGCCACAGTTGTTTAACATTCTAATGTTCATGTCCCAAAAGTTTTTTTGTTTTGTGCAAACAGTTGCTGGATGACGGTATATTTCTTGGGATTGATAGTGGAGTGGTTTTCTGTTGCTTTCTCCACAGTGGTTTATTGAGACACTGTCTCTAGTTAACTGGCCATTGACTTATCTTCCGCCCATTGATAGATCTTATTTTTCATCTTATTGGGTTGCTAGCAACCCGCTTCATTTGCAAGAACAATGTGTTGGGGTAGTTGGTTTAGTCGCTGACCCTTTGACAGTAGCATTCATTTATACTTATATATGCCCACACACAAACATGTATACGTACAAGTATGACAGGGTTAAAAAACATTAAAAAAAATTTTGTACAAGACTGAAATAATTCAATTCATAGTAGTGGACAGTTTTCAAATGATAGAATTTTTTTATTTACCATAAATAAATAAGGAAATTCATTTTGTAATTCTGTTTGTTAGTTTCTCATTTTGAAATGTGCTTACTGAAAGTATTACTGAAAATGTATATAAACTGTATTTTTTTAAGTGCTCTTTAAAAAAAGAGTGGCAAAACCTTTTTCATCAAAATATATTATGATTTCTAAACACTTGTGCCAAATCCTCACAATGGAGACACACACACACACACACACACACACACACGCTAACAAATGGGACAATAGAACAGTAGATTTTAACCCAAAACTGATGATGGTGATGAAAATTCAATGAATCTTTTGAAAAGGTATATTGAATTTTATTGAATTTTAAAAATTGATTTTGTGAATGTCAAATGAAATTTTGGCAAATACAAATGAATGAGTCAATTTTCATTTTATTTTGTGGAAAGTTGGAATAAAATAAATAATGGCGGGGTTCTATTATTATTGCTATCCGTTTCAAATGGGAATTATTTTACTATAAATTTGTTTCATCTGTTCCCTTACAGCTCTAACTGCTATATTGAATGTAGATCTGATATATATTAATGATTATATTGAAAGGTAATCTAACCCAACCTATTAACCTTGCTGTGTGTGTTATGTGTTTTTTTTTTTTTTTCAATCAAGATTTTTAAGAAGGCTGATTTATAAATTCCTGCTGTTTTTCTTGCTCAGTGCAATTTCTTTTATTCCAATTTACTGGAGTCAGTCTGGGAAAATTACTCTTAAAATGTCTATCTTCTGGTTTTGAGAATAGATTCTTAATTATTTATGGTCAAAGCACATTTAAAGTATCAATTTTTATACTGCTATCATGAAGCTTTTCTTTTTTGTTCTTTGTCCTATTCCGTGCTAATAGGAATATGGAATGGACAAACACGATGGATAAATAGTAACAGGTTTATTGTAGAAGCCAGTACAACAAGCAAGGAAGTAATAGTTATGCGCACGGTCATTGCAAGTTAGTACAGTTGTGTGCATGCTGCTATCGGAAGGCTGCTAGTTCTCGCAGATCCCAGCTCAACTCTCCTGTCCGCTGTCCTAACGGATACTTATAGGTGGTTACTGCCTATAGTGCCGCCACTCATGGGGGTGGCAGGTTATTTCATTACATCATTCTTGAATGAGTAACATTGTAAAAAAAATTTGATTACTTATTTGTATATCACTGGAAATGTTTCTTGAGGCTTGTCTTATATTTTTTCTGGAGTTTCCTGTTTTTTTATATTTTTTTTTTATTTCCTCAGGGATTCACTAAATAGAGTTGATGTACTTTTAGTTGGAACAAATGACTGAATCATCTTAACCAGATTTATCCTGAAATGTATAATTCCATTTGGTTACTTTAGAGAACACTTAAAATGGTTTCAGTATTTTAGGTTAGTTGCAATAAGTAATGATTGGAGAGAAATATATTCATAGAGAAAAAAAAAATGCATCTTAGAATGTTCTGTACAAATCTCACTATATAGAGAAAATAAAGTTTGAAAATGCACTTGATTTTTTATGTATAAAGCATCAGGTACATTTTCAAATCTTATATATGGCAAAATGTGAGGGGGTGGGTTTAATTTTTTTACTTAGAATCAGAAAGCGTTAAATGAAAAAGCAATAAGAATAGATTTATATATAAAACAAACATCTCTCCATTGCTTAGTTGACTTTATGGGCATTTTTAATTTTTTTCTTCTATTCAGCCAATCTCCTTAATGAACCCATATAACCAAGCTAATAATTCAAATTCTGATGAACACTGCACAAAGCAGAATTAGACTGGAAATAGGACAAGAGCAGTGTGGATTTGTCAAGGACACTGAAATAAATGTTATATTTATGATCAGAATGATGAGACAGCAAGACAAATTCAGAAGGATGTACACTTATGTTTTATAGATTATGCAAAAGCATTTGATAAGTGATATCACAAAGATCTATTTGAACTGTCAGGAAAATGATCTATTTCAGAAGGATATTAGAATAATCCCAAACTTACATTAGGAACAAACTGCTAGCATATGGATCAAAAATGAATTGTAGGAACACAAAAATAGAAAGGTGCACAAGACCAGGATATGCCTTACCATATTTATTTAACCTTTACAGCGAGGCTATCCTAAGAGAGCTGGATAGCCTACTGAAATTTATTATTTGTGGGGACAATTTTAACAATATAAGATAAGCAGATTACACTGATAGTGGCAGACAGGGGAAAACTACAGAATCTCCTAGATAAGGCAGTAAAGGAAAGCAAGAAGAAAGGAATAACCATCAATTGTAAGAAAACAAAATATATAGTTATGGGCAAGAGAGAAATCCCAAGATGTGAACTACAAATTTCAGATGTCAATATCAAACAAGTTCAGATGTTTATACATATCCGAAGTGTTTCAACAGAGGATGCAAAATGTAAAATTGAAATCTGAATGTATATTGGAATAGCAAAAGATACCTTCCAAAAGCTAAGCAAAGTATTGAGAAAAAGCAATATTTCATTAGAAATAAACTGAACTACTATGTAATATCAATCCTCTTGTATAGCAGTAAATACTGGACAATCACCTCACAGATGAATAGAAAATTGGGAGTAATAGAAATGTGGTTCTGGAGAACGATGTTGAATATATCATGGACTTAACATGTAATGACAAAGTTTTAAGAAGAACAGAAACAAAAAGGACACTTCTAGTTAAAATCAGAAAGAGTTGAAATTTATTGGATACATTATGAGGAAGGAGGGTTTGGAAAATTTGACACTCATGGGACATATCAAAGGTAAAAGCCCAAAGCCTTCCTATATCCCTATCTACTTGATGTGTTTGTGTGACTGGATGATCAGATGGGAGGTAGGAGGCTTGGCAAAGGAATAAACCTTGTTAAGGGATAGGAGAACCATGATTGCCCATGTTCTGAAAGGATACAGTACATATTATTGAGATGACAGTATCTTAGAAACTGATGCTAGTGAAGGTCAGTCCTGTATATAAAGTATTTAAAATGAACCTACAAAAGACAATGTTTCCTAAAGAAAACCAGAGAATATTCTCCTCCCTGTTCTCAATGAAACCCTTTTGGGTTAAGAAAACTTCTAAATTATTTTCATTATGTGACTTTTGTTGGCCTGCATTGCAACATAATTTTATTTCATCTTTTCACCTTTGAGTGTGTGAGCATGTATCCATGCGTCATTGGATGTGTACAGGTTATTTTTTTACTTTGTCTGGCAGTCCTCTTTCTTTAAGATATGTGATGTTGTAGCTCACATGATTTTCTTGTGATGCAAGTTTAAATTCTTGTTCTGTCATGTGCAACATTGTTTTATTGCTTCATTTCAAAGAAAACCTGAGGCACAAGAAAGAAAGAAACAGGAAGACTTTTTTTTTCTTTTTTTTTTTTTACTATCTGTTGAGGGAGTCTGCTTAATTATAGTTTGTCTGAAATATTTTACTTGTCAGGAGGGTACTGGTGGGTGATTTTTTGAGTGGTGTTGGGAGGAGGTATCTTGTTAGGTTTTAAAATATTGTTGTTTGAGGATGTAATTTGTATGTGAGATATAAACCCACTGACCTATCATTTTGTACATGATTATATGGCATTTTATGTTGATATTTATTGCAAATAGTTTTCCACTAGGCTTTTGGGTAAAAGTTTAAGTTTAAACTTTGTTTTTTTGAGTCATACCTTTCTATTTTTGATATTTGGCTACATTAATGAAGATCCAAGGTTAATAACTCATCTACAGAATGTGCTGAGATTTTGATTTAAATGCATATGTGTATGTGTGTGTGTATATATATATATATATATATATATATATATATATATATATATATATATATATATATATATATATAGCATCAATCAGCTAAGTGACAAACCTTTAAATATATCACTTTACCTGAAGTAATGCAATAAGGCCACTAAGCTGCAAGAGGTTATTGAGTGAGAGAATATGAGAAAAAAAAACATTGAGGAGAGAACAATAAAAGAATTGGAATTAAAACAGAAGATAAGGATTGACATTGCATTTAATTTTTTGAAGATCAAAGTTGGCTGGCAGAGAGTTTCACTGATGAAAAGTGAGAGAAAATAACTATTAGCAAAGAACTTTTGGTTACATCTAGCCAATTTGATTATAAAATGATGAGACCTTGTTCCCAATCTGGTACTGCACTTAAATTCATAAAGTCTAGGTACCATACTTCATCAAGAAAATTACTATGAAAGCATTTATAGAAAAGGCATAGGGAAGCTACATTACAGTGGTAGGAGAGTAACTGAAGCTGGGATGCCAGGTCTCAACCAGTAACATTGCAGATTCTGCTTCAGATTTTATCAAGAATCTCTAAATACATAGCAGTAGAACCAGACAATATGTGACAGTAATATTCTAAGCATGGACATATGGTAGATTTATAAATATGTAAGGTAGATTCTGGAGAAGAAAATTATCTAGCACAAAACAGTGAACCAACTTTCCTGGCAGCAGACCTAGCAATTGATTCAATATAATCTTTCCATGTCAGCAGAGAACATTAGCCAGAGAAGGCACAATGAGCCATTCTCCTGGAGGCTAGCATCAGCTATGCTGATGGAAGGCAGAAAGGGGTCTCTCAGATGATTAACAGAAAGCAGTTTTGTTTTGAAGGCATTAAATTTAACAAGCCTTGCTCCAATTAACAGCAGATTTTAGCTCACTTTTGAGATCAACTGCCAATTTGACCTTATCAAACCAATCAGATTTACTATTAAGACAAGAGTAATAGTTCTGTCATCAGGAAGGTTATTGATGAAAATTAGGAACAACATAGTTTCAAGGATAGAGCCTTGCAGGGGACAATTGCTTTAATTAAAAAAAAATCTAGAAGAGTGGCCATTTAGGACAGTTTTCATTTCACAATTTGATCCAGAAATATAACCTTTCAACTTGTGAAGAAGAGTGGTATGCCAAACCCTGTCAAATGCCTTAGAGATGTATAAAAGAAACAGCATGAGCTTCACCATTCTTATTTAAAGCCTGACAGAATCTTTCAGCAATATTTAATACATCACTGGTTAACCTAGAGAAGTGAAACCCATATTGCTTATCTGAAAGAAAAACCTGCGAGGTGAAATGATAAACCAGTTCAAAGTTGATTAGGACTGCTAGTACTTTGCCAATAACAGGTACTCTAAGGAAAAGACCTACAAGGATTTATTATTGCTGGATGTAACCTTAACAACATACACTATGTAGATGACTCTTTGCTGATGGCAGATTCAGAAGAAAAACTCAAAGAACTAGTTGAAGAAAACAAGAGGAATTAACCTTTAATTGTAAGACAGAATGTTTGGTTGTTAGCAAAAGAGATAATCCAAAGTGCAAATAAGGTACTGGGATCTAAAAATGAAACAGATGTGGAAATTTATTTATTTGGATAGTAACAGATGATGGGAAATATACAACACAAATCTGAAGGTGCATGGTAATGGTGATAGTTGCCTTTTAGGAACAGGAATTAGAAATGTCCTTAACCCTGAGTTAGTCATATCGGATTTCTTAAAATGGATAGTCTCCTGGTATCTGCCTCCCGTGATAACTGAGCTACAGCTGTACTACATTGTGTTACATACGCTCATTGAATCAGGAAAGTAGTGGGAGGGAACTTGTCAACTAGGAATTATGAGTACTTTAAAAATTTTGGGTAACAAAACATCCCATGTGACTAATGTATGGTTAAGGTGAAACCAAAAGTAAAGAATGTCAAACAATTTCCTTATGAATAAAGAAAAGACTTGACAGACGTGGTTCTACTTGAGGAGTTAGAATAAATGGGTGACAGAACAAGTACCACAAGATAAACAAGGGTCCTTAAAACAAAAAAATAAAGAAAAGCAAGATTTGTTGAATGCAACAAGAAACAAGAAGCTGTGGAGAGCTATGATATCCTACATTCCAAAAGGACATGGTGTGGACATGAGAGATGTGGTCTGAACTGAGCAAAATAATTTATGCTAATACTGCAGAAGTAGTTACCTTGTTTAGTAAATTCTTCTTAGCCTTTCTAATTTTATGTTTAGTTAATGCCATTTTTGCTAAATTGTTTCAAGCTGTCTAATATTTGATGTCTTACTTGACCAAGTGTCTTGAAAAATGGGAGTTAAGTGTTTACTTTTTTAAAATCTTTGAGTAATGCTATCAAAAATGGTCATTAACAAAGTAACAAAAATTTAAGCATTTTATTATTTTCCATTTTCTAAATTTTTATTAAAAATTAGAGAGAATCTTGAATCAGTGTCAGAAAAATAAATAAAAGTTAGGATTGTTCTTGCAGGTCTTTTTTCCTGGTTGGCTGCACTCTGTATGTGTGAATGTCATTGTGTTTTACTTGGATATATTTGTTTCATTAAAAACTTTTTTTCTGGAAGCAGCAGCAATAACAACAGCTGCTGGTCATTATTTAGATTTTACTCTACTGAAATCTTTTGAAATGTATAAGCTCATCTTCCTGTTGAAACAACCATGTCATTGATAATGGTTTCATGCTAATAAATGAGACCAACTATTTATTTAATGAACTAGTCATCCACAATGAATTAGTTTCTCAAAACTTAACTTAATTCATCAAATGAGACACATGCTTTTCTAAACTGAAAAAAGTGGATTTTATTTTTCTTGAATTTTTTTTCTTGTTTCAGAATATCCCTTTACCTCTGCATAATTTTCATAATTTCCCCGCAGCTTAGGATTTTTTTTTCTTCTTTTTTTCACAACATAATTTAAGAGTAAATGAATGAATGGAATAGAATTTGACAATGAATGCACTCCTTGCTTTTCAAAATTACTGCAGACCCATTTCACTTGCCCTTATTATCAATATCATCACCATATCCTCATTATTGTTATGATTGTCCATTTAGCCAAGATGACTTAAGTCTATACACTATTAAGTAATTGTCTGTTATTATGCTGGGTTGGATTTTTTTCTTTTTAAAATCATGATTCCAGCTATTGATGTTGTAAATGAATCTGGGCTGTCGTTAATACCATTGGCCAATTGAAGGCCTTGTTAATTATGAACAAATGGAATGCAAAAGAGCTTGGCATAAGCAATGAATGCATTAACAGCTAAAGATCACCAAATTTGTCCGTCCAAATATGGCTGCTGTGAAAAAAAGTTGGCTACATCAACTTCGACAGAAACGGACTGACCAGGATATTTACCTGGATCGTTATAGAAAACAATATTTTGCTTTCTGTACAGATGAATCTCTTCATTTGCTCTACACAAAGGTAATGCCAATGACTTTTGATTACCCCAAATAAAATAAAATCAGTATTTATTCTTTCCAGTTTTTTCCTTCTCTTAATAGCTAATGTATATTCGATTAGTATATACTGAAGAGTCTGTTTTCAATTTCTCAGACCAGTCTTATTATATATTTATATATATGTGGATTAAATCTCTGCTAAAATGTTAATTTCAGCAAATCGAAGGAAGATCCTAATTTAAAAATATTTTGGGGATAATAAAATTTAAAAAAAAAATTAATAGCAGTATTTTTGCTGAGATTATCCTGTATTTTTCAGGAAATTTTGTAAATCTACTTATTGTTAAAATGCTGTCTGGAGATTTCATTGTGCACAGTAGTGTAAATAGCTACGTAGATATTAAAATTTATTTTTCCTTGTAGATATTAATATTTTTTATTGAAATAAAAATTCAAAGTAGAAAAAATCTACTTTAAAAAAATGTTAAATAACTTCAAACAAATGTCTAAAATGAGAATTTCAATGTAGCAACAAATAACGAGATTGAAATTCTGGGAAAAGTGTGAGTTATTTTGAATATCGTGTTTTGTTGGGCACTTTAGCTGAGGCTTGCAGACTTTGTCATTGTAACTCTAAAAATTTCCTTTTGCTTTGCTTAGTTGTTAAAGTTATTTGTAAATGTTCTAGTTTGTTCTCTTAGTATTTTGCACCTTTGGCTTGTCTAACTTAAAATAAAGTTGCTATTGTTTGTTACTGGCTCCTTCATCAAAAATGAAAGTTTCTTTTACCTGAAGTATGTTTTGTTTTATTTATCTTTTTGCTAGTTTAATTTTTAAGATCCTCTTGCTGCACTTTGATCTTATTTTTCCTTCCTAAAGTAACCAATTTCTTGAAGTAGATGATAGTTATTATACAGAAATTTGTGTGTGTACAAAGAATATCAAGTTCATTTTAATTCTATAATTTCATTATTCATGGAGAGATTACTCAAAGGGATTTTTTTTTCTTCCAGTGCAATCTCAATGGTTATCAGTAATACACTATTTGAACATAATTAACTTTCCATGAATTTTTAATTCATGGAATTTTGTATGATGTATATTGAGTTGTCACAAAATGTATTTGTTTAATAGTGTAGATATTTTTTAAAAATTATATTAGTAAAGTGTACACTTGAATATATTTTATGAATAATTATTCCTTAGAGTAGGTGCCTCCACTAATTTGGTATATGTAAGGTTTAAAATGAATTTTTAAAAATGAAATTCTTTTTTGAAGCTTTCATTTTAGCTTTAATTAAAGGGTAAAGGATTTAAAATTTGCTAAACAAAATACTCTGTAGTGTATTTCAAACAGAAATTATATTAATCAGAATTGATTTTTTTTATTTCAGTAAAATTGATAAAATTGGCCATTTAGACACATTTGTAAACAAGTTAATTTGTGGTTTTAAAAATCTTGCAAAAATATATATTTCTGAAACATTATTAGTAAATTTAAAGTTAAATTAATCTGATTTGAAACAAATATTACTTATACCATAAAATGTTGTATACAAGCATTTCTTAACCACAGTACTTATTTGATGAAAAGTGAATTTTTACAAGATTTGTTTTCATTTTTACAATTTTTACTTGAATAATTTATAATTTTTTAAAAATCTTGAAATTCAGTTTCAATGGAGTAACTCCTAGTAAATATTGTTATTAAATAAAACTATATTTACTAATCACATATTGTAAAGCTTATTACAATCTGACAACCCCAAATATTTTTAAAAGAATTTTTATTTGTTTTTATATGTGTATATATGTGCAGAATTTCTAAGTATGAACATTCAAACCTAACATTATCATTAAAAGGTCATGTGTTTTAAAGGTTACATAAAAAAACCCCTCATATAAACTTTATTGTCTGCTCCAACATGCTTAACTATGAGCACGTCAACTGTCAATTAATAGATTAACACGTACAAAAATTAAATTATAAGAATAAATGCAGAAACATTTACATTGTTACACATCCCAGTAATTTTTCCACACCTTTTTTGTTTTTTCACCAGTTTTCTTCAAATACTCACCTTCATTTTCTAAATTTTTTTTTTTATTTGAAATTTTATTCCTTTTTAAATGAATAAAAACATAGTTGGGCTTTAATAAAGAAGTAAAATGAAATAGTAATAACATTAATATAAAAATACTCAACTCTATCAGAATTTTACTGTATGTTTTGATTAATTTAGGCATTTTACTTTTTTTTGGCAGATAGGATGAATCCAGTTTTTCTTCTGACAAAATTTTATCATTTTAGTTGGTATCAGTAGATTTTAAAAATATTCAATTTCTGCATTATATTGAATGACTTGTTTTATTTTTCTGTCTATAGAAAGTATTAAGATGAGATGTTATGATTCTTTTGTATGTGCTGTGTCCTTGTAGGCAATCATGGCACTCCACCTCCCTTTATCCCTTGCAGTTCTCAACAAGTTCCTTTCCTCTACCACCTCCCCCAGACCACATTCTGTCCTCCACTCGCTTAAGGTTGCTAGGTATGTCATTGGTTGTTTTCCCCATGTCTCTGTTTCCCTCTATTCAACCCGATTATGTATCCTAGGAACTTCACCTGCCTGTTCCTGATGTTTAAGCATCCTTGTTTGCATCCTCATCATTGCCCACATGCTTGGTCCATGATAGCATCCTTCTGTAAAACCACATCTCTGTTGCCTTGAGTCTCTTCATTTTTGAGGAAATCATACAACATTCACTGCCATAAAGAAGGACAGATGCCATGTAATAGCTCAGTATTCTTTCCTTCATTACCAAAGAAATCCTCCTGTCTCGCAATACTCTGCCCAGCTTTTGGAATGTGCCCTTGGCCATCCCATTACGTCTATGGATTTCAGTGTCGCATTTACCATCCTCTGTCAGAACGCTTCCCAGATATTTAAACTTACGAGTCTGCTTGATTCTAGTGTTCTTGACCTGCAAATCGCATTTAGATTCATCCTTTTACATGACCATGCATTCTGTTTTGTCATAGTTTATGCTTAGTCCCTTCTTCACATTCTCTGTCACTACCTTCTGTAGGAGATTTTGTAATTTCTTTTCCATGTCTGCTATCAGTACTGTGTCATCTGCGTATCTTATGTTAAGATTTAGGTCACCAATGCTAAATTCTGGTAGGGTTTCCAATTCTCTTAGAATTGCCTCGCTGTATAGGTTGAACAGGTCGGGTGAGAAGATGCATCCTTGTCTTACACCCCTTTTTATTTTTGTATATTTGCTGAACTCATTCTCTATTAGCATGCATGCTGTTTGCTGTCAGTATAGGTTCTTGATTATTCTGATATCTTTCCCAAATATATCAAGGTTGCTGAGCAGTTCCAGCAGATCTATTTGTGGCATACTTTGTTGAAGGCCTTTGCATAGTCTATGAAACAGATACACATCCTTTTGCATTTGTATCGCTCTTTCTGATGGCATTCTGAGCATGAATATCGCATTCCTTGTTCCAGTGTCTTTAACAAACCTGCACTGTTCTCATCCTGTCTCTGGCTTGATTCTGCTGCACGTTCTATTCATCAGAATACAGATGATGAGTTTTGTCATGTGACTCATTAAGTTTATTGTTCTCCAATATACTTGCTCCAGTGTTAAAGAATTTTTTCCTTATCTAATATGAGCGTTTCATCCTTTGATTTTAAGCAGCCTGTTGACAAGCATGTCTTCAGTCCTGTTATTTGTTTGTGCATATCTCTTTTGTACTCAATCTTTCTATTACTTGACATTTTTCATTTAGCCATTGTTCTTTAGCTTGCTTGCATTTGGTCCTTATTTCATTGTGTACTTTTCTGTACTCTGTTTCGAATCCTGGCAGAGTTTTCTGTCTTCTTTCCATCATGTCAAGAATCTCATCAGTCATCCATTTGTTTTTTTCCTTCTTTGTCTTCTCTCCTTTGGGATGATATCATTTGCTGATGTCACTAGAATGTCTTTTAGTGTGTTCCATTTCGAGTTTCCATTGTGTGCCTCATATCTTCTTTTCACATTGTCTATATATTTTTCTTTTAGGTTAGGGTCGCTCAGGAGTTGTATTGTCGTTTGGGTACTGCTTTGGCTTCTTCAATTTCTGCAGTTTCACTCATAGTTTACAAATAAGAGGGTGATGATCATTTCCACAGTCAACACTTAGGTAGGTCTTGCAGTGAATCATTGTGTTCCTGAATTTTTTGTTGATGGTTATATAATCAATTTGGCTTTTAGTTTCTCCTCCTGGGTCTCCTCCATGTCCATAGTTGTCTCGGATGTTCTTGGAACCATGTGTTGCCTATTACCTGGTCATTGGCTGTGTACCATTGGATCCATTTTTCTCCGTTTTTGTTGCAGGTTCCTAGATCGAATCTTCCTGCTATATCCCTTGCCCTTTCCTTGCCTACTTTGGTGTTTAGGTCTGCCATGATAATGATGACTTCCTGTGATTTGCATAGAGGCTTGGCACTGTCCAACATGGTGTAGAAATATTCAATGTCCTCTTCCTTCTTTTGTGCCGTCAGTGTGTATACTACTGTAATAGCCATGTTGAAACTTGGTGGTATACTAGAATACATTTCTTCAGTGTGCTATCTAGTATTAGTCCTACTCCTTTGTCGTTCTTCTCACTGCCTGCATAAATGATCCTGTGTTTGTCACTGACAAAATCATTGTTGTTTGGCCATCTGGTTTCACATACACATAGAATGTTGATGTTAGGTCTGTTCATTGTTTAATATTATCAAACTGGCCGCAGTTGTTCAATGTCTGGACATACCATATACTGAGAGTTATTTTGTGTTTGATGCAAGCAGTTGCAGGATAACAGTCTGGTGTCATTCCTTTCTGGGTGATGGATAGGTTCCAAGGACTTTTATCCCTTTTACACTGTTTATGCTAGCAGTCACTGGATGACAATTAGGTGATACCTGTTGCACATGTCGGTCTTTACTGGGTGAGGAGCTAATTCCCATAGACTTAACCTTCTTCACGCCATTAGGTTTTGCATTATCTGAGTTGTTAACTATGATTTGTTTTGGGATTGATAGTGGAGTAGTTTCCTGTTGCCGTCTTCACAGTGGTTTATGGAGACACCACCTCTAGTTAGCTGGCTATTGACTCCGAGAGTTCTTCCATCCTTTGTTAGGTCCTGTTTTTCATCCTACTGGTATGCTAATGAGCCACCTCACTCAGAAATTGGAGTGGGGTAGTCGGGTTAGTCAACGACATTTCGACTGGAATACTTACTGAAAAGCTGTGGAGAAAAAAAAAGTTATTTTAATTAGTTTTTAAGTTTTAAGTCCCGTTGCCCCTTATTAAAATACCAACAAGTGGGGAGGACATTAAATTTGCTTCACTTAGAAAAGAGAAATTTAAAAAACTGAAAAAAAAAATTGCTAGTAGCAATCAAATAAAACAAAAGGGAAGAGAAAGAGGAAAAGTCCCCACATTTAAACCCAAGACCGAGGAAGGGGAGGTGCTAGTCTGACAGTTTGTATTGAAAGAAATCATTCCACGACCGTGTTCAGGCATTCGTTCACTTGCCACCTAATATTCAACAAACTTCTCATTAGAAAACTTAAAATAGTAAGATGAGGTAGATTAAATTCAATACCATTAGAAAGAAAGAACAGTTATGAAAACTAAAACAATTAGTAATAGTGAGAGAACAATTTAATATGTAAGTAAATTAATAATTTGGAAACAAATGAAAAAAAAATGTAGGAAAACCAAAAAGGTATACAAGAAAGAATTTTAAATACATGCTATTTAGAGACAGGGCCAAGAACTGAAAAAGATTATTTGGACTGTTATCCTCATCTTCATTCTGGCCTTCTTCAGGTGATTGGAATTTCGAACCGAACCTTTTATTTCGTTCACATGCCATGCCTCTTCACTTTAACTCAACTCTCCAAGTTTCACCACTGCTGTGGCCTGTATTGAACTCAAAACTCTTTGGGTCTAATCACTGGATCTAGTCAACATCAACGTCCTTGAGAGAATCTGTGTATGAATTTTTGGGACTTATAAGCCTAATACCTCAGCAAACATTCTTTTTTTTTCTTTTTTTTACCAGTGCTCATATTGTAATTTTTTTCTATTATTGCATTTTTTACCAGACCTTATATTGCAATTTTTGTTATTCATTGCTTTTCTCTATCACTCCTTATTAATGGTTCCCATATAGTGTTCATTTCTATGCTTGATCAGCTCAGGAGATTTTTGTGGCCTAGCATATATGCCAATTCCTTAAGTTTTTGTATTCTCCAGTGATGAAACGTTGTGAATATAGCAATGAAGTTGAGGATAACATTACTAATAATGTTTTTTATTTTATTTTTTATTTTGATTTTTTTTGTCGCACTTTTACGAAGATAATGTGTCATATTTCTTGAATGAAGTAGGGGAATGAAAAACAAAATGAAACATTGGTGTGAGAAATATTAATGACAATTATTATTACTGTAAATATTAATAATTATTAGGAATAAATGGAGACTATATCTTTGTGTAATAATGCAAATAAGATGTCTCACACACATCAACACTTTCCTTTTTATAACCCTGATTTCTCACTTTTATACTCTACATATTTACAACACCACAAATGACAAGTTCATTTAAAATCTTCATTAAATGAATGTTATTTGAAAAGTACTCTAATGTCTAAAATGGGAAGTTTTCTCTTGAAGAAAGCTTGGCAATATTCCAGGTATATTAAAAAATTAGAAAACCCTAGAAATGCTCAATAGGATTTTGTCTAGAATTAATCTGTTTTGGACATACTACTTAACAGTCCTCTCCCTCCTTGCTTTTCCTGATGGTAAGACAGTAATTTTTAGTTCCTTTCATTAGTGAACTGTATAATTCAGCATTTCACAGTGGGGAAATTAAATTCCAAATTATTGTTGTATTTCATGTTAGCCCATTCCAACTTAATAATTTTCATAATTTTGAAGTATAATGTGAAAGGAATTTATAGAGTAAATTTAATAATTGTCAAACGTAAGAAATATAATGGTGTCTGTCATATTGCTGAAAATATATCTACACTAATGTGACAAAAGTCATGGGAGAGTAGTCCCACCATAATTTGATGTCCAGGAAATGCTCAGGCTTATATCAGATGGGTTCTGAGATTTGGTATGTCAGTATGAATACCAAATAGGCTGCTCATGATAAGGTGATGTGAATTAGTTTGAATGAGGTATGACAGTGGCTGCCAGTTGGATGGGACATTTGACATTTCTCTATCTATTATATCACATGTGTACCAGGGATACCTTAGTGGTATTAAATCCCTCTGTAAAAAATATAATGGCTGACAATGGGTCATTCACTGCTACGTTGTTGCCTGTCTGTGCTGTCCCATTTTGGGGAAAAATAGGAAATTGTCATTTCCTACAAATAAATGACTGTAAAGACATTGGTGATTTCTCATGGGTGCCACTATTTTGATTTTAATTGGATACTTTATAGACTAAGCTAAATAACATCTCACAACATACAATATAATAAAAGTACATCACAAAACAGGTTGTACTGTACACTAATATATGGCTATGCTGGTTTGAAAATGGCACTAAGTGCTAGTTTATAACATAGATGCTAAGAATCAACATTTTAGTGCCTTGGAAATATAGATGTTGCCGGCAGACTAAATAAGTCTTGTAAAGATGTATAGGTATGTCTGCATTGGTGGAAGTTTTAATATTTATATATATATATATATATATATATATATATATATATATATACACATATACACACACACACACACACACAGAGGATATGGCCATAAATAACCATAAACAAAAGAACTGCAAAGAGCGGGTTTATTCTTCCTGCACTTCCCTTAATTCCCCAGTAACCTATATATAGTGCCTGCTAAAGGAGTAGTGGCATTGGTTGAAAGATTCATTTGCAGCTGGTACTGACAAACATCATGCAGTGTTGATCCCTATGATCATTGTCTATATCTATAAACATTCTATATCTGATATTAAGTACTCAAATTCCCAAATATATCAAGTTTGCTGAGGAGTTCCAACAGAGCATGTCCTTTTGCATTTGTATTGCTCTTTCTGATAACATTGTGAGCATAAATATTTGTTTTTCATTTTCTTAGCTTTTATCGAGTAATTACTTTAGAGTCACACTAGTTACCAAAACCCGAATAAGCCAGACTACACACGATATACATATGCGCACATGTGGAAAGTTTAAATTTACACATTAACCTAACAGGTCTGAAACAAAAAAAAATATATATATATACATCCAAACTATGTCATGGAAAAAGGAATTCTTATTACTTACAATTGGAATTTCATGTTAATCTTGCTAACCTCAAATCAATGGTCATTTAGTGAAAAGTGTGGCAGACTCTAAATACATCTCAATTTCAGTGACACCCGGTATATTAACTTGTTCTCTGTTCTTTATGTAAACCTTTTTAAGGAAATTTTTCTAGGTCAATTTATTTTTGCTATTAACTCATCATTTATTTCTTCCTTCATTCCTTTCTTCTCTTAATTTAAATTTTTTTTATCTTCTTTTTTCCTCTCTCTTTTTTCTCCTTTTTCCTTTTTACCTCAGTATCTTTTTGGATGAATTGATTCCATTTATTAAAAATATTTGAAGAGGTGAATATAACAATATTCATGAAATAAATTATAATTGAAATGGATTTTTAGGGTGTTTTCCTAATTTATCATTATATATATATATATATATATATATATATATATATATATATATATATATAGCATATTATTAATTCCTGATTTATTAATACATTTCTCATCAAAATATATGTTAAAATTAATAATAAAAATGAATGTTAATTATTCAAGTGAAATAATGTTAGTCATTCATATTGTAAATCATTCACTGCTGAATTGCTATAGTATTTTTACTTGGCTGTATTGGCCCATTTGGATAAAAATAGGAACTTAACATTTACTGGAAATAATAAAGTTGAAATGGCTAGATATAACCGTAAGTTCTATACTAACAGTTTCTTCTATTGCATTTTTCGTTTGTAAAATTATGTGCTGACTTTTTGCTTCCCAGTCAACTTTGATCTTCAAAAATTTAAATACCATCATTGTCTTCTGTTTTAATTCTTGCTCTTTTTATTGTTCTCTCTCCTTAATAGTGTTGTTTTTTTTTTTTTATCATATTCTGTAACACTCAGTAATCCCTTGCATTTTAGTGGCTTTATTTCCTTGCTTGGGGGTGAACCAATTAAAACAACAAAAGATACTAGCAGCAATTTCTTATGTTTGTTGCCATTTTGATTTTGATTAGATAGTCTGCAATAAAGACTAAGGTGAACAATGACCCCCAACAAAATAGAAAATAAAAACCTGTCACAAAACAGCTTGTATTGTGGAGAACTATATGTTTATACTGGTTTGGAAATAGCATTAAGTGCCACTTAGTCTATAACAAAAATAATAGTGACTGACATAGTGTCTGGAAAACATACATGCCAGTTGTAGGCAATGTAAGTTTTGTGAAGACTTATAAATAGATCCATAACAACGGAAGTGTTAATGGTATCTGGTTAGAACTCTAACAGACAAGCAATGCTGCCTTAAATCACATCTACATTCAATGCAACAACTACCAGTTACATATTCAGCAGGTCAGTTCAGGGTTCTTTAGCTTTCATGGGATATAAGAACAGAACAACTACGAGAATACTCCTTAACAAAGTGCCTTTCTTGCGTTGTAACATTGCTAATTGAACCCTGGTGGACTGGCAATGTGAGATATGGTTCCAGTTCTTTTAAGCTGATAGTAGGGCTCAGATGTGGTGTAGACTTCAAGAGGCTATGTTCACCAGTTGTCAACAAGGTACCATGTAGACTGGTAGTGGTTTTATAATAGTGTTTGATTGGGTCCACTGGTTCACCTGAATATCTCCTTGACATGTCCCCATTATGTTGCACTTCATGACCATTTTCATGCATTCATGGACTCTATGATGAGGGGTTATTCCACCAGCATAATGTACCATATCATCAAGCACAAGTTGCTCAGGATTAGTTTGAGGTACATTCTTGAAACTTCCAATAAATGGTGAGGTCACCATGTTTGCTTGACATGAGTCAAATTGAGCATTTATGGAACATGGTGCAGAGGTCTTTTTACATGCAAAATCTTGCATAAATATTGGGGAATAGTAGATAGTTATCAGTATGGCATAGCTCAACATCTCTCTATCTTCTGATCACTTGTAGAATTGATGCTACACTGAGATGATGCATTAGAGGAGTTCCTACGTAATACTAGACATTTATCTTGTGACTTTTCCTACATGATACTAGACATTTATCCTGTGCCCGTGTATAGGTGTAGATTAGTGTTGTATTTGTATATTCTGCTGAATTTAGTATTTGCAAATTAATTTTACTGTTATATTCAAACAACAGATTGCTGACATATTTGAAGCAGAGCAGGCTTCACTTGTTAACTTCATATAACTATTTGCTTCTCTATGATAGTACAGTGAAACAGTCACATCGTTCATTATTATATTTGATTCTTATTTGTAGTTCGAGTTTTATAGAAGTTCGTCAAATGTAACTGGCTATAAATGTATTTACTTAAGTAGAGTGGCAAGTTCTCCATGGATAAAAGCATTGAATGATTGATCCAAAGTGACTCTACCCAAAGTGTTGACCACAGCAGAGAGAACAAGAACTTGGAGAGTTGAGTTACCAAAAATTAACTGAAACTGAGATATCCATGTGGAATTAGTATAAAAAGTTTGGTTTGAAATTCCAACTGAAGGAGCTTTGAGTGTACAACAGCCGAAACGCAATGAATATGGCAATAAAGATGACGACAATAGTCAGAACAATATTGTGTGTGTGTGTGTGTGTGTGTGTGTGTATATATATATATATATATATATATATATATATATTTTCAGTGCAGAAATAAAAATGATTGTTGGCACCATCTGATATGACAGTTTGCCAGAGTTTTGTTTATTTTTTGTTATCCTTGGTTCATATCATTTCTATTGTTTGTTTCCTGATTACTTCCCTTTATTTTTTCTTGCTAAGACCAAACTTTGATTTAAAGCTAATTCCAATAAAATTCCCATTTTTCAACCCTGCCTTAGGTGCAAACACTTTATCCACATCTGTTGGCTCTGTTAATATTTATTGGCAAGAAAACTAATAGATTATGATTTCAATTGAAGAAGACTTTCTACTTTTTTTCTTTTTATTCAAATTAACAGCTCCAGTCTCTTGGATGAAATATTGCCAAAATATGAAAAAAGATTTCAAAGATCTCTTGTTGCCAGTTTATTATTTTATTTTGGGCTCAGATACTTAAAGGGTATTTAGAAGAACTGTCCATGCCTTGTAAGGTAATGTTAATGAATAGGATTTTTAGGTGAAAATTTGAAGCATCATTCTAGGAATTCAAATTCAAAATTATTACTTATCACTGTCCTGAAAAAACAATTTTAATCTATCAAAAATAATCTTTAATTATTCCAAAGTCAAAATTTATCATTTATAATTGTTAAAGTGCTTTAAAAATATTTTGATCCTTTCAATCTTTAAAAGTGTATTTGTTTTTAATGCAAGTAGTACAGGTTGTAACAAATAAAATAAGCTAAAATATTAAAGATTTAAAATAAACAATTACAAAAACGAATTAGTTCAATTTTAAAGTAATTTTTATAAAAATTACAACTATTTTTATTTAAACATTTTGGTGAAAACACATTGAATAATTTTGCATAGAAATGTTAATTTTTGTGCTTAGAGTAACTTTTAACATGCTTTATAAATTGTTTTATGCATTCATTTTCTACATAAAGAACATTGGTCTATTCAAACTATTTGTATCAAAAGGCTTTTAGTTTTCAAAATTTTAATTTACAATTCAATGCTTGTTTAGCATTTTAAAAATTTTCCCTTTTATTTTCAATTTAGTTCATGATAAATAGAAAACATAGCATATGTTAGTTTGTTAATTTGTTTTTTTAATAAAAAAATTGACAAAAAAATGTTTTTGTTTATTAAAACAATATTAATTCTCATAATTACATCCTAATGTATTTTTTTTTATTTACAATTAGCAATAAATAGTAAAAATATTTAAATTAAGGATGATGGACTTAAATTTTTTGTCTGAATTTCATTCTCCAGTTTTAAAAAATGCTCATGTTTTGTTTTGTGTGTGTGTATTTTATTTTTTTAAGTCTGCCATTATTGGGGAAAAATAAAAAAATTCTGCTATTTTAAGAAATAAGTTGCTTTTAGAATAAATATAATAAAATTTTAATGATTTTGTATTGTTCCCAAAAATCCCTATCTCGTTGTGCAATCATCCCCCAGGATGACATTAATCTTTCATTTTGAAAATGTGCACATTACCCTCAATAAGAGAAATGCATCTTCATATAAAGAATAAAAACTGGTAAACATTTTTGAATAAATTGGTCAAAATACTCTCTGCTTAAAATGCTGTCATAAAATAGCATCAGTAATTTGTTTTTTTAAAGAAAAAAAATGTAGAGATGTACTCATCAAATCAATGTTGTTGGTGCTTCATAAATGATGTCACTTCATCCCATCCACTAAAAAAAAATCAAAAAAAAATCATCTTTTCTGTGTGAAGTCCAATGATAAAAAAAATGACTAGGAGGAATAATGAGTGAATAGTGTTTGGTACATAACATTTAATTCTTTTTACAGAAATGTTTCTGGTGTTTGTATCAGCTTTGAGTATTCTGTTATTATTATTTCTATCTGGGTTTGTAAGGTCAAGCAAAGAAGATAACACTGAAAATGATTATGGTGCTTTCTCAGCTCGATACCAAGTACTGATCAAACACAAATCTCTCTCAGTGGTAAAAACAGGAAATACTTGATACTGTTTAGAGTGCTCCCAATATTATTAATGTTTGCTATGCTGTAATAGATTGTACTCAAAATCCAATGTACATAACTAAATCAACAATGGATCAATCCCTCTAATAGCAAAAAGATATTAATGTGAGAGTTTTGAGACAAATTTGTACATCCATTGACTGAAATAAAACTAACTTTCTGAATGAGTTTCTATTTACACAAGATTAAATATACAGGTAAAATCTCTGGATTGCAGTAAATGATCATGTATACAAATCTTGGCAAGATCAGGTTTCCAAATAAGATGTGTAGAAATAGGACTCAAATCACATATTAATATCCTGTATCTACTTTTTGAATGTTAACACAGGTCTCTGTTCTTACCTTTTATGAATGTAAAGATAAATACCATCCGGCAATACACTTTTGCACCTATTGGTGCAATATATTTTGTAGGTGAGTTAACTGAACAAATTGGATGTCATCCTATTCAAAGGGGAGCCAGGAAAGTTGACAAATATCTTAAAGAGTATGTTGAGTCACACAGGCTGGAATAGCACATCACCTTCATGTTGCAAGAAAGGCAATAGAATAGGTTGAACCATATTCTAGACATGGCCCCATTCAATATTGCTGCTACAAATATCAAAGGCAAGTGAGTATTGTTACTTATAGCATCCCACATCATGCTGACAGTTTGAATCTGTGTATGGTGGAAGAATACATTCTGTAAGATGTCACTTCCCAGGTCTATATCACACATGCTGAAGTTAAATCACAATCAGGAGGATGTCAATGATGTAAATGCACAGGTTGCACAACAAATCAACAGGGTTCAACTCTCATAGTGAAACTTTTATGTACTCTGATTAAAACAAACTCTCTATACTCTAAGAATTCACTCCCCATCTGACTGTATGATCCACTATTTATTACTATTTCCAATCACTCATGCAAATGACTGATAGTATTAAAAAGAGTATCATCACTTATGCATAGTGGGATGATTGCGAATGGCTGCTCCTTGTGACCACATCTGACATCATTGCTTCCTTGCCACATCGGCCATGTTGGATTTACATGCCAAACTGGTACATGAGATGTGTATTCTCTCACTACATTTCTCCCTGATATCACTATCACATAAGTGGCAGAGCAACAGTGACCACCTTTGCCGAGTGCTTCTTTATAGTGGGGGATTGGGCTCTTCTGGGATGTAGGCACACCAGTATTGTATTCTTATAGCCCATTCTTCCTCAGAGGTCTGAAATTCTTGGCCACAAGAGATTGGAGCATTGTTGATTAATATTTTGTCTGGTGGACCAAGTTCATAAAAGACAGATCTTAGTTGACTTATGATGGTCGATGCATCCTGATGTGCCAATGGGTGTCATATACTGAAACACATCGGGCCACAATCTGTCAATGTTAAAAAGGGACTGCAATCGTAATGTGTTACATCCATACCCAACCAGCACCAGTTGCTGTCCACACTCTGCTTTCCTTTTCGCCAACTGATTGCAGCTTGGTCCACCATCTGACACTCTTCACAAGCTTGTATGGTTGATTTGACGATCACCTTCATAGTTGAGGGGCACACTTTTTAGACAAAGTAGGTGGTGTGCTGAATGCCAGGATGTCCATTTTGTCAGTGTATGGCACGGATCTGTTCTGGTGTTAATTTATCTGTTATGACAGCACATGTCAGTGGCAAGGAGTTGGATCCTTGTCTCGTCATATCTGGCCATCTTTTTAGCACTTGAGTCAGCTTTTATGCCAGATTTTGCTCTGATGCTAACAGCATAATGTCAACCTGTAAGCTATATTTATCAACTAGTCACTTTACAATTGCCAGTTGTCTTCACATCAACACTTCACTTGCAAATTTGATCCTGACTTGCGCCTTGCCTGTCAAACTATCAGTCAGCCAGTGGTACTCATATAGTGAGTCTGTGTAGAGATGTACCACCTTGGCATGCCACTGTAACATGAGATTAGGGTCTTTCAGCATGGCATCAAGCTCAGCCAAATTAATATACTGCACATCAATAGTTGGATGAAGCCTGCATACATCCTCTAGAATAGCAACACATCATTCCAACACCACACCCGTTGCCAAGGAGCTTGTATCAACCCATGCATTTAATTTGTGTCTGGCCACACAGCAATTGTCTTGGGGCGTCTTGATATATTTTGGTCACTGCCTTGGCCATCATTTGCTTTAGGGAATTATCATTCACTGTGTTGTCCCACCCCTTTGTTACCACACTAACTCATTTCTTTTATTGCTCCGATCACTGCTCGGATCCACTTGCAGACAGGAAAATGTCCTACCAGCTTACCACAAATGGAAAATATGGTGCGTCACATCAGTATGCAGGAGAGTTCAGAACTGTGCTCTCTTGCTTCCACTGTAGACTGTTGCACTTCCCCCATACCTCAAAGCCCCATCCTTCAAGTGCTTGGGATCCTTACTGATCAAGCCAAAGGATACTAGCTTTGTCTGGACCTCATCTGCAGACATTATGTCCTCATCCACATATAAATTGTGGATGTAAGCTGGTGGCAACATTGCCTTGATGATAGCTTTCATTATTAGGAGCATCACATTGAGGCCGAACCCCAAGCATGTCAGACAATATTGTGTTCCTTTTAATTAATACTGTCTGAAATGGTCACAGTGACTCATGAACACTTATCTGCAGATAGGCCCTCCACAATTACAGCAAGGCTACATTAACCCCCTGCTTGTGCCACTTCCTCAGTTTGGCAGCACATACATCTGCATTTGCAGTGAAGGCATTCATATGTTGGTTCAGTTCTCTGTAATCCATTACTGGTCACACTTTGATCAATACCTTGAAGGGCATTAGCCATTCCTGGGAATATAGTATCAGCCAAACATTAGTAATCTGCAGCTCCTCCTTGTATGCAGCCCTGATCTTATTGGACACTGTATACTCTCGAATTACATTATGCAGCTGATCTGGTGTGATCTATTATTGAGTCAATGCCAATGATTAGGTCATAGCCAAGGGGCTTTTCTTGCACTACCAGTATGTCAACTTTGGCAAAGTCACCACTCTTTGTATGAATGCTGACAGCTCCTACACTACAACATACTCGGGATATGTCATTGATGACCATGATGTTCACGCATTGTTTTCTTCACACGCTAATTATTGACTGGGAACATCCTGTGTCAACAAATGCTGAACACAGAAATACATTCATTGTCTGACAGGGGGCAAAGTGGCAACAATACAGTTTTCCAAACAGTTGTGTGATATGTGCCCCAGCTCATTATAGCATTAGGACCACAGGGTTTCCTGCGATAATTGATACGTGCTCCCCTTACCACTTAGATTCTGGAACTCCCTAGAAAAATGGTTTAGATATGGGGCCTTCATGCCTCTTGCCAACCAGGGGAGGATCCACATTACTTCCATCTTGTCAGGATACCCATAGACCTGTGCTTGCAGCTGCAACTTGTTTTGTTCCCTTGTGGAGGTTCTGAGCTTGGGCCAACAGCTTGTCAGTCAGTAATTCATCAGTTCTAGACAAGGCTCACAAAAGTCTACTGACATCCTCTGGTAATCCTTCTAAAAAAGCATATCCCAGTATCCTGTTATTCATGATGACAACTGTCTGAGATTTTGTGTAAATTGGCTAGGTAGATATCAACTGCTTCCCTAAAGTGAAGCCACCACCCAATGAACTGTTGCCATGCAACAAAGGCATCTGTTCTGAATGCGTTATACATGGTGCACTAAGTTTGCATCATCTCTGAGCTGCTGGTACATCATGTATGCCCCTCCAGTTAACTTCAAGGGAATAACAGTTGCTGGCTCCTTTATTTTGCATAATTTGCAAATGCGCTCTGCTTTCTCGAGCCATTTGACAACAGACAGCTCATCAGGAAACCCATCAAATTCCAGTATCAACCATGCATAGAATCTGTCCATTATGCCATCCTGCTTATGACAAACTACATCTGGCAGCAAGGCCTCTCATTGGGAGGTTTTGAGGAGCGTGGAACCACCTTTTAATTGCTGTTGCTCCCAGGTTCACCCTGACCTGGAGTGGTAGCACCAGTTACTGTTCCAGCTATAGACAAAATAGTTTACCCACAATCTGGGATCAAAACACTATTACTGTAGTGAAGGTAACAGAAATATATTTTTGTGATTAAATACTTACCAGCAGTGCATTTTCAAAAATAAAAATAACCAACAATACATTTTTGTAAAAGAAATTACTAATACTCTCGAGGAAATTAGCTAAACTGCAATCTGCGTTTTTCACAAAACAATTTCACCCATGTCTCCTGTAGAACATCAAAATACTACTAGATATAGTAGAGTAAACAAGATGCATTAGAATCTAATTGTTCATATGAGGAAAACTTCACCTACATGCTGTCAGCTTATATGATAAACCTATAACCTATGTGCTTATAGCTAGGATGGTGCCTTCAGGAAAATAATATAGTTTCTCTATACAATCTATCAAAATTAAAGAGACAAGTTTAAACAACTAATAAAAAAAAAATCATAATCCATAAACTATCTGTTTACACAAAGCACTATACCTAAACTATGTATCCATACAAAATACCTCTAAAATTGTAATAAATGCACATTCACGAAAACCAATTCCCAAAGACCACAAATTCCTCTCAATGGGGCCACCTGTTTGCCTTGGGTGGTGACCCATGATGCCTGAGTATAGAGCCCTGGTAACTGAGGGGCTCTTGATCTGGTATAAAATGACCAGGTGTTTTCACATGATGTCACTTTGGTCCCAACCTAGGATAGATGGGTGGATCCAATCCAATCCAATCGACTAGTTGGGATAAAAGATAATGGCTGTGACATGGCTGCGAATTCTTACACCATACTATACTTGGATAGATATGGTGGGGGAATGCACATGCTCATATCCACTTTCAACACAGCTATACAGTCTGTGTGGCCCTGGCAGATCAGGGTGAATGTGATTAGTACCTCCAGATAACGTCCCTTAAGAAGGTACTCTGAGGTGGGTGGGGAGCACAGATGGTGAATACAAAATTATATGGCTATGTCTTATAAATGAACCAAAAGACAATATGAAAACTCTGAAACAGAAAGTGACAATGAAACATCAGGAAAAAAACAATTTCCAATTTTCATAGTCATAAGATCAGTAGACAGTGAAATAACAAGTGTCACCTTTTGTGTTGCAAAAGGTTATATCAGCCATGACTGAAC
Source organism: Acanthosepion esculentum (assembly GCA_964036315.1). NCBI lineage: Eukaryota > Metazoa > Mollusca > Cephalopoda > Sepiida > Sepiidae > Acanthosepion > Acanthosepion esculentum. The sequence goes on from OZ038497.1 coordinate 214,795, forward strand.
CAAAATCTGTAAAAAAAAGTTTTAAAAAAAATTACACCAGTAAAAACCAAAAAGAATGCAAAAGAAATTACTAAAAATTGAGCAAATAAGCATCATGAAAGTAAAGGCTTACCCCCAGCAATGTCTTAATTCATCTAAGGGAGTAATAAAATGACCAGAACTGTCACTCTGCTCACCAGAAGAAATGAAAAATGATACCCTAAAAAAGCAAGGCATAAAGATGTCAAAAGAATACAAAAAAAAAAATGACACATCAATAAACACAAACACATACATTTTGACATTCAACAAACCTACTCTACCAAAGAAATAAAGATAGGATACGCAATAGCCAAGATAGAGCCATACATTCTTAATCCCTGTAGATGTCACAAATGTTATAAATCTGGTCATCTACAAAATCATTGTATGAGAGCATGAGTCTGTTGAAGATGTGACAAATTTGAGCCTGATCCTGAAGAGTCATCCTGTGAAAGGCCTCCTTTATCCCCAAACTGCAAAAAAAAAACAAAAAAAACAGCAAATTCTAAAGAGTGTAACATCTGGAAAAGGAAATCTGAATAAAATACACACAAAACATCTTGTTCTAAGAAGCTAGAAAACAGGTAATAACTAATTCACTTTCAACATCCTATGCAATTATTGCTAAAATATCAAATCACCAAAATGACATCCAAGAGAATAAGGCAATAAGAAACCAAGACTGTAAAACTAATAAATGATTTAAAAAGTCTGAACTACTAAAATTTCAGACAAAAAAGGGAAAAACCTGGAAGATGTAATTAACAACTTATGTTTACTAAATGATAAGTCTAATACGTATATACATCCTGCATCAGTCACATACTCAGCTATTGACCTATCACTGTGTAACCCCTCTATTCTTATGGATTGCAATTAGCAAGTTCTTGATGATTCATGTGGCAGTGATCACTACCCAATTATACTGAAGTGTTCAGAACCAGTGGAAAACCATCTCCCTTGATGGAAACTAAACAAAGTGCATTGGAGGGAATATAAAAACCAATGCTGTCAAAAACTTAATGACAAAAATGACAAAAAAAAAAAATCTATTGAATATTTCTCTGAAACATTAATAACAATTTCAAGAAAATGTATGCCAAAAAGCAGTGAATCAAATAAACAACAAAGGCCATGGTTCGACAATGATTACAAAAAGGCAGTAAGATTACTTAGAGCAGCACTATGAAATTTAATACTTGACCTACAACCCATAATTTAAAATCTATTCAAACAAAAAGAGCAATAGCACGTTGAGCCATCAAAGAAGCTAAACTAAAAATCATGGAGAGATTATATAAATAAATAAACTTCAATATGAAACCAAAAAAAGTCTATAATTTGATAAGGAAAATTGCTGGCAAAAATCTATCACCTCCTCTAAATCACCTTTCCCAAAATAACAAAAATAAGCAAAAACGATATAGCAAATCTACTTGCTGAAACCTTTAAAATAGATTCCTCCAGCAAAAACTACAAATAGCAGTTTCAAAAAGTTAGGCATGATGCAGAAAAAAAATTGAGCTTTAATTCAAACAGGATTACAACGACCCTTTTACTCTAAATGAATTAATAGATGACATTAGTGAATTAGTACAACTACTGGCCCAGATGAAATTTTTCATGAATTTCTTAACTCTCCCCAAATCCTTAAAATATCTGTTAAACATCTTTAATGAGATATGGTTTAAGGGAAAACTACCGAATAGCTCGAAACAAGCTACTGTAATCCCTATACTAAAACCAGATAAAGACAAATCAAACCCAAAACACTTCTGATTAACAAATTGCATATGCACAACCCAAGAAAGAATAGTAAATAAAAGTTTCATTTGATACCTCGAAACTAATGGTTTAATTACCAATCTCCAGAGTGGAGTCCGAAATAAAAGAGGCACCATAGACAACATAGTTCACCTAGAATCTTTCATTAGAGAGGCCTTTATTAAAAAACATGCAATAACTATTTTCTTTGACCTAGAAAAGGCCTATGAGACAACATGGAGATATGGAATAATTAAAGACCTATACAATCTGGGATTAAAGGGCAGATTAGCCAATTCGATGAATAACTTTTTCAGATAGAAGTTTCATAGTTCGGGTAGGATCAACACTCTCGGACTCAAAAATCCAAGAAGGAGTTCCACAAGGAACTGTCCGTCAATCTTTTTAATATAAAAATCAACAACATTGTTAGTTGCTTGAATCAAGAAGTTGATGGCTCATTATATAGATGGCCTTTTGATCTGTTACAGATCAAAAAATATGCACACTGCAAAACGACAACTGCAAGTGTGCCTTAATAAATTAAACCAATGGACTATCAAAAACAGTTTCAAATTCTCGCCCATCAAAACAAAGTGTATCCATTTTTGCAATCTGAAAAAAATCACACTAATCCAACTCTTAAATCTGAAGGAACAGAAATTGAAATGACTGACCAACATAAATTTCTGGGCATCTTTTTTGATGAAAAACTAACTTTCACCCCCACTTAAAATACATAAAACAGAAATGTTCAAAGCATTATAATTACTATGGGTCATGGCTAACACCGACTGGGGAGGAGATTGCATATAACTCCTAAAATTATATAGAATAATAAGAACTAAATTGGACTAAGGATTTCCAGGTCAACCCAAATATGAAACCTCCAATCTAAAAACCCTTGACCCTATCCACCATGCTGGATTAATGGTGCCTTCAAAACCTCATCCATAGAAAGTTTATATGCTGAAGCCCATGAGACACTGTTAAAATTAAGATGAGAAAAACTGGCATTACAATATTATCTAAAACTCAAATCCTGCCCAACTAACTCTGCCTACCACTGTAACTTCAACCCTAAATGCAAAAACTTATTTGATAAAAAAGAAAATGCTCTCAAACCTTTTGGCTTTACATGAAAAATCTCATCAGTGAAAAACAAATAAATTCAACCCTAATTCTTAAAACCACCAACTCAAAAAACCCACCCTGGTTAATGAAATACCCTACGATTCTGCTAAATCTAAAATACCCTAAAATTAATTCTAACTTATCCAATTACATGAAAGAAATGTTCTACAAGTCCACCCAAATCATAAGTATATATACACTGATGGCTCTAAAATCTTGGACAGAGTTGGATGCTCTGCTATCCTTAACAACATAACAATGCAGAAAAGATTGCCTGACAAATCCTTAATCTTCAGTCACATACTTGCTTTAGATATAGAATCCAGTGGGTCAGATAGATTCATTATCTTCTCAGGTTCACTATCCATACTCACAGCTCTGAAGAATAAAAACATGGGAAACCCCTTAGTAAATAAATTATTAAATAGGATTGACTCTATTTATAAGGAAAAAGATGCTGTAATAGTTCTATGCTTGATACCAAGCCATATTTACATACAAGGAAATGGAAAATCTGACAAAAAGACAAAGGAATTGCTAAATATAGCCCTCTCAAATGTAAAGGTGCCACATACCCACTACTGACCCACCATAAACAAGACCATTAAAGAAAAATGGCAGGAATTATGGAACAACTGTGTAAACAATAAACTTCTCAACATCCAACCAATCATCATTGAAAGAAGGTAAAATTAAAAGAAGATAGGAAGCCAAACTATATAGGACACACATACATAACCCACCAACAAAAATGATGACCTGCCAATATGTGTCCCATGACAGGAACCATATACTGTTAAACATATTCTACTAAATTGCTGTAACTTCCAGCAAACCCAAAAGAAATGGTACAAATTGAATAACTTAAAGGATCTATTTGAAAATACCAATCCAAGTAACATCATAAATTTCATTAAAGAAATTGAGCTCTACAGAAAAATTATATATATAAAAAAAACAAAACTATTTACCAAATCTGCTTACCTACATTGTTTTGTAACCAAATTTTGAAGGAAAAATTATTTCCAGCAATACATTTGACTCTCAACAAAATCCCCCTGTACAAAATATGTCAATGAAACCTGATCTACAAAATGATTCCTTACAATGAATACATACTCTATTCATACGAACATATCCAAAAATTCTTGTTGGCATTAAATAACCCTTTGAGATTGATCTCTCATTAAACTAAATAAACCAAACTGTGCATTATATGTAAATTGCCAAAATGGCTTGAAATTTAATCACAATCTTGGAGGTGGAGTGTCAGCGGTCAAAAGCTAAGGACGTAAATACACAGGTCACACAGTGAATCAACAGAGTTCAACTCTTGCAGTGAAACTTCTATGTACTCTGATCCAAACAAATGCTCCATACTCCATGAGTTTGCTTCCCATCTGACTGTGTGATCCACTATTCATTACTATTTCCAATTACGCATGCAAATGACTGATAGTATTAAAAAGAGTATCATCATGCATGTGTAGTGGGATGGTTGCAAATGGCCACTCTTCATGACCATGTGTGACATCATTGCTCCCTAGTGACGTTGGCCATGTTGGATTTGCATGCCAAACAAGTGTATTCTCTTGCTGCACATGCAAATGGCCTTCATTCATCAATTGCAGAGCTTGCATTTATTAATGAACACTAGATTGCCTTTTAACTCTCATGTTACCAATGGAAATGGATTGTAGTGTAAGTGAAACAAAGCTGACTAAATAATTAATGTCTTTCACTGCACTTCACTGTGTATTGCCTTTTGAATGAGTTTTACAAGCATTTCCATTGTTTTAATTAACAGATCTTTTATTTGGAGCCATGTTTCCTATCACTTAATTATGCCAATTTGCTTGTGATTTGCAAGAACTATTTCTAACTGTAGATTAATTTATTAGGTTTCTGCTGGTATTTGTTTTAGGAATTCAAATTATAAGATCATTCCATGATATTTTCTTCCACATTTGGTCAGTTCATAAGAGGAAAATATTTTTTAAAAGAAAATAAAAACATACTTGTAGATAATCAACAATTCATTAACAAATGAGTGGTTTGTATAAAACAGAGCAGGTAATTATCAACTGTTAATTTTTAGATTTTAAGATGTCCCTGATTTTTAAAATAATTCTGTCCCCAAAATGATCCTTTTCATTAATGAAAGTGCAAGGTGTCATGTGACATGAATCATGGGTCATTAATGGAATAATGTTTGTAAACCATGTTATTGATTCTTTTGTGAATTTCAATAATGAAGATAAGAACAAGAATAAATCTTTGATGTTGTTGAATTGTAAGATAAAATGACCTTGTAAGTTTGTAAATAGAAAAAAAATCACATGTCAGTATGAAATGATTCATTTGTGCCATGTGTCGTTATCTGTATTTTGTTTATTATCTGTAGGACAGAAATTGCCATTTTCATCTGCTCTTTTAGATTTAATTACATATGACAAAAGATATTAATCTATTTTAGTGTCCTTGATGATTTTGTTTCTCTCTTGGTCTCTTTGATGTACAGATTAATAATTATGATCTTTCTTTCTTGTAGAATGCTAAGATCTGGGTACGAGATGAAGAAATTGTGTGGCGGCCTGCTGAACTTGGAGAAGACTACAAAAGCCAAAAAGAACTGAATGTTCTCATATTTGCAAAAGGAGTAAGTTTGCCTTATTCAATAAACTCTTCTGTAAAATGAAAAATTCTCATAGGCATTTCTGAAATTTTAAATTATATAATCTAGATCTGACCGATTTTTTTTACTTAAATGATACTTTTAATGGATACCCATATTTCAGTAGATGCTCCATTTATTTATTAAACAGTATATTTTCATTTACTGGTTTGAATATCTGAAAAATCTTATTAAAGAAAAATGTGTTCTCCAGCAGGATTTGAACTGGTTAAATAATCTGTCAGATTAATAAATAAAAACCCATCACTTCTTTTAAAATTGCTTTATGTAAGGTTATGAAGATTTTGAGAATCTGAGAAAGATTTATGTTTATAAAGTACTATTCAACTTTGCTTGATCATTGACACACTTCATGGCCGAGACGATCTAAAGCATGTCAGATCTAACAACGATTTCTCCTGCCAAGGGGGATGCAGGTTTGAATCCTACTGGAGAGCATATATTTTTCTTCAATAACATATGCTTATGGGTATAAATCTTTATAAGCACTCATTCTCTAACCTTAAACTTAAACACCAAACAGCTCTTTCAGAAACATTTTGGGAATTGAAGGACGAAAATTTAAACCCACAGATAGTTTAGAAAATTATGTTCTACAAAAAAAATTCTGAATAGTTATAAAGATAGGTGTGACTTATGCTTAGAAGAAAAAATTAAAATAATAAAATACAATAATGAAAGTCAACTATTGAATCAGAGGAACGAATTAGTGTTCAAATGTTGACAGAAAAACAAATTTCTGTAATATAGTTTTGCCTTAATAAGTTACCCAAAATTATTCCCCAACTCTCACCCCCTCTAACTCATCAAATGTTGACATAAAAAAAATAAAAAAAATGATTCTAATTCCCATAGTGGAACTTTACCATATTTAGCTACCCCAAGTTACTCCTCTCCCCCTCTAAAACCGTTTATACTATACTGATTATAATTTGTAAACCTAATTCTCTTTCCATTAATCTCCTACATCTCTTTATCTATAAATTTTAAAAAAATTTATTTTTGGCTTCATTCTTAAATTTAAAATTAAAGAAGAAATTAAGTTAAACTTGTTTCCTTTTCATTTGTCATCATAAGGTTAATATTCTGGGATTTCTTTAATAAAACCTCTGCCCTATATAGATACCTACCTCCCTCCTTAACCCCTACTTTGTGCCTAGCATCCGACTGAAACATTGAAAAAAGTAAACTTGGTATTAGGTGTTTTCAGCAAGTTAAGTTTTAAGTTGACTATTTCCCTTCCAATATCAATTCCTCACAGTTAAGTCCTACTTCCTCTAACCCTACAGATGTGAACTTCATTCCACACCGGGGTTGAAAAGTCAGATGAGCACTTTTGTTGTCTGCTGAAATAGCCTTTTCCCCTATATGAGGTAAAAGGATTTGTTTGTTTATTAATTATATTGCTCTGTATAAATAAAATACTTCAACCTCTTTTTTGTGGATCAGCTTGAATATTTTTATATTACTAGGATCCACTTGGATTATATACCAACAGATTTTTTTTACCTTATATATACGCACACACACACACACATACATATATGACTCATTAGTATCTGTTGGATTTTAAATCAGCCTACTCTGAGTAGATGTGAGTTTGTTTTTTTTTGTTTTTTTTCTCAACTAGCTTGTATACCGCATTGTGCTATTATTGCTTTTGCAATGATCAGTGATATTATTATGTATGGTCCTGGTCTTAGGTTTAATGTATTATCATCACAAATACATTAATACACAATGTGGTATACAAACTATTAGAGAAAAAAAAATGATCTACTCAGAGTAGGCCTTCCAGTGTCTGTTCAAAAGAGTTGCTTTGCTTTCTTCTTGAGTTTGATAATCAAAGGTCCTTTTAAGAATTTTTGGTAGTAAACCTGGGACTAAACATAAACCTAGAGACTCTATCAGTACTCACTTGAATATTGCTTGTCATTCAGCATAGTGAATTTCTTTACTGAAGATAATCTACTCAGATGGACTAATAAGTATAGGTTGGGTATGTGACAGTAGACGTGTTTATACATGCCTTGTTCTTCAAAGTAGGCTTGCTCACTCTCTCTCACACACACTTAACAATTTCATTACCATTTTGCCATTGCTGTCTGCCCTGTGGTAGACATTGAACTAGAAGCAGTCGAATGATGAACAGGACTTACCTCTTTCTTGATGAAAGAGAATTTGTCTTTGGTATGCTGGACTTCGATTTGAGAGAAAACAAGTACACACTGGACTTAAGGTATTTATTTTAGGCATATTGATCATGTGCATCTAGTGTGCTTTGCGATCTATAAAAGACAACCTCAGTAGAAGTCAGGGAGTGATCGTTGGACAGTTGAACTGCCACTAGTGTCAGCCAAGAAAATACACTGTGTGTGAGAGAGTTCCAGTGGCATGTACGCTGCCTTGTCAAGAGACCTTTCTTCTTTGTTGTATCACAAACTATTTTGGCAAAATGGGGGACAAAGTCTACTTAAAACCCATCCCAGAGTTTGATGGCTCTACTCCTGACTGGCAGTGCTTTCACTGTTTATCAGCTTAGTGATAAGGAAAAAGAAGATCCAGCTAGAATCAAGGTGGTAGTCTACAAGGCATTTGCCAGGGATCTCTGCGTTGCCTATGAACAATTTGGTAGACTACCTGAACGAGTATTAGTGTATGCGTTTTTAGCAGGACTCCCAGTTAAAGTGGAATAACTTTTACAGGCAAACTCTAGTGTGAACTCACTAGTGCTCAAAAAATTATTGGACTGGGCCTGGACTATACTAAAAGATGACTCAGAAGAACCTATTGTCGTGGCCGTGCAAGCAAATGAAAATAGTGTTGGAGCTTCCCTCGGGTTGGGCCTACATCATGAATTTGTCTGCTTTAAATTCTAGGGTCAAGGCCATGTGTTAAGAAATTGCACTGGTAAGAACCAAGGAATGCATGTCTACTATTACTAAGAGAATGAGGCCAGACACATGGCTTGGGATTGCCGGGGACTAGATGGTGTTGATGTCTTCCCTCAGACAACATATAAATGAAGTGCTGCTGGTCATCCAAATCCATGTCTGAGATGCCGTGCTTAGCACTCTTCAATTACAGTTGTTCTTCTACTATAGTGAGTGTGAGACTTTGCTGTGCTTGGAAAAAGTGTAGTGTCAGAGTGACCACCATAGGTGTTAAAACACATGTATATGATGGGATGAGGGTATTGAGGATCTCTGCAAACATTGGAAATTCCACTGATGTTGAAGCGTTGTTGGTGTGAGAAGCCATTAAATTTTAACCTGCTGCTGGGTTATGACACATTCAAAGGCTTGGGTGATGTTCTTATCACACAGTGAAGTTTTGGAAGGAGGTCGCCATGTGTGCAGTATTCAAGATTGACCAACCTACTTTAGTGTCAAATTCGACTAGCATCAGAATACCTGAACTGCCTCGTGGACAGGAGACAGGGAACCAGCCATGCTACAAAACTGCATAGCTGAATACCATGTTCTACATAAGACTTGTGTAAGAAAAGGAGCTCTACGCATGCATTAAAGATGGCTGGTTGATTCCCTACCCTCATAGAGAACTTGGACCTCCTAAGGGCCTGATCTCGTTGATGGCGATTCTTCAACCAAACAAGTCAAAAGTGAGGCCTGTAATGGATTACAGGGAGCTGAATCAATATGTCAACACATTTATGGCTGATGCTGATGTTTGTGCCAGCAAACTGCAAGAATAGTGTCAGTATGGATCTAATGTCTCTTTGCTGGATTTGAGAAAGGCATATTTGTAAGTCTGAGTCAGTGAGTCACTGTGGCTGTTTCAGATGGTGATATTTGCTGACTGAAGGTACTCTCTTACAAGACTGGGCTTTGGATTAAACATGGCACTGCAGATAATGAAGACAATTTTCAGTGCTGTGTTGTCTCGAGAAGAGATAGTAAAAAGGGGACATCAGTGTACCTCAATGACATTTATGTAAATGAAGACATCGTATCACCACTGCACATAAGTGCTAAATTGGCCCAGTTTGACTTGATATGCAAGGACCCAGAATGGTTGGAAGATGACACCTGTGTATTAGATGTTCGAGGTGAGCAAGGAACCTTGCAATGGAGATGTGGAAATGCATTTCTAGAACTACTTGATGTCTTAACAAGCCATTTTTTCCCTATGTGGAAGACTTGTGGAGGCATTGCTGGTGTGTGGATGTCTCCGCGTGGTGTTAGGCACCATGAAACGCAGGGCAAGTGTGGTCACCAAGGGTTGGGATGATGAGACAACTGATGCCCTGCTTATTTGCAGACCATAGCAAGAGTAAAGAAGAATGATCCTGCCAGAGAAGATTGGTGAGTGCGTGGAGAAGAAATGAATGTATAGGTCGATGCAAGCTCTCTGGTGATTGGAGTCTTGTTGGAGAAGGATGGAACTGCAATCAAGGACTCGTGCTGGTTGTGACCAATAAGTGATGCTGAACATTGGCAAAGCTGGATGCTGTACTGAAAGGCATCAACTTGGGGCTCTAGTGGAGTGTTAAAAAGTTGCATATGGAGACTGACTCTTTATGCATATGCTATTTGGTGTTGGATACCTTGACAGACAAAGCCAGGGTGCACACCAAGGCAGGTAGTGAGATGCTGATCAGGAGAAGGTTGGACACCATCAAGAAACTGGTTGCTGAATATGATCTGTCTGTGGATGTAACATTGAACTGCAACCTTGCTAACAGATTGACCCAGGTGCCATAATGATGATACCACATCATAAAAAGAATATTGAGCCTGTACCACCAATATGCACTGCTTGTTTGAAAGTGCTGAATGAGATAATGAAAATACACCATCGCAGTGGGCATCCCAGTGTAAGAAGGACGTGTTATTTCATACAGTTGACCAATCCATCAGTGTCCACAAGTAACGTAAGGCCTGTAGTCAAGGACACCAAACGTGCCAGTCAATAGACCCTACACCAGTAAAATGGCAAAAAGGGAAGCTGGGGGCAAGCAGCACTTGGAGTAAGCTGGGTATGGATATAACCCATTATGGCGACCAACATTTCCTCATGGTTATAGATTGCAAACCCACCAAATTTGCAGTCTGGCGACCATTGCTATGGCAGGACTCTTCAAGTGTCATCCACCAATTAGTCAGTGTTTTATGAACAAGGACCACCAGAGGAAATCCTTACTGACAATGACACTGCCTTCTGCAGCAGATAGTTTGAGTGCTTCCTGGACGAATGGGAAATCTAGCTTTGACTGTGATACATACATATGCTAAGTGGCAATAGCATAGCAGAAAGGTGCCACCGAAGTGTAAAGAGGATCATTGTCAGAAAGAGTGTACAGATATAGCACAATACCAAAGGATGACTTGTCTGCTACAAGTGTACCTGCCAATGTGATCTACAGCTACTGAGTATGAGTCAAAGGGATCAACAATCTGCCTGATTGAAGAGAAGTGCGTGGACCACACAAGATGGGGGATCTCATCTAGATAAAGTCTCTCAATAGCTGATGTACCATCAACTTAAAAATAGGGTGTCTCACTGACATCATCAGTGAGCATTCTGTATTGGTCGACAGAATCACGTGTCATGAGAGGGATTTCCACTCTGCTCTCGAAACAAACTCCATTGTGAGTGATGGTGAGAATGAATTGCCTGACAGCGAGTTGCTGATTGAGCCCATATCATGAGATCGATGATTCACTTGAGAACTCAACTACCAACCTTGACAACTCTTCTGAGAGCTCCTCCAAGGAAAAAGTTCAAATAATCCCCTTTTGGAGGAGCACCCAAAACAAAAATTGCATCCACACTGTTATTTGTCTGATCATGAGAGCAGGGGGATTGTGGCAGACCTGGTGAACCAGAACTGGAGTTGAATAGCAGAAATGGTGAACAGGACTTACTTTATTCTTGACAAAAGAGATTTCGTCTTTATCTGGCACGCAGGACTTCAATTTGAGAGAAAGCAAGTATATGCTGGAACTATAGTATTTAGGCATGTAGATCACGTGCGTTCAGTGTGCTTTGCAGTCTATAAAAGACAAGTTCAATAGAAATCAGGGAGTGATTGTTTGGCAGTCGATATACCACTAGCGTTATGGTGTCTGCCAACAGAATACACCATGTGTGAGAATTCCAGTGGCAAGTATATTGCTCCGTCAAAAGAGACCTTCCTTCTTTGTTGTATCACATGCCTCTATGTTGATTCATATTACATAGATATTTCAATCTATAAATAGACATCTTAATCATTTGTCATGCTGAAATCATTGACAAACTCAACATTTTTCTACTTTTCAGTCACACCTTAATTTTACTTGTCTTTCACACTTCATAATGTATAGACACAGTTCATTTTTTTTTTAATGAATGTATAAAATAATGGAATGTTGATTGATTAAAGAACATCTATTATACCAATGTATTTTATATTTACGCATGAAGAGCATATTGTATCTAAATTCATTAGTGAAACCCAAAGGCTGGAATATTGTTTGTTTTACAAACATTATTTCAGTGTAATACTTAGTTGAAATTGAGGTTCAAGAACTTCGTTATATCCTAAATTGATTGCAAAGAACAAGATGAAAATATGATATTCCTTAGATTTGTTTTATTTTTCAAGGAGGTTCTAAATTATAAGACAATCGTTTGTAATGGAAGGAACATGATCCTGAAAGTTTCTATTTTGAATGTATCAAATGAAAAAGTTGTGCTAATATTTAAATCATCATTCAGGATGAGACAAGTTAATTATGCCTTTTTACATGTTAATCATATTCCAAAGAAAATTCTATTAATTTGGCTCCCTTCCCATACTGGTAAAACTTTGAGGGAAGTAATGTAAATTACATTGGGTAGAGATCTTTCAGAGAAGCCATGTAAAGGAATGTAAATAAAGTGTTATCAGACAAGAAGATTTATGTTACTTGGTCAATACAAAATGGATAATTATTTGAAAGTACTTTGTGCTTTGAGAGAGGTGGAGGATAAAGGTGAATATCCTTTGGAGTTTAGTGTATTTTTATAATTTGTAGCAAGGATAATGGCCTCTGCTACATCAGTTATCATGAAATGGATAGCAAAGAATGCTGTTAATAAAAATTAAAAAAATTTTTTTTTGTCTTTCTATTATCACTAATTGCTTTTGTATAAACTTTTTACTTTTAAGTCATTGTAGATGAATATTGTGCTGGAGTAAAAGTGAGGTTAATTCAATTAAAATCAATTGACTAAATTTTATTAAAATTCTAATAAATGTTTCTGTATCAGATAAATACATCTTTCTTGTCATTCCTAAAAATTTGATTTTCCAAAACAATTTTTTAACTAATAAAGTCTTTTAAAAGAAGCGTATAAACAATGTTCCATTTTCTGTAGAAATATATATATATATGTGTGTGTGTGTGTATGTATATATGTGTATGTATATATCTCAAGAATAAGTATTTTCAAGTAAGAATTAAGCAAATTAAGACCCACCCCCAAAATTTGGGAAACACATCTCATTACCTTGAAGTTTTTTATCCCCTTGAATCTCGAGGGCGGCATCACAGAGTGTGGAATATATAAATAGCCAAGAGATTTCCAGGAGCATTTATGGGTTTAAATCATTCACCAGAACAACCATTTCTAGTAAAATCTGTAATGAATTGATATAAACATAATATAAATAAAATGATTTACTCCATTAACATATGGAATAGTTGAAAGTATCAGTATTTGGTTATAGAGTTCAGTACATATTATGTGTGGTGGTGGTTCTTGTTTCTTCTCTGGATGGAACCTGAATTAATCACAAAAATAATCTCTGGTGAAGAAAATGATTGCCAATTTAAGCAAGCACAAAATTTGAAATTCATTTTTATTTTTTTTAATCTTTGGCTCTAATTTTGCTGGGACTGAATAAATTACAAAATAAAAGAAAGAATCAGTCATTAAGATAAACTGCTAACAATTTTTTTTTTTTTCAATATGTACATTGGTGTTTCTCAACTGATGCTCCCTTGCACAACAAAATGATCTAAAAGTTGTTCTTTATCAGAATTAAAGTTATGTACCCCCTCCTCTCTTACTCATAAAGAAATACAAATGGGTGGCTATTGACACTAGATTGTTCTTTGCTTTAATCTTATTCTGTGAAATACACCTGAAGTATTCTTGAAATAAAGAGAAAAAGAAGCTGTTGCTGCCCAGAAATGTCTGTTTCAAGTTGCCAACTTCAAACAAAAGCAAAATTAGCCAGACTGATGATAGCTTACCTGGATTAGGTCTTATGACAACTTTGCTAATAGATTAAAGTTATCACTTTGGTTGTTTAGTGGGTTTTTAGTGGATATTTAACTTCATACAGTGCCAGATATATTTTTTATTGTCTAAGTTTTCCTAATAAAATTGGTATTATCAAATTATGTTGGTATAATTTTCAGAATGTATTTATATGATAAATAGACCAAATGTCACTTTTATAATATGTGTTTTTATTAGAAATATTTATAACTTGCTTGATGGTGTGAAATTTTATTATTTGACTCTAGCACTGTTTGTCATATGGTAAATAAATTAAATAATAATTTAAATAAATTGATATTTTTCAATTTAAGATATTATGGATTGTAAAATATGCATAATATCAAAAGAAAAGCAAGATGTTATAAACTTATTGATTGATGGAAGCATAACTGGAAATTTCAAGAAGTTGGAGAGATCATAAAACAATAAAAAATTATAAATTTTGGTAAACTTGTTTAACTTTATGAAAGATTTGAGAAAAATTCTTCAAATATTTTTCATATACAGAGTTGATTGGATCCCAGCCATTGTCCAGTTCTCTCTAAACCCTACAACAATTGTCTTGCTGCTTTCCAGCTTGTTGGGAGTTCATCTCTGTAGTTCCTGTTTTTAAGAAGTCTGGAGAACCCTCTGACCCCTCAAATTATTGCCCTATCAGTATCTTACCAGTTTTTGGCAAAGTATTCAAGGCTCTAATCAATGCTGAAGTGGTTAAGCATCTTACTTCTCACAACCTCCTCTCAGACTAACAATATGACGACTGTTTCAACAGGTGTTTCGCTGATGTGTATATCAGCCATCACTGAATATGTATATCAAGTTCTTGATAATAATAGTGAAGGTTGAGCTGTGGCTGTAGATATCTTGAAGGCACACTAGTCTTCTATGCAAGCTCCAGGGCTATGGTATCACAGGACGAATGTTTGAATGAATGCAATCATTTCTTTCAAATCATGAAATGAAGGTTGTTTTGAATGGGCTCACATCCAGATCTTTTCACATAAATATGTGTGTTCCCAAATGAATGTGGGTGTTCTTGGTCTTATGCTGCATCTGATCTTCATCAATAGTCTCACTGATGTCATCAGTTTCCAACTAGATACTGTTGCAGATGATACTTCTGTCTCAATAGCAAATCTGTCAGAGCTAACAAAGTTAACCTGGCCTGCTCTTGAAAAGTGAATTGGTTAACTGGGACAGGAAATGGCTTGTAAATTTTAACACCTCCAAAACAAAACTGCTTTCATTTAACCAGCACAGAGAACCTTATCTGCCATGGCTGATACTAGACTCCTGGAGAGCAACACACTGCACCTTCTTGGTCTCATGTTTTCCAGTAACTTGAAGTGGAGCAATTACATTGAATCAATAGCTACATCTGTTGCAAGAAAAGTTGTGCCACAGAGTTGTGCCAAAACATATTTCTCTTCAGAATTCATCTTGCACATTTACAAATCTATTTATCTGTGCATTTAATAGTGTTGCTATATCTGGTCTGATGCTCCAGCTATTCTTCTTGAAGTTTTTGACAAAGTCCAAAGATAGATCTGTAATGTAATATATCCTGACCGGGCGTCTTGACTTCACTCACGTTCTTGCCGAAAGAAAATTTTCAAGGCAACTGTTCTGATGAGCTTTTTTTTTTTTACCTGGTGCCCTGACTACATTAATTTAGGCTTGCTACTAAATTGTCATCTAGGTCCCACTTGTTTACTGTTGAACTAGCTAAATGCAATCACCACTTCTACTTCAAAAGTTTATTTTCTTGCATTTCCTGCCTGTGTAACTGCAGTTTACTTGCTTTCCTGATAATTACAATCTTCAAAAATTTAAATGCAACAGTAATAGCCATCTTCTGTCTTCTTGAATCTTGTTCATCTTTTGTACTTTCTTCAATTCTCCCTATACTCAGTCTTTTCTTTCAATTTCACTCCCTGTAAACACCTGTGTACTAGTGGCATTTATGTCTTGCTTGGGGTGAAATGATTAAAAAAATAAAGTAAAGTGACCATCAAAAAATATTTGTAGAAGTTGGTGTGAAGAATGTAATCTTGGAAAAAATGTAGAATATGAGGAATATTGGCTAAAAAATGGAAACAACTTTATATAAACATCACAAAAAGGATTATATGAAATCTGATTTTTCAGTACTAATTTTTAGTGTAGTACTATATTCAGTGGGCCTGATGGTTGGACTAGATAGATTGGGTCTTTCTTAGAAATAATCAACCAACACTACTTGAGTGGGGATGAGTATTGAGTATTGTAGGTGGTTTAAATTATAGGTACTTTTTTTAAAGAGCATATTCCTGCAAGGCAATACTCCTTCATATTCTGTCAAACTGACTAAAAAAAGTTTTCAAGGGCATCACATTAATAGAATAGCACTCAGCCTTCTGATAGAAGAAATGCAAATGAGAATATAAAACATTATTTAATCAAAAAATTTGGGAAGTACTAAAAACTGTAAATAATGTTAAATTTGATACACTGATGAAAGACAAAAGGTAAAAAAATGTTAACAAGTCCTATTAACATAGCCAAATAAATTTTATTATTTTATATGTGAGATCAGATGTTAGAGATTTCTGCTGACTATAGCTTTTGTGAGGTACAAATCAAAATTTATTTTGCATTTAACCTTGTATTCTTCATATGCAAATAAAAATTGTCAGTAAATAGATTTTATTGAATATTTACATTGTTTCTGTTTTGGATTTTTATTTGGAAATGTTAAGGCATTTGTTCAACCAGAAGCCATGAAACATCTGAGAATCAACAGGCTCTTCTGAAATTTTGAATCTTTAATTGCATCAAATTTCATATTCACCGAATATACTATGATGCATGACATTAGTCTTAAAAAATTCCTTTGGCATATTCCTTAATTATTAGATTAAAGATTTTCTTCATTAAAACCTTTCTTACTTATTGGAATCTGTAATAACTTCTGGTAGATTTGGTTGGTAGCAACTTATATAGGATTTGGTAAAAGCATATTATTTTTCCAAAACCCTTTTGTTTTTTTTCTTTGTTTTTTATAAAAGAAATTTCTCTTTCACTATTGTAATGTGAGCCAATAAAAATACCTTTCATGCAAGGTGATGATACCACTAAGATGCAAGGGGCTACTGCGAGTGAGAGAGAATTGAAAATCTTTAGAAGGAACTGGAAACCTAATCTTATCCAGGGAATAAGGGATAAACTTCTACTCCTGTTGAAAAAACTGGGGAGGAGTCTTTACCAGACGATAGGCAAACCTGTCTACTCTTATTGAAATGAATCTGATTAACGTTGTTCAGAAGAATGATTTTTCTTGCTTTTGTAATATTTTCATCAAGTGATATTTCACTCTAATATTGGTAATATATATTTCTGAAACAAAGCTAAATTTTATAAGTATTATAAGACCGGTTTTCTTGTGTGTAAAGATTAATTATATTTTAATTGGTGTGAAATATCTGGTGTGAATACTGGTTATATTGTAATTTTCTTCATTTTATTAACCTATTGTGAATGACAAAAATATCTATGCATATAGCTATAATTCTGTAACAAATTTTTGCTTTATTGACTCAAGACATCAACTAAGCACTCCTTCCTTTAAACAATCTTTGCTCTGAAACTGTCTGAGAGAGTAATTTCAAATTTTTTCTCCTACAAAATGGTTGAGCTGGTGAAAGAAACACAACTTAAATTTATTGCTCGATAGTGAAGAACATATTCATGGGAACACAACTGTGATATTCTTTTGATAAAAAAAAACAACTATTTCTGCAAGCAGAATGGTCAGACATTTGAAGCAAAATATTTTTTCCTCTTTAACCTACTCCTATAGAGCCTTGGTAGGTCTGTAAATCATGTCAATATACAAGGTGGTTCTTCATGTCTGTAAGTGAATAAGAGGTGAAACTGGGGTTGTAATTGGGTGGATATATATCTATGCTTATTGAAAGAGGCTGAAAATCGGTTTGCATTTTTTATTTAGCTGCATTGTCTACTTAGAGCAGCCTCTGTTCCTTTCTGTTTTTAATCAAAACCAGTGTTCATTGATGCTGTTATTACTCGTATATATAATCACCTCATGACATTACTAATTTGATATGGAGAGGGTATCATTTGAGCAATGAATTTTTTTATAAGAATGGCACTTTTCAGTTATATGACTACATATAATGCAAGTGAGGAGTTAAATGACAACATAGATTTTTTTAAATAATATTAATCTTACAATTTGAATTATTCCATACTAACAGCTATGAGCTTCCCATAGTCAATTTATACAGCTGTCTTCTATATAAGGTTAGGGCTCATCTAAAATATATAGTTGTATAACTGAAAAGTGCCAAAAGAATTTACTGCTTTAGATTGTTTGGAACATTCCCCTTTATTCGGCACTCATCTGTGATGTATAGAAGTGTGATTATGAAGAGTTTATTGGAGAGAAGACTGTAGGGAAACTTTATAGAAAAAATAATTTACCACTCACTTTTCTCACCTTATGAAAGACTTTTTATTGATATTTTTACTGATTCTGATACAATTCCTGATACTGTTCTAAATTTCTGAATTTGATACCTACAGTGATTAAAATTCATTATTTTCATTATTTATTTTTGGGAAACTTAATGAACAAAGCACATTTATTAATAAAATATTTAATAGAAAAATGAATACAAAAGCTTATGAAATAAAATTAGACATCCTTTTTATTTAAAAAATTGGGTAGGAGTTTTAAACAGAGAATGTTTTAAGTAAATCATTTAAGTACCTGTGTGGTTCTCTGGGTCGATCCTTGGTAATGGCAAACAAATTTAGACGTTCACACACCACAGTCAGTTGTCCAAGACTTCCAAAATTGTGGCTACTTGCTGAAGTGACTATTTCAATCCATAGCTACCTTATCCCATGTTATTTTTAGATCATAAGGCAGCCAAGATCTAATTGTCACAGGTTAGGTTTAGGCTGGTCCAAACAAGGCAGTGACATACAGAGAAAAAAAAATAACTCAAATAAATTGAACACAAGTAAATACTGATTTTATAACAGTCTCCATACAATAATTGGTTTTTATCAATTGTTTGCATGCAATTACTTATCAGCCCAGCCCGCATTTAAATTGGAAGTGACACTATCATTGACCTGGCACAAATCTGATTTGCCTTTTGGTAAAGTTTGGCACAAGACTGAATTCAGACCTTCTCTTGAGCAAGCAATCATGTGGCCTCCCTTCTGTCTTGTCTCTGACCCATCTCTCTCTCGAATTTACTTTGCGCATTCATATTTATGGACATTGCTAAATACTGGCATGGGGGTATGGCGAGGTAGGGACATTCCAGTGAATCCCCTCCAGTTTACATCATAACTTTGGGGAATTTCCAATTCCTTCATCTCGGTGACTTTCATCAACCTTTTCAGTGAGTGTGGGTGGCCTATCCACCCCCTCCTCCTGTCTCAAATCAACTTCACATCTGTGAAAATGAAATTTCCACTTTGCAGCTGTGTGTCAAAACATCAACCCTCAAGTCTGGGTCACTTTTCCATTGTTCAAACTGCTCAACATACAATTCAAGCTGTTTTTATGTGAATTTAGTCTTCAATCCTTTCCAGGGGTTCTTGCACATTTCATTTTTTTTAACACATGTAAAATAAATTGACACCATACTTAGGTGTTATTATGATCTATAGATTTTAGTCTTACTAACAGTTTAAAATCAATAAATATTTATATTTTTTTTATCAGGAATGTACTATTTGTACCAGGAATGGAAAATAAAGTTTTAAACAAAAAAAAAAAAATTACAAAAAATCGTTTTTAGAATCAGAAATTAGGTTAAACATTTTCAAATTCCAATGACTATTCTGATACCCTAAAAAATTCCAATATTTTTGATTCTGATTAATCATCCTATCACTAATAATAATAAGCCTCTTATAATGTGAGCAAAATACATTTCATTTTGTTTGAATTTTCATAAAAGAACATTGAAGTACTGATTTTTTTTGGTAAATAATCATTTTTCTAAATTTTTTAAATACCTTATTTTTCTTTCTTAATCAATTGTACACTGAGAAATAAAAAAAGAATTCTGAAATTTAATTGGGTTAAATAATTTTAGTGATGTCAAAAAATATCTTTCATGTATTTATTGTTCTTTTACATATGGCAAAAATTAAATTGTTAGTAAATAATTTTGTTTCAGTGAGTTTCAAAATTAATATTTTTTTTTTTCTAATTTCAGGATGAATTAAAGGTAGGTATCTTTTTTCTACCCCCTCCCCCAAGTAGTAAAAAATAAATAAAAAAAAAAAACAAATTTATAGAACTTGGATTTTACTTTTGTGATTATTACTGGATTACCTTTGAAAGGTGAGTGAGTTTTATCAGTATATTTTTACCTTTTTGAATATAAATGCTTGTTAAAATCTTGAAATTATTGATACTCATAAATTTGACACACACACACACACACACGTGTGTGTGGACACTGAGGTCAACAGCAAGTAGCTGTTGACCTTAGTGTCCACTTTTATCTTTACATATGCTCTATCTCTGATAATGAGCACTTTTGCCCATAAATATAGCATACCTTAAAATTATATTTTTATCATATACATAAGGCCAAGTTTTCTTGTAAAGGAATCTACTTTTCTTATAGTATATATTGAAGAAAAGTTATGCTTGGAGCAGAATTCTTATTGTCAGAATTGTATTATGGAATCTTCTAAATGAAAAAGACTATCCAAAATGATCTCTTCCTTCAAGAAGATAAAAAAGATTTAAAAAAAAATTTTTTTTGTCAAGTAATCCTTTTGCAATTTATAGAAACAGTTTTCTCTCTTGATTGGAAATTCACTGTGTTTCTCTCCAGCTGACACAGCATCCTTCCAGGTATACTTTTTCTTTTTCCTAAGGGAATGATCAGGGTGAATCTGTCCTTTTTACAATTGGCTGTGATACCTCTACCATTGTGAATTAGGAATTATCAACTTGTTAATATTCTTCCTGAAAAGTGATGCTTGTTTGTTTAATCTTACACCAATTGCAGAACAAGTTTATAGTACCTTTAAGTGTAGATTCAGTAAAATGACCACCTAAATGTGAGAATGATTTCAACTGTGATACTTGGAAATGGGATATTTCCATGTAGGTGTGAATAAATTGAAATATCTAAAAACAGGCATATGCTGGACATTTATTGCTGTCCGAGAAAGTTGGAACATGCAGTTCCAACTTTCTCAGGAAATAAGGAATGTATGATTTGCAAAAGGAAAATTACATCAATATATTTCTGGATAAACTCGGTTTTACTAGATAAAGGTAAGAGTTCACTGCATTTAATGTTTTTAGATTTACCTGTACCTGTTGCGATATTCATTCATTGGTTGAGTTAGCTCCATCAACTGAACCTGCTGCTTCTGAATGAAAGCTGACCAAGCATAACAGAGGTCGTATTCATTTGGATGTGCAAATCCATAGGAGTTTGTCAGAATTTGGATTCCCCAGCCACATGTATACACACTTTTAGGATAGTGCAATCTAGTTTGAATTCAGTTTCCTTCTCCTAGACTGGTTTCCACTCAGGGCTATAGGACCCAGTTTGTCCTGCTATTTTACCCATAGCTGAGTGAAGAAGAGATGGATTCATACCTTTTCTAAGTGAATGTAATGAACTTGACTGGATTGCTCAGTCCAAGCCGCTAACCATTACACCACCATGCTTCCTTTTTAGATTTACAGCAATCTGAAGATCACAATAAAGTTGACTTAGTTTAAGAGTGGAAATATAATTAACCCTCTTGGATGAGATAGCAAAGTATTGTTTTACTTGTGACTTGTTTATATTGCATGCAGACACTCATGGACTTGAATGAAACTAGAGGCCAGAAAGATGATGTTAGTTATGATTCATATATTCATGAGAATTTATGAATGTGACAAAAGAAACAAAATGACAGAAGCTCATAAGTGAATCAGAAGACTGTGCATGATTAGGACATTTGTTGCACAACAATGGTTTGTGGCAATAAGTGATTGGTAACTTATATCATCTCTTAGTGATTTACAACATTTGCACTTTACTGAAGGGTTGTCATGTTAACATCTTTTCATCATTGAAGCATTTGCCTCTCCCATGTTGGATTGAGAGTGTAAGTGCTATTATTACAGATGTTACTTGGTGCAATTTTTTTAAAGATTAGCTATCTTTAAATGAAAAAAGCAAAAGTGATGTTGAATTTTAACAATGGTCGTCTTCAGATTGGTTTAAAAAATTAGTAAAACTACTTAGTCACTGCTTCTCCTGTTATTTGTTCGAGGAGATAGAAAACTATAAGCTGTTCACTCACTAATGCTAATGGAAAGAAGGTTACTTTGAAATTACATGTATAATTCACACATCTAATTGTTGAAAACTTAAATTTCTTGATAATGCTAAAATGAACAATTTTGAATAAGCTAAAGAAATAGGAAAGTTTGTGTTTTTTTTTATACTTTGTATAAGTATCACATGACAATCTACATCAAATTATAAGTATCTCTTTGGCAATGAAATGGTCACAATGGATTGATAATTATGGGTGGAAGGGAAATTATTGTTGATTTATCTGCTAGATTTTATGTGGCAACTGCAGTTTGTGATAAACAACTGGAAACAAAAATTAGTTTTCTTATTTTTGTGTTGGATATCTATTTTTTGTGCTCTGAAAAATTGTCAGACAGTTGTGAATTTAGCAATATTGAGATCTATCATTTGGATGAAGCATTTAATGTAAAAGTGCCATGGTTAATGATATTCTTACTGATAGTTAATGTAATATTTGATGTTACATTTGTTATCTGCTTATAATACTTTATCAAATTCTTATGGATTTTCACCTAAACATTTACATTTTGAATTCAATCCTCTGGTTCCAGATGTCTTTCAAAGCATTCTTCCTTGCACTGGAGCAAGTTTTTCTGAATCAATCCTGGTCAGAGATAATTTAAATGCCATGTCTGCCACAAGACAATTTCTTGGTTGTTAATCTAGTGAAAAAATAATTAAAAAGTAATATTTGATTTATTCCTGCTTGAAACTTTGACAGATGGTGATGAGGTGTATTATAAAAGAAATAAGAAGGAATGATATAAATCTGGTGCAACAATTTGATATGATGAAATATTCTGTTTTCCATGGGAGTATATGTGTTCAAGTTCATATTTATTATTTGGATAGAAACCCTGCCATTAATCATTGTACCTGTTTTAAATCTGACTCAAATAGTGCTTTGAATTGTAATGAACAGCCAAATAATTAGGCAGGACCACATTATGCTCCCCACCTCCCAGATAAGGACAATAATGCAGTCCCAAGTTAACCAAATGCAAGCTAATAAAGAACAATTGAAGGAAAATAAAGCAGCAGTTGGACAATGTTTTCAAGGAACCAACTATGATAGTGGTGAATATATTTCTTGTAAGATATTTAGTAGAACAGAGTAAACCATCAGCAAATATAAATGCTTATATTAAATATAATTCTGATATCAATACTGGTTGGATTGATTTCTGTAAACTTAGTGATTGGTTGGTTATGCCTGATGATTTGGAGATGAATGATGTTTAACAGTTGATGAAATTATTGTGGCAATGGAAAGTGAAATTAAGAACTGTAAGGATAATTATCTGTATAATGAATGTGAAGGTCAAGGTCAAAATGTTATATCTGTAAGATGAGTAATTAGTGAAAAGTTAAGGAACAGTAATATTATTACTAAAGTTAGACTTGTGGATTTGAGAAAGACAGCCAATCTACGTAAAGATTCACTGACACTTTCAAAGAAAGCAGTTCAACATTTCATTTTCCTAGGCTTCTTCCAACCAGTAGATATTAAGGTTGTATATTTTCAGGCTCACAGTATTGAATGAGAGATTTACTGATGAACTCCTACCAATCTTGTGGAAACTAAAACTAATGGTGATGTTATACATTTGGTATATGGCATGTCAATCAGAAATGATTTGATGCAACATTCAATGAAGATGTGGTCTTTTCATAATTCCTTATTTTCATTCTACAATGATGGTAAAGTTGAGGGAATAATTTGTATTTATGTGGATGATTTTCTTTGGGCTTGTACCAATGAATTTGAAAAGTCTATTATTGATAAATTAAGAAATATGTAAAAATCTGCACCAATATTTTTTAAATATATTGAACTTAATCTTTACAAATAATGGTTAGACAGTTGATCAACTTCAACATGTATGATCATAATCATCTGTTCCTATCAGTCATCAATGAGTAGTTCAGAGAATTAGTGAACTACCTCAAACCAAGAAGAAAAGTTATGGGTTATTGAAGGGTCAGCTAAATTGGTTAGCTCCAACTACCAAACATGATATTACCTTTAACGCCTGTAATTTAAATCTCTCTCAAGGAATGAGACTTGGTAGCATGAAGTTGTTTTTTCTAAAAATGCAAAGCATAAAATCTTGGTCTTTTGAGTGCTTCTCTAGCACAACATTTGCTAACCATTCTGATGGAAAATTCTCAAGCAAACTTTTATAATTTTTCTCCAATGTATTTTGAAAAAAATAATTGTCCCACAGACTGGCAATTAAGAAAAAATAATAAGTCAAACTTGTCTACAGAAACTATGGCATTGCTTGACTCTATGGAAGCCATTTACTTTACAAGTAGAATACAGAAAGTATAGCATAGTCAAGAGTTAGAAATAAACTGCATCATGGACAAAACATGCCTCATAGAGGCATTGTATTTTTTCTTCTTTAAAATGTAGATAAAAGGTTACACTTGGATATGGCAATGATTAAAGATATGTTAGATACAGAAGAGAGATAAATGATGTAATTTCCTTGGTAGCTACAGTTCAACAGATTATTTGACCAAAAAACAGAGGTGTCAACAGAAAAATTAAGAGATGCTATTTCTGGGAATAAACAGTAGTTCAGTACTGATCATTTAAGAGAGAAAAACAAAAGAATTATTAAAATTGTATTCTGGAACTTTTCAAATTAAAAAGATTAATTCTCTCCAGATGGACTCTTCCTCACAATCAAACCTTTTTATAATTTGTAAAAGTTTCTGTTGCAACTTACTTTAGCCATTCATATTTTGGTTTGATTCAAACTACATGCACATCTTTGGGTGGGGAGAATCTCTCTCTCCAGATAGCATCTGTCCCATTGCACTTAGAAGGAAAGGGTCATGGTCAATCTGTTGCTTGAGGCATCACAAAATACAGAGCATATTGAAATCAATAAAAGCAGAGTTTATAGTGAGTTGCCTTCTAGATGAATTTGAGTAAATGCCTAAACAGACAGGTGGTAAAGGAGCAAAAAACAGAAAGCTGTGGAGAGCTATGATCATCTGTACCCTGAAAGGAGATGATACATAAAAGATCTCATAACTAAGAACTTTCAGTAGTATTGATCACAAAATAATAGTTGCCAATATTTTATCAAGACCACTTGTATTTATTATTAAAGTAATAAGCATCATGAGTTCAAACTGTGTGATCTGCTGCTTTGTAAATTGTACACAATTTTGTACCAATGTATTTTGATGTGACATGAATAAGATAAGGGTCGAATCTTTCCAACAATCTATGTTGAACATCTTCAACTTGATTGTTGTAGTTGCATTTCCTACTGAGAATTTCCAGATAGTTACGAATATCCTTATTGTTTGCCTCTAAGCCTTCCTTAAGCTATCCTATGCCTCTAAGCCATCCCAAGCTTTCTCCACCCTTCATTTCAATCAAGTTGCTGCTATGCTGTATGGTCCCATGCAATGTGTGGTTCAGCAAAGCCCATGACAGGTTATTGGCATTGTTAAGCATTGGTTCCTTGCAGTGCTGATCAAATTTAACAATGTTGATCTTTCTGTTACATGAAACTATCTGAAGAATAATGCTCAACTGTTTGAGCAGTTTTAACATTGATTCTTTGTGTTTTTTGTTGTGCTTTTTATTGAGCACTTCACTGATAACAGTAATCAACTCATCAGAATAGAATCAATGACCATGTTTCCCAACAGTTGATGTACCACCTTTACCTCCTGTAGAATTGATGTAATCTAAGCGCAGACCAGTTTTTTGTTTGATGAAATCACTCACCTTATCTTTGGATTTGTCAAGGTGATCGCATAAACCAGCCTCAATCCATTTCTTGTAGTCTGCATGACAATGATACAACATTTTCAAATACCACATTATTCCATTTATGTAGGAGTGGGTGATGCTTATGCAATGTTGGTCAGAGTCAAAAAGTGGTTGTTGAGTGACACCAGCTCTGGTTCCAAAGTTTCCTTGTTTAATACGCATATTTCTGTCGATATCGAGGACTTCATTGAATATGTTCTGTGTATCTGAAGCTGACCTGTCGATTTTGAAACAATCTTGTATTTTGTTTGGGTCCATCCAATTTTTGAACATGATCAGTTTCTTTGGCCATGAAGTCGAGGAGGTCAAGATTACTTTATCCTTCTCTAATCAAATACACAGATCTCAATTATCATAAAGAATTGGGTAATCTCTTCTTTGCCACCAACATTCCGTGTAAGTTTCAGAGCAAATATACCATACTGAAATATGTGGTCTGAAATTTTTCAATATGAAATTTTTTCTAATTTTCTTTATTTCATCCAAATTTTCTTTATTTCATCCAATTTGACTTACTCATACCTATCTAAAAAGCCCTGAATGATCTTTCTATTGTCAACAAAACCAAAATTAGAGCAATTTTTGTTTTGGGGCCGTAATGTCCAAAGACTGATATCCGGTCCCAGACTCCCAATAATATGAAAAAATATGATTTTTCACATGAAGAAATTCAATTTTGTTGATTTCACTGATACTGTGTTGCCCATACCTTTCTAGAAAGCACCTGGTTGCCTTATCTTCAACCAAACCAAAATTAGAGCAATTTTCATGTTCTGGGACAGTTATGCCCAAATATGGAAATCCGGTCCAAGAAACTGGATCAGGAGGTCACAACAGGTAGAGGGATCATGACTTCAACTTAGAGCTAAGGAGATCAATTAGAAAAGATCCAACTCGATCCATAAGACATTTGACATGTGAGAGAGGAGTTCCAGTTATGACAGTCCAAAGAGCAGTGAAAAAAACTTGAAAATTAAATTGTACATAAATCCTTTGAGTCACCTTGTTACTCCAAATTTGAAGGTTAGAGAGTGTGAAGATCATCTTGAATAAATTGGAAAATGATCCTGGAATAATATATATGTATGTAGACTTTATATCAATCATTCATGAGCTTCCAATCTTTAGCTATGATTAATTAATGATGAATGTGTCATTTTCATTTATGATAGATTTCATCATGATTCTTCTGTTAAGCTTGGAAAGTAATTATACTCAAATGTCATGTTGTTCAAAGTAGAGGCCAATAGTGTTATAAAAACCTTGGAGAATTCCAGTAAGATATCTTTAATCATTTTTAAGATGCAATGGTTTAAAGCTTAATCTAACCCTTGAACAGTTTTGCTGTTACACCCTCTATATATGTGTGTGTGTATATATATATATATATATATATATATATATATATATATATATATTGTGTGTAAAATTTGAGATACAACTAAAAATATATCTGTAAAAAGACAATATGAATAAAGACGAAAGAAAAATTTATCTTTGACAGGTTTTGTTCTGTAAAGAAAGAAAAACCCACACACTCATTCATGTCATTTGGGGATGACAAAGTTAATTTATTTTATGTTGTTAATTCTCTCTAATACATTTGAAGGAATTCATACCTCAGTCTGAAATTTCATATTTGACCACAAAATATAAAGTCTAAGGAGCTCCAATAAGATATTGTGTAAGCTTTGAATACCTAGTTAAAATGATACTTTGAACATTTGGTTTGGACTGTAGCCTAAAAATAGATAACTGTTTTTTTCTGGGTCTGTGAGTTTAATAACAAAAGTGTTCAATTTGAGATCAATTGACCAGCTTTCAAGATGTAAACCATCATTTATCCTATCCTGCAAATTTGTTGCTTATGTGATACTTATAAAACTTTGACATCACAGATAAGCTAAATGCACTTTGTATGGGGTACATGATAGGTTTAACTACAGGTCAGATTGGTCGGCTTGAATTTTAAATCTTAAATTAATGTCCTATTATATTTCTCACTTACTTCCATTTGACATGTTCTTATCAAATTTGTTATGAAGAGGAATTACAAAACTTATATTTTTTGGCTTTCTTTGACTGGAACACTGTTAGAGTTCCTTTACTAGAAATTATGTCAAAGGAAACCATGAAACACAAATATTTCTTTATTTTGACATTATCCAGAGAACATTCCAGTGAATTGACACCAATGTGGGTGTATTATGACTCATCCAGAGATATTTGAAACAGGGCTGGAAGCAATGGTGGTAATTACAGAATATAACAAATATAAGCCAATGGTCAAATAGAAATTGTCCAAACATCAAGCTTAGTAGTAACAAGGGTTTGTTTAATGACTACAGTATTATGTGACAGACAGGAATCAGGAAGTACATGTCATGTAGATTAATTTCATTTCTAAATGAAATGTAATTTTTTATTTGGCTGTCATTTGTAAGCTTAAAATTAAACATATTTTTAAAAAGAATAATTTGAACCAATCCTACCAAAAATGTATGAAGTACCTGCCATTTAAGCCTTGTTATTATTTGTAAATAGCAGTAGTCAAAATAAAAATATAGTAATGAGTCTGTATATCTATTAAGAAATCATGTCTGTAGAGAGCTTAAGGAGTTTCCCATTTGCTTCACTACTTTCAGGTTCAATAGGTTTAGATGATAATTTTCAACATAATGTAGAATCTTTTTTTTCTGCTCTCAGTCTTCTGGGTAGATGAAGTTTATTAAAATGAAATGAAAATTGAAATTCTTTCTTAACTAGGCAATCTCTCTTCTAGTCACTATTATAAAAATCCAATTGAAACAACTTTTTCATGATAGTTGAGTGATTAGAACATTGGGATATAAGTTGATTTTTTTTTTATTAACAAATGTGAATTTTATTTATTTGTTATGCACACTTCTTTATTGTAATCATATATCTGGTTACTCCATAGGGGATTACTA
Source organism: Acanthosepion esculentum (assembly GCA_964036315.1). Classification (NCBI taxonomy): domain Eukaryota; kingdom Metazoa; phylum Mollusca; class Cephalopoda; order Sepiida; family Sepiidae; genus Acanthosepion; species Acanthosepion esculentum. Next base: position 243,805 of record OZ038497.1, read on the forward strand.
ATATTATGGCTGACAAGACTGTGTATGGTTTTTGCTACATTTTCATATCAAGTTGGAGTTTTGTTTCTTATTGAAAGGTTGAAAAGATTACTGTCATGTCTATTGCCATGTTCTTTATTGAATAAAATTTAAGAAATGCATTTGGCTTCTACTTTGAGAAGGAAGAGTTTGATTTGTAAAAGTGGCTAAAATGCTATCTTGGATTGCCTTAAATAACAGAGGTTATAAGTTAGTTTCAGTGGACACTATTTACATTATTCAGAATATTGTCCTCATCTTTGTTGCTTACTGCAGTGTTTAAATAGTATGACCGTCCATTTCTTTTTATGTCAAATTTAACACCGTTAGGGTAGATAAGTTCTGAGTAATTCCAGTCAAGTTTCACAGAAGCTCCTTTTTCAGTGGCAGCGTGTACTGAGAATATATTTTGTTTGAATGTAGGAATGTATACTGCATTTGTTAAAATGCAGTCATGCATATTTCCATCCATATCAGTTATAGTGATTTGAGAATTACCTCTTTTTAAAGCAATATTACTGGTTTAACTACTATCTGCCAGTTTGATATGATTTTCTGGATTAAAATCATTATGGAAAGTAAGAAATTTAGATTCACCACAATCAACAAGTAAGCCATTTTTGTTGGAAACCATGTCTAGTCCAACTGGAAGCATAAATGAACATTCATTATCTGAAACATATTCCACATTTTTTACGAAATGGGCTTGCTTTTTGTTTCTGTGTTCAGTACTTTTATCTCCCAGCTTGCAACAAGCATGACCAATAATATTTTTGTTTGGTGGATTGAAATTATAGTATTCTGAGGGGGGAATTATTTGCTGGATATTTGTACAACTTATTCTGGCAGTCAGGACTCTTATGCCCAAGTTTGCCACAAGTGAAACAGGTTGGTACGTTGGTTTGGGTTTTGGCATTCGAAGTGACATTACGGTATTCTTACTATTATTATCATGAATCATTTTTTTCAGTTCCTTTGAAGCTTTGCAATGCTACTTTAAATTTACTAAATGTTAGTAGCTTGTCTTTCTGAGTGATAACAGTTGTAAATGGCTTGAAATCAGACAGAAGGCTTTTTAAAACCATGGCGATTAATAAAACATCAATAATTTTCCCAGAAGTTTTTAAAAAGTGGCTGATTTTTCAGCTTGAATAATATAATCTGTAATAGCTTCAGTGCTGGCTTTGTGTAAGGATGTTAATTCCGTACATAAGGAAATTATTTATAACTTTTCTTTCAATAAATATTGCTCTCTCAAAATTTGCAGTGCTTTTCTCCAATCATCAGGGGCTTCTCTCATAATAAGAGATAAACTTTGATCATCGAGAAATTGAATTAATTAAGCAAGGTAGTCTTCATCATTGGGACAATCGATAATAATGTAATTTTTGGATCCACATGTAACTCAAATACTTCCCATAACTGATATTTCAATTTGTCACCCTTAAAACAGAACATATTGCTGGGCCTGTAACCTGATGAGTTAGAAGCCATTGTCAAAGTGCAAGATAAATAACACAATCAGAATTAAATAAAGTTTGCAATGAAAGGAAAAATGGTCAAAAAGATGAAACAGCAACAATCATGCAAGCAAGCAATATAGTTAAAGCAAATCAAAATTGATAAGAAGGCAAAAGAATTCACAAACTAGGAGTTGGCGTTTGTGCACAAAAGCAAGTTTGACCAAGCAAACACAATATGTTAGTCTAGTAGTTAAGGCAGATCTGGACGGAGTCATGTCAAAACATAAACTGTCTCATTTTATTGGCTAAGAAAAATATCCCAACATGCATTCTGTGTCTCTTCTGACTATATTTTCCATCTTGGGAAATCAACATCTAAAGTTTTTAAGAAATATGGTAAAAAAGTTAGCTTAGTCACTGACTCAACATTTTGCTGTTAAAAGTTTATTTAGTGTTCTTGAAAAAGGCAAAAAATGCAAACAGTTACACTTCAAAAACAATTTTTTTAATAACACCCTGTATATTTGTTTCTAAAAGTTAAAAGAAAAAATAGTATGGTTCTTTCTTCTTTTTTTTTTAACCACATTTTTCTTATTGAGTGAACTGTAATGATTTAATTATTAAAATTAAAGAAAAAACATGACATTAATAAATAATATTATATAAAGTTAATGTCTAGTTTATTTTAACAGATGTATGATTTTTCCAAGACATTTTTATATGCTTGTTTTTCAATTTTATACTTAAAAATTTATTAAAATAACATTTTTTTGCAAAGTTACTTTAATAGTTTTTCTCTATTGTTGTTATGCATAAAGAACAAATGTATTCATACAATTCTCTTTTTTATTGTGTTTTTAGGTAAAATAAACAAATATTTAGTTTAATTTTTTTAAGTTTCCATTAAAATGTGAAATAGAACCAAATGTCATATTCTTATTACAAAATTAATAAAAAAGCCATTTAAAAATGTTTTTATGTAAATTTAATATCATATAATAAAATTTATTTATGTAATTCAATATTCTAGAAACAGTGAACAAAATATTAGCCATGCTGCTGCTGCTTGCTCATTTTTTTCAGGTTCTTCTATAAAGTATTTATTTATTTACTCAAGTTGAGCACAAAACTAATTTTTGACACAAGAAAGCCAAAATTAAAGTGCCCTGCAGTAGATTGCTCCACCACAAGTCATTGTCTGAAAAATAGCCAAAGCCTTCTCCATTCAGGCACTGGGCAAAACCCCCAGTTCCCCTTTCGAAGGGGAGGTGTTGCCTGAAGGAGCAGCACTCTGGGAGAGAGCCAGGCAATAGCTGATTTTATGCTGACATGTTCCAGAAATTTAGATACTTAATTAACTCAATAATTAATTAAAAGATTATGTAATATTTTGCAAACCTTTGTTAACAATATACTCCAAAACCAATATATGAAAAAAAAAATCAATTTAAAAAGTGGATTCTCAGGTTTAAGGCAACCCTTAAGCTTAATCATTTCAAATATCTAGTTTCCAGCAAATCTCTAGAAGTGTTGTGTTATTGCTTGCAAAACAAATTTCAGAAGCCACAAGACAAAACTGTAAAATGAACAAAATATCAGTTTATCGTTTTCCAAAAAACAAAGATGAGAGAGAGAGAGTGATGGAGAAAATCAGCTTCAAATACCAATCTGAATGTTACAAACAATAGTTATTTGTCAAGTACATTGGCCTTTAAATTTTGATACCATAGAAGTTCATGGAAAAATGCCCCCTATCTGTATTGCCAGGTGTGTCAAAGAGTGAAATACCAACACTCTCTGCTGTTCAAAGGCATATAAAAAAAAAAAGAAACCCCCAAAACTCCAGTACTGCTCGAAATCAAATTGATGAAATGAATGCTTTTTTAGAATTAGATAAGATTAATTATACAAATTTGAAAGTAGGTCTAATCAACAACAAAAACGACTTTGTTTATTCAGTTGTAGCACTTTTGGCTGAAAATATTTTAACTCTTCAGTCATCAAGTTATCCCTCTTTATGTTGAGAATTTATAAAAAATTGCAGTTTGAAACCATTCACTATGGAATTAAGTGTTATTAGTAGCCTGTCCAAAAACTGTATAAATATCATTGATACTTGGTAAGCATTGGAAGAAATTATCTGATATTTAAATTTTTATGGCTTTTGATTACAAGAAGAATATCTTGAGTCATCACTTTTAGCAATGGCCTCTCCAAAATGGTTGGAAGGAAATACAGCTCAGATATAATAATACATACTTTTGAGTACTATGCAACATCACAGTAATTGTATAATAGATTAAGACAGGATTTTAAATTACCATCATTTAACAATATTAAGAAGGGTGACATCAAAAGTTTCAAAACTTAATGAATAATCTTTTTTGCTATCTGTATTTAATACTCTTAATGCCAGCCAAAAAGGGTGCATAATTTTCCATGATGAAGTATATATAAAAAAAATGTTACTATATCATGGCAAACAACTATTTGCTAAGTCAGTTGACAATCCATTTCTACTAGCACAAAAAGTACTTGGTATAATGTTGATGTCTTAATGAGGGTTCAAAATTTCTTACAAGATTAATTCCAATGTCAAAATTAACATCAGCTCTCTTATTCAAACAAATTGGGTTAACAGTTCAGGCCATAGCCTTAGATTTCTTTTTAAAATCATATCCCACACTCCCTGAAAAACCTTAGTTAACTGAAGGTAATAAACATTGCTTTTTTGATTATGTTCATCTGATGAAAAATATTTGCAATTTGTGGCTCACAGAAAAGGTAGAATTAATCTTTAAAGATAATGGAATAAAACAAGTACCAAAATTGGCACATCTCAAACAGTTATATCATTTTGAATCTGAAAGACTAGTTAAACTTTGATTTAAATGAAATTTCTATTGCTCCAAAGCCTATAGAAAGACAACGGGTTTCTACTTGCCTAAGAGTGTTTTCAGAAAAAAACATACAAGGCACGTCTCACTCAGTCTGGAATAAGTGCAGATAAGAATAATACTATCATCTTTATAAACAAGGTTTTGACATGATGGAAAATCTTAAGTACTAAGACCCTTCAAATTGGTAAACTATGCAATGACCATCTACAAACTGCAATCGGATCTCCAAATGACAGCCAACTTGATTTTATCTTAATATGGCTGGCAGTCAAGGTAATTGTATAAAACAATTATCCAAACACACTCCTACTACCACACACCATACTTGAATGGAATTGTTAGTCTATGTTGACACCTTTTAGCTACAAGCCATAAATGTCCTACTTAGGCAATTTACAACTGATCTGTTAGAAAAATAATTTACTAAGTTTTGTCAAGGATCAGGTGGCACCTATTTTATAAATATCCAACAGTGTATTGAAAAGCTGCTTATTAAGCAGACATCTTTACTTTTAAATCAGAATGTAAATATTGATGCTTTCAATGTTAACCAGGTCACCAATGTACATCTTGTAATTATAAACTTTGTGAAGAAGATTCAGAAGTATTTGGCAATCTGAAAAATTTAGAACCATTTCTTTCTGATGAAGTAAAAAAGGCTCTCGTATACATAGCTGGATATATTACAAGAAATGATAATCAACCTAGTGAATATGAAACCCATTTTTATTATGAAAAGTATAGAAAATACCAATTCAGTTGGCTGTGGAAAACTAAAGGTTCCTTCTAACTACACTTGCCAATGGTTATTTTTTGTTTCATCCTTTTCCAGGAAAAGGTTTTGTAAATCATTAAGTAACATTTTTATGCTTGTTTCGGAGTTTCATTTTTCCAACATGGAGAGAAAGCATGGTCATATTTTTGCAAATATTACAAACCTAGATCAGACAAAGAACCAACTTTAAAACTTTTGAAACTTTCCTAGAATGATTTTGTTTTATCTGACTATATTTCTGAAATGAGATTGTCATATACATATTTTGGCTGATGCCCCCCAGTCTTCTTCAGGTACAGCTTGTTGAACCTGGTAACTTTAATGGAAATTTGAACTAGACTCTTTATTCAATTCCTGAGTGTAGATTGAATGAAGGGTTCAATGTAACCTGTAAAAAAGAGTGTGGTTTCTGTTTCAACATTATGTGGGTCAGAAATTTACCAGAAATCTTTACCTCTGTTTTGTTTAATTCTTATCAGTGTCCACAACAAAAATATATATTTTTATTTATTTAACTTTCAGCACATCCTGTTATCTTCAGGTATAGGTCAAAATACATTCAAAGTAATTAAAAAAATTTTCTTACAAAATTTCTTAAAAATCAAACATTTTTCAATAGGTCTCCAGTTCTGCCAGTTATATCATGAGCAGGCCTAGAGTATAGTATGTCATGGTATGATTACATACAGTCCCTAATGATAACACATGCAAATTTCAGCATAAGAAGCTGTTCTTTGATACTTGTGTGTGTATTAATCAGCATCAAAGAATTTTTAACCTAATGTCTGATTCCAAAAATGATTCTTTGTTTTTTTTTTTGTTTTGTTTAAGACTTAATTTCACATTCTTGGTATGAATGATAAAAATATATAAATATTTTGATTTTAAATTATCAGTAAAACTAAAACTTTAGATCATAATAACTTTCCATAAAGTTCATTAGTTTAAAGTCTGTTTTAGTTTAAAATAAATTTTTTACTTTTAATTTCTTTTTAAACATTGTTAATTCATCCATTTTATTATAAATTGTTAATTTAATAATTATAATCAAATTTATGCAATATAAACACAAAATGAATTCACCTTTTTTTTCTACTGGCTCTCTTTTAAGATAATTTTTATTATTTTTTTTAATTTATAAAAAAGAAAAAAAAGTGAATGAAATTCCCGTCAATATCACATTTTATTTCTTCACATAAAAAATTGACCTTGTGTGCCAAATTGTCCTCGTGGTGAAGCAGTTAAATTACAATTTGTTTTTATAATAGTTTTAATCCATAAAATCATTTCAAGTCTAAGTTATTGAAAAGATTTATTTTTGTTTATGTAGCATACTATGTAAACAAAAATAAATCTTCAGTAACTGAGATTTAAAAAAGTAAACACTTATTTTATGAAACTTAAATTTGTTTGTGCGAAATTCAGGTATTTCTTAAAATTTTATAGCTTTTGAAACATATTATTCATCTTTTATTTACTTAAAAAAACAGACAAACTTTTATTTGAAGCTTTCTGAAAAAAAGTTTTTCACACAATATTTTGTATTAAAAAAAATGTATAATTTCAATCAAAAATGTATTTAATTTTATTTTACATTTGGCATAATTGAACTTTCCTATGTTAAATTATTATGGCATTTAAAATATTTTGAAATTTTTTCTCATTTATTCCTCCTTGGAGCCAAATGAGATGCAAGTTTTATATGTAGAAGTGTATAAAAAAAAAGATAAAAGTTAAAAATAAATATTTTATCTGACATGATTAAGCTATAGTTGTTTCCACTTTTAACATGATTTGTTTTAATATTTTAGAAATAAAACTAGTAAAATTTCATCTTCTAATAATCTAATAAATAACTGAAAAAATCAATCCCATGCAAAAAATACACATTTACGGTTGTTCTCATCCTTATGAAGATTTTAATCATTTTTAATCTTATTTGAATGTTTTGTAACAGTTGAATGTTATATCTTATAAAATCAAGTTTTTTTTTTTTTTTAAATAAAGAGATCTGCTTTTACTGAAATTGTTCTCTTTATTGTTTAAACTCTTACCTAATTTTTTAAATAAAAAGGATATCTAACTTTATTTCATACACTTTTGAATCTATTTTTCTACTCGTCCTTGCATTGAATACTGTTGCGTATATGGTCTGGTGCTCCCACTGTTCACCTTGAGATTCTCAACAAAATCCAAAGACAGATATGCAATATGATAGGTCCTGACCTGGCATCTTGACTCCAGTCACTTTCTCACAGACATGTGGCTTCTTTCTGTCTTTTCTACAAATATTTTTATGGCAACTACTCTGATGAGCTATTTTCACTAGTGCCCCAACTGCAGGTATTTAAGTGTGCTACTAGGTTGGTATCGCAGTCCTACCCTTTTACTGTCGAAACAGTTAAATGTAACCATCTCTTCTACTCCCACAGCTTCTTCTCTTATAATTCCTGACAGTGCAACTCCCTTCCACTTGTTTCCCTGATAACTATAATCTTCAAAAATGTAAATGTAATGTCAATTGACATCTTCTAATACCTTGATCTTGATTCCCATCCTTCTCTTTATCCTTTCCTCAAATACCCCTCTTTTCTCTTACTTTCACTCTCTGTAACCCTTTGTGTGCTAGTGGCACTCAGGCTTTGCTTAGGGTGAAATGCTTAAAAAAAATAAAAAGTTTTATTAATAAATGTACTTTCTTCATTAAGTTTCCCAAACCAACTGTATGGCCAGAAAATAATGAATTTTAATCATTGTAGGTATCAGAATCGGAAATTTAGAACAGTATCAGGAATTGTATCAGAATTTTTTTTTTTTTGTGTGTGTGTGTGTGTGTGTGTGTGTGTGTATATAATATCTATCTATCTATCTATCTATCTATATATATATATAATTATATTTTTTTAAAATGATCCCATCTCTACATAAGAGTTCTCATGTTTCAATAACAGAAGCTAAAAACCTCAATTTAATTATAGAAATTAAATTGAATTAAAGTAGCCAACTCTGTTTCATCTTTAAGCAAATTTTGGAATAACTAATCTTGAAATTTATGGAGCTTTATAAGCATATACATTCGTAATATTAATTACTATGGAAATGGCTAAACCATTTATTTTAATAAGGGGCGTAAGGGTTTACATTTTCTCTGACAACTATTGTATCAACATATTAGTTACTTTCGATAAGAGGTTAGGTTAAGTTAAGGTAGGGTCGGGGTGCCTATTTTCAAGCGAATGATGACATGCATTTGAAGCATATTGTCTGGTTTATTTCAACGACAGCGAGTTATTGTCATTTTTGTTATGCCTTTAATTTGTATTTGTATACCTAAAGATTTTTTTTCTAAAACGGTTGTTTGTGCATAAATACGTCATATTGAACTACAATGTTTTCTTTTGACGACTTCATAAAGGTTTTTTTTATCTTATGATTGGGTTAAGTTTTTAAACCTATTGTTTTGATTGAAATTGTTTATAGACGATGAAATTTAAAAAATATTTAAGCTAATTATTTAACCCCCCCCCCAAAAAAAAAACATTGTTCCAAAATTCGCTTGAGTATGAAACAGAGATGGGTACTTTAATTCAATTTAGTTTCTATAATTAATGTTTAAATTTCACTTTGGTTGTACTACAGTAACTATTTTACAATGATCATCTTGGCTTTTATAGTTTCACAAACAATAAATGTAAGATAAATTATGTAGATTGTTCTGTCATATATACCACTTATTAATGAAGCTATAATTGTACACTGTTAAAATGGAGTGAAAGATTTGTCTGAAATTCATTATGAACAATATGTACTAATTTGTTTGCAAAATGGTTTGTTATTCTTTCATGGTCCATATTCACACAAGAATTCTAAAATTTCCTGCATTAAACATTTTCAGATGCTTCTATTATGAAACATAGCCTAAAGCTACAGAAACTACCAGTAGCTCTCTGAGCAAGGCATTTTTGCTCCAGACACTGATGTATTCTAAGAAATTCTCAAGAATGTTCAGTTGTAGAAGTCAGTTGAGATGATTACCAAAAAATCTTCAGACAGTTCAGAACTCATTTGTGTTCATCAGCTCTTTTTCACTGCCTGGTGTTTCTATCCATAGATACTTCAACTATAAATCAGTCTGTCCATCATACTTCCCAAATCTCGACCTTCCAAACTTGGGCTGTGAAACATGCTTAGCTGTCTCCCATATGTCATGGAATCAACTGGGGTAGACAAATAAGAAGGTATATTCATTAACAGGATCCCCATTATTCCAACATTATTGCCTTTTGAATTCAAGCAACCTTATTTCTGAGTGAGCTTCAGCTTTGCTATGAAAATCATCAAGGCACACAATCAACAATATTGCTAATCTCCACTTGATTTGTTCATGGATTTTTTCTTGTGGCCATCTGTGTTTATTGTTCTTTGGTTCAATCCCCGAACCACCTTTCATCTCTGTCATCTAAGAAGAGAAACACTTATGGTCTTTATTCAAAATCCCTGTCAATTGCAGAGACTCTATTATTTCGTTTGCACATCAAAGTAGTTTTCTTTAACTACTTTTTCATGTTTTCCAATTTGTGTAAGAAGAAAGGTCAAAGTTTTCTTGGTTTCTTTTTTTCACTGTGTTTTGGATGGGGATTTGTTGCCTTGGATTTATTTATTTTTTCTTTCTAGT
>OZ038497.1:278427-440927 GCA_964036315.1 Acanthosepion esculentum
ACTTTGACAGGACTGTTACAACACAGTGTCTTGTCCATGACCAGCATACCTCCTTACTTACAATCGAATGGGAGCAACCCAAGTTAATGAATCCAGTGCATAGTCTTCCATCAACTTGAACTTCGATTACAGGTAGTGCTGAATTTACATTAATTGTAGGGAACAGACTGGCATTGATGTCTTTTTCCCTTCAACACATTTCTTGGACAGTTATGCTATATATGGCCTACAGTTTGGCAACAGAAACAGTACAATGCTCTGTGTGAATATTCTCTTTGTGCTTTCTCTTTCTTGTTTCCTTTGGTTCCTCAGGCAGGTTTTGCCATGTGGTTTGTGCTGTTGCACTTATAACAGGTGATGTTATTGTGTGGACCCTTGGGGAAGACTTGTTTTATTTTGCTTAATGTCTATGCTACTGCTTCTGTCAAACCCACGTCCATCACCTCATTTTTTATGATTGCTGATTGATGGCCAGAGAATCTGGATGATGCACAAAGGATCTGCTTAACTCGATTTGGCAGCCCTCACCATGAATGTGTCATAGCACCAACAGTTATACTGTGACACAGTCACCTTGCTGTAAATTATTCTTATGCCACGAACGAATTCATTGCAAATTCTGTATAAAAGACAGTTTTAATTTTTTCAGGTGTCAGCCTTCTCTGTGTCATTTAATTGCTAGTAGACATCAAATTCCCCTACTGTGAGCTTCAAAGGGGAAAAGGTGCTCATGCCATACATCTTGCAAACAAGTTCTGCTTTTACCACCCACTCTACTGCTGATGGTTCAGTTGTTGATCCATCAAATTCAGGGATCAACTTCAGATCAAACTTTTCATCTATTTTGGCTGGTACTGAAATAGCTTGTGTCAAAAAAATGAATGATTATAGCAGGCTCTTTAACATACAGCTAGTTGCCTATACATTGACGACTGCCAAACTCAATCCTCTTACAAATTTTAAAAACATAATGTATACAAGTTTTCAATTGCAGGGGCCCACACACAAACCCAATGACTGTCCTTTTAGTTATCATCTGTTGAATTAAAACAAATTTTATCTTGGGTGCCCACTGCTGAACGCTTCTTGACAATTTCTGCCACCCATTTCACATCAAACGCTGTTCTTCCTTGCTACATAGTAGTTTAAGATTCTTATATTGTAACTAACAATATTGAACACATCATGGTTGAGAATTACCAATGTTTCTCTCTTTACTACCAAAAATGAGCAGGTTGTAGTGTGGAAGAGACTCTTGCTTTTCTCTTAAGAAATAGAATGGCATCAACTATTTATTGGAGGTTGTGATAATTTAGTTTTATTTTTGTTTTCTGAGAAGTGTTCATGAGTATTTTGTTTATTTAGGTTAGAATATCTTCTTGCCTGTGTGGACATTCTGTCACATTATGAACATCCAGAAAAAATGGTTCCAAGTAAAAGTCTGTCATTCTACAAGTAGTATTGTAAGAATCAATAAATGTTACAATGTGTGTCTACAATGTTTTTTTATTGTCTTCTTTTCTCTGCAAGGTGCATACCATTGTATTCATACCATTCTGCAAAATGTGCAAGTAGTTTACTCTACTTAGATATCACAATTGCTCGTGTTCACACACACACACACACACACTTTTTTAAGTCTTTGAAAATGACAGAGTTTATTGATCATAATAATTTCTCATTTTTCAGTGTTTAATATCCCCCAGTTTTTTGCCATTACAAATATTTAGATATAAAGTACAACTACCATATTTATTGACACATGAAATTTCTCCCCTAAGTTAAAAAAAAAAAAAATATCACCTAGTCTTACTTGTGAACTTGAGGTATTTGGTAGGCTAATATTTATCCAGACACCAGGGAGTGTCTTATATGGCATTAAATATGTGTAGTTGGTAAAAAAATAGAATGATTTTGGAGGGTGGGTGGAGGGTATAAGGTTTGTTAAATTTTCAGTCTGTTGCTTACCTGTATTATCTCATTCAAATTATATTTTTCTGCAATCATCTTCAACCCAGTAAGAAAATTTGAATATATTTATATATCATGCTGAAAATGACTTTTTACCTATTCTATTTAAACTGCCCGATTTTCATATTAAATTTCCCATAAAAATAGATATCATCCACTTATATATGATGCTTTTATGAAGCAGATAATTTTGTTGTTTGAAATTGCAATCTTTCTCTTACCAGAGCATGAGGATGCTGATGTGTGGTATAAATATATGAATTTACACTGGTTGCTATTCACTCAACCTGCTTTTTTTTCTTTTACCATAATTAAGCCAAGAGGTATTATTAGGACTAAAGAATTTGACACTTTCAGTAAAAGAAGTCTTTTGCATTGTTTTTTTTTATGTCATGTATTTGCTATTAAATTGTTTTATGAATATGGATCTTTATTTCTTTCATAAATAGTTTACAGTAAGTGAGAATAAATGCTTATGTACAGTGGTGGAAATAAGTATAAGACATCCCATGAAATTGTTAATAATTTTCTTATTACTGCACAAATTCCTCTGAAAATTTGTGTGGTACCTAGATCCAATGGGTATTAGTGTGACACCCAACCCTCCTCTGTCCTGGTCAGGGCACCGTTTGTGACACCCGTACTGGTCACGGCGCACTTGTGACACCCGACTTCTTTTTCAGTCACGACACCAAAATGTGACGTCGATCCTTTGTGACGGGCTAACCCTGGGACATCGGTTGAAGTCTTGTTGGGTTCTAGCACCAACTTGTCGTACTCGGCTCGCTTCCAACGCCTGGTCACCGAAGCAACTGCTTTGATCTCGATTCAACCCACCCACGTTGTGATTTGATCTTAGGTTGACGAGATCAATCAAACGTCGGGCCGTAGTGCCAGCCGAATCCGGGTCAAGGTGATACTGCACAATAAATGTAGACAAAAAAAACAAAACAAAAGCACAAACAACAACTTCAAGGCGAGCGACTGGTTCGGAATAGTGATTAATTTTATGTCGGTTTGTTGAGTTACAGGAGTGCGTCTCTCTCTTTCTCTCCCAGCCCGAAGAAAAAAAAATGTGTGGATTGTAACACTTTTGCGTTCCTTAACTAGTTCTGGATATCTGTATGGAGAATATAAGTCAGACTTCTATAATTTGTTCTTGGTTAGAAGTCTAATTCGGAAACTTGTTTTGGTGGGAAATCTAAAGTCGGTCTTCAACAAATTTGTTCTTGGTTAGAAGTCTAAGTCGGAAGGCATGGAATCGTGCGGTCAACTGTGCGAGGCGCGTCTCTGTCTCGACTTTCCTTGACGAACTCAGCTCTACTCTGCGAACTCTACGAAACACCCGTAGATGTTTGCTTATATGGACGCCGATCAAAACCTGGCGTGGGGTCGGACGTGGTGTGGCCACCACGTTGATTTCAAATCCCCAATAAGGATTTTCTTTGTTTTCGGCCAAAAATAATTATCATTTTCCGTATTTGGAAATCTTATTCCACTCCCACCCTCTTCTGCTCTCATATCGGTATCTCACCATACTTTAGAGGGCGTCAACGGTTTTCCCACTTCCTCGCAGTAACATCTCATACCTATCCTCTCAATGGGCGGTGGCAGGCCTCCTCTCTGCGTCACATGATCATCTCCGCCTGGCTATTCGGCCAATAGGCGTCAACTGATAATCTCAATTTTTATCCAACTTCACGGGATATGTTTTTTTTCTCAACCAGGTTTATCCGTCAACATTAAGTAGACGAATCTTTTTTTTTTTGGCGAAATTGGGTTAATTAAAATACCCTAACATAGCCTTCGTTATCACAAACGAACTTAAACAAAATGCAGATGTCCTGTGTGCGGTCGGCAGATGGCCCATCAACTACTGATAACACAAGTTCGTCATCCCGACACAGCCAATGTTTTATCTACCCAGAGCTCTGGTATCCCTCAACTAATTTTCACGACAATGACCATCAGAATTTTCGTGGGTGGTCTTTCCTTCTCTTATCATCTAAGTTGTTAAGTCTTGTCCTTCTGTTTCTTTCTCTTTTTCCTTCCTTTGTCCTCGAAGAGAATTTGGCATATCTCAGCATCAAACTTCAGCGAGAAAGTAAAGTGGTTATCTTGAATTCGCACTTGAAAATAACAAAACAAAAAATCCTTCTTTTTTTTTTTTCACCGATACTCTGTTTGGGAAAATAACAAAACAAAAAGAAAATCGCTCAGTATGTCTTTCGTTATATCTATCGGTGTAAGTAATCGCTCAGTATGTCTTTCGTTATATCTATCGGTTTAAGTATCCCCGTAATTAACTTCTGTGGTTAATTAATTGATTAATTAACCTTCCGTTCCTAAATAGTGTTACATTAGTATACATATTTGATTTTATAACAACTTTCCACCAAAAAAAGTTATTAACAAAACTTCGTCTTTGAGGGTGGAAATAATTATAAGACAGTTTTGAAAATTTGCATATCTGGTTTACTTCAAATTCCAAAGGAAGAATAAGTGCATGTGCAGATTATAAAAAGACTCTTATCATGATTTTAAGCTATGTGAGTCCTATTTAAACATTTCCGAATTGAATACAGTTACTGCAAAATGCCTAGGAATCCCCCCCTTAATGAAAATGAAGAGCAAATTTCTGCCTATAAATTGGAAAGAAAAATTTATAATTTTCATTGCAAGAGAGCTGTCGAGGTCCTGAACAGTTGTGAGAAATTATCTAAAGGACCCTGAATAATATGGCACCAGAAAACATCCAGGTCGTCCACCTAAAATTACAAATGCAGCCAGATGTTGACTTTTTTGAGAAGCTTCTAAAGGACAATCAAGCTCAAGAGATCTGCAAAAATATCAGAATTTACCCATCACTCCAAGAAGAGTTTGTCAACTTCTCCATGTATCACCAAATCTCATGTATCAAAACAGGAAGACAGCCCCTGCTTTAACTGCTAAACACAAGAAGATTCGGTAAAGAAAAAAGTAATATGGACAAAGGAGAAATGGGAAACTGTTTTTTTCTGATGAGAAAAAGTTTAATTTGGATGGGTCCGACAACTACCAGTGTTATTAGCATGATTTAAAAAAGAGAACCATTTGGAGGAAGATCTGTTATGGTTTTGGGAGCTTTTTCTGCATCTGGAAAGGCTGATTTCCATCTGCTTGATACATCAATGTGTTGGAAAAAAGTCTTGTACCATTTATGAATTGTTTAGAGACCAATAATGTCATTTTTCAACAGGACAATGCAGCTATACACACTTCTAAGCTCATGAAAAACTGGTTTAAAACAAAAAATATTGAAGTTTTGGACTGGCCCACTAAGTCTCCAGATTTAAACCCAATAGAAAATTTGTGGGGAATTTTGTCAAGAAGAGTATACAAAAATAAATGTCAATTTGAAGATAGAGAAACTTTAAAATCTTGCATTAAACAGTATTGGAATGAAATTCCATTTGAAACTCTCAGAAAGCTTATTGATTCAATGCAAAACAGGTGTGTTGAATTATTACAATTGAAAGGAAATAAATGTAAATATTGAATTTTGTACAATTTTGCTGTTAAATACAAATTTTCAAAACTGTTTTATGCTTATTTCCACCCTCGAAAATGTATTTTTCTTAATAACTTTTTTGGGTGGAAAGTTGTTATAAAATCGAATATATGTATACTAATACCACCAGATCTAGGTACCACACACAAATTTTCAGAGGAATTTTACAGTAATAAGAAAATTAACAATTTCATGGGGTGCCTTATACTTATTTCCACCACTGTTTTAGTATTTGAGTGTGGACAAAATTGAGGAAAATTTTCCTGGGTTCAATTCAGCAATAGAAATTAGTAAAACATGGTATTTTTTTATTTTTAGTTCTTTTGGCTTTATCACAATTCTCATATTTTTCTTTGGGATATTACATGAAATGATTTAGTAATAAATAAGTTCCCAGTGAGATTTCAGCTTAGTCTTCATCCTTTGGCTACAAAATCTCAGCCATCAGGCATCATTTAGATAAATTGTGCAGCTATGTTTTTGCCTTCTCTTTCTCTAATGTATCATATTGAAAATTACATGACATTTCTTTTGTATAAAAAACAATTTGTTTCTCTGTGTTTAAGGAACCTGGTTAAATTTTGATTTAGAAAAAAAAAGAAAGTTACATAAGTTTTTATTCTGCATTTTATAAATGCATCTCAATGATGATTTCTGGAAAGTATTTAACAAATATTTTTTTAAAAAAAGGTCTCTTTTTATTGGAAGATGTTATTAAGATTTGGAATGAACATCTCCAATGTTGGAGTTTTTGTACACCAAGTTAACCTGTAGTTTTGTGTCACTTATTTTTAGACATGGTCAACGGTTGTCTGTAGAAAGTGATGTTATGTAGTTATCAATTAGTAAGACACTTCCTTCAGTGACTCCAATATTAGACAAGTTGGCATGTCTTTAGGGGTGTTGCTTTCTTTCAGTCAACAATCAGTGTTGCTGTACATTTTATATAATTTGCTGATTTAGTGGCTGTTAGCATGGGTTGTTTTTTTTCCTGCCTATATGGACTATCATGGTTGGTTGTGAGTGTGTGAGACTCCCTATTTTTTCCTCATTTCTGTATCCTTTTAATTCTATTATGCAATTTCCTTGTATGTTTTATGCTTAGAATTATTAGATATCCTTATCATGAATTTATTCTTGAATACTCTCACTGCATTTGCCGGATTACTTCTTTTTTTTTTTTTTTTTGTCTTCTGATATATTTTATAAGTTTGACAATAAGTCCATAGTAGATTGAAAAGAAAAATATATTTTTCCACAATAAATGTTTTTCAAGTTAATGTTCTTTGTCAATCTAATGTTTCTCTAAAAGTCACATAATTTGAACATTATACAGTGAAAATTTCAGATCAATATTTAGCAAATAACTCTATCTAGTTAGAATTATTGATCTATTGTATTTATTTTATAATTTTCTTATATATTTTAAGTAATGTAAATAATTTCTTATGTGAATTCTATCCTTTTATCTTTTTATTTTAAGAAATAAAGCCAAATCCAAAATGTATTTGTATGATCAGCTGTTATTAACTGAAAAACATTTTCAATTATTGCTATACATAATGAATGCAAAATCATAAAGATTAATTTTAAAAAAAAATATAGTGCTTAAAAAATAAGGGAAAATTATGTTTATCATTCAAAGTTCCTATTTTCTGTGTTTTCATAATTCATACCAACTTTATCACTATCTCATTATAAAAAAAGTGATTTTTATCCCTCGTTCCTGGTGGGGGGGGGGAAGGTAGCAAGAAACTGAAGTTTTTCTGAAACTTTCAAATACTGAAGAGATTTTTTTTTTTTTTTTTTTTTGCCTAGGCAGCCATTTTATGGATGATTTGTCTTTGTGAAAACTACTCTTGTTTTCAGTTTTTGTGAACAGCATCATTTGTTTGTTCATTGTGCATACACATATATGGGTATTTGCATGAAATTCAGAGTGGTGCAATCAACATTGGATATTATGTATATTCACTTTATATATATATATATATATATATATATATATATATATATATATATATATATAATTATTATAAAAGACTATAATAAAAACATTGAAATCACTACACAAAAGCTTTCATGTTTCAATAAATTGATTGTACTTCTTCAGGCAATGGTAAGTAACTGGTGATTAAATGATTTTTAAGGAAATTTAAAAACAAATTGTTACCTTTTTCGAAATTTAAAAGTGAGTGGGGGGTTCATAAGGGTCAGAATTAAAATTAAACTTGTGGGTATGTCTTGATTAACCAATTAAATGTCAGATCTATGCTAAATAAAAAAATATATGCTCAGAGGGTGGAGATGGATGAGTTATTTTTTCATACGATTTTTTCATGACATGAAAAAACTCAGCATTCTGAGCATATATTTTTTTATTTTCTTTATTTAGCGTAGATCTGACATTTAATTGGTCAATCAAGACATACCCACAAGTTTAATTTTAATTCTGATCTTATATCCACCCCCCTTTAACTTTAGAAAAAGAGGTAACAATTTGTTTTTAAATTTCCTTAAAAATCATTTAATCACCGGTTACTTAACATCGCCTACTGAAGTACAAAGTATTGAAACATGAAAGCTTTTGTGTAGCGATTTCAATATGTTTTTATAATTTTTTATAATAAAAAAAAATAAAAAAAAAATATATTGCTCTACTTTGCATTGAGCATTCAGTGGAATTTTACCCCATCTGTTCTTTCTCTCATTTGGAGATATATATATATATATACACACATACACACACACACACACACACACACACACACACACACACACACACACATACATTTTGCTAAAGATGACTGACAAGGTACTATGATTAAGCTTTTTATTTAATTTTTCTTGTGTTCATACAAGTGTTTTCTTTCCTGGACACAAAATGTGTAAAAACTGTCCAAATATTTTGCATTTATGAACACTTTCAGCTATACTTTTAGCTATTATCAAGGATGATTTTATTTTTACTTTTTAACTGAATGTATGGCTTGTGTGTATGTATCTAGTTATAGGGATGTTTTATTTTCCAAACACACTCAGCATATTGTGGCCATGTTCATAAGTAATGTTAGTAAATGTTGTTTTTTTTATTATTATTGTTAGGACTTCCATTATTTTTTTAATCCTTTTTATTTTTGACTTACGTTACACCTATCCGACGACAACTCCATTAGAACTAATTTAAACATGCACACACAAACCTAACAAACTCCATCCAAAACATACTAGTAGAAAATAATAACCTCATCCACATGTAAAAGAAAGAAAAAAATTAAATCATAATGGCTAAAATTGTAGCCAAAGTGCTTGGAAATGCAAAACATTTGGACAGTTTTTGCATAATTTGTGTCCAGAAAAGAAAACATCTGTATGAACACAAGTAAAATTAAATAAAAAGCTTAACTGCAGTACCTTGTCAGTCATCTTTAACAAAACATGTATAAAAGAGAGATTGCTGCCTAAATACACACACACACACACATATATATATATATATATATATATATATATATATATATATATATATATATAGCATTGATGTAACCCTAAGTTCTATGCTAACAATTTTTTCTCATACATTTCTTGCTTGTGGGAACTATCTTCTGGCTTTTTGCTTTCCAGTCAATTTTGATCTTCAAAAATTTAAATAATTATTGCCAATAATTATCTTCTGTCTCCTTAATTCCTGTTCTTTTATTGTTCTCTCTCCTTAATGTTTTCTTTTTTCACAGTATCCCACTCTCACTAACCCCTTGCATCTTAGTGGTTTTATTGCCTTGCTTAAAGTGTATTAAGAAAAAAAATTAAGGGAATATGGAAATAACTGAACATCTAATGAGCTTATAATCAGCAAAATGAATTATCTTAATCTGGCTTTGGTCACATTTGGGCACCAGTTGACAATGATAGCAGATTTGAAATTTGGGCATCAGTTTCCTTCAGACATTGTAATTGTGATCACTGCTTGCTCTGATAATCAATCCGTTATACTTTTATAACTGCTGCACATCTAGTGATACCAACTCACTGAAAATTAAAGTTGATTGACCGTGTGATGGTCAGCACACACTGTATTTAGTTTTGCAGTCTGCCACCTGTTTCATTTCATACACTGTGGTGTTGTATGTTAAATCACGCATAAAACTGAATTCAAACTTGAGCATAGCGGTCTGTTATTTTAGTCTTGTAAAATCTGCAATATTCACAAATGCCTGTATTATCGGTATTAAATAAGATATTTGATATTTGCCGAAGTTGTAAATTCAAATACTGTTTGTGTGTTATGGATCATTTTAATTTTGCTGGTGATCAACCAGAATTTGTGCTATTTTGTTTTTTTTTTTTTTTTGTTGTTTTTTTTTTTTATGAGATGAAATTATTTATTAAACTTGTGTTTCCATGGTGATCTTGATGAGCTATAGAACAAAATAATCTTTTTTCTTTGAGAAATTTAATTTTGTTGACAATATTTCTCTTCTGCCATACAGAAGGATTTACTAATAAACAAAACAGGCCTGGGATGTGAATTCTTTAATTCATTCATCTCATTGCATAAGATAAAGAGAAAAATAAAATGTCCAAAGAGGGAGACATTCCCTTAAAAAGAAAAGTAATCTGGTCTTTTTCTTCAGTTGAATTTGCCTCTTAATATGCAATTTATTTATAAGAATGTTGACCTATTCTTTGGCTGAAGCTATTTGTAATGCTCCCATAATCCAACTAGTATGGTCAATTTCACTTCATTCCAGAGATCTGGCAGACTTGTGTGTCTTGCTCCTTTTGTGTATGAATAACTTCAAGTATTTTGAGTCTTTGTTTATATTGAGTGTTATGAGTATTTTAGTATTATCAGTTTTTGTGTTAATAGTCAGTTTGTGGTCTTGTGATGTTTTGGCTGACATATGAATTGCACTAGTTTTGTTTTAAGTGGCATATTAGCCTATGTGAAAGTCTGGTGGTTGAGAGACTAATATGAGAATTTGTTATACACACACTTTTTGAGGAACACTCACTCTTTTCTCCGTTACCATAAAATGGAATTTTGTTAGGTCATTTCTTGATATCTTAATTCCATTTTGCTAAGAAGTAGTTTAATTGTTTTCTACTAAATTTGCTTTGGTCCAGTTAAATTATATAGAAAAAAACCCCCAAAAACTCAACATCTGTTCCCACCCAGTTATAATTTAATAACTTACATGATTTTACTTAATAGTTATTTTTTTCTATTAATTAAACTTGTATTTTAATGCATTAACTGTAGCAGAAATCTGTCATTGACACTTGAGTCATAGAATTGGAATGATGGAAATTCTGATTGTCTGTAGTTAATGTTAAAAGGTATTTGTTTTTATGAAGTTCAGGTTGGTTTTCAACTTGTAGGAGAGTGGTTAGTTGAAAATGATTGTGATTTATTAGCAAACACTGTGTGAAAAATTATTGCTCAAAAAATGGTAAATATTGGAAAGAACACTTGGAAATATGTTTGGATATTTTGAGTGAAAATTTTGAATAATCTGATGGAAGGAAATGATTTGAGATAAAGAAAGGAAAATGAATTAATGTTCATAAAATATGAGAATTTATTTATTTTCAGGAGGAAAAACTCACTATTACAGCAAAAAGTGACTTACCTCATTTACGAGATCCTAACCTCATCAAAGATAACGACTTGACATCATTAAATTATTTAAATGAACCTGAAGGTAAGTTAGCTTTCCTCTTTGTTTTCTCTCCTCATTTGCTTTGTTTTTTCTCTTACACTTTTTCTTGTGCTCTTTCCCTCCCTTTCCTTGATCTCTCTGTAGCTTCTCATTTTCTGCCGTTATGGTATAAAATTGTTAGGAAATCTTTTCATGATTGGAATTAAATATGTAAAAATAACTAATAAAAAATGTTAATAAGTTTAGAGAAATTAGATTGGTTGAGAGGTTCTTAAGAAATTGAAACTGAATATTGGTGTTAAGTTATGATCCTGTACACACCTGCTATACTTAGCAAGTTTGCCTGAAAATGGTAATAAGTATTACTTCATTGGTTGAAATCCCAAATTCTTTCTAAAAATAACAAGGGTATGGTTTCTTAGGCAAAATAATATTGGAGAAAGGGCTTTCCCAAAAACTCTGTCAGCACTGACCAATGAGCACTATGCTTTGGTTAATTGGAGATAAATTTGTGGGAAGTAGATTATCACAACTCTTTCAAGTATCTCACTGGCCATGTTCTTTATGAAACAAAGGACTCTTAGAGAATATATATTAATGATGAAAATGTACCAGTACATCATTGATGACAAGCTGGAAGACCTAATTATATATATATATATATATATATATATATATATATATATATATATATATATATATATATATATTGGCAGTTCTAGTGATGTTGCAAGAGAGAAGACTGGCTGTAAAAAGAGATCACCAGATTATCCCAAACCCAAACTTTCAAAAACATTACTAGTGCCTCATTCACCTCTTACCTGTAGAAGAAATGTGCCAATATTTTGTCCCTGCTTCTCTTCCTGTGCCTAAGTGTTGTTGCAGTGATAACAATGTGCACACTTTCCCCTACTGAGACAGTCTCTTACAAAGTGGTCAGGATCATTGCACTTATAGCATGCAGTCTCATGAATGTTTAAGCTTTGTTGTACAGCTATCATGACTAGTTCTTCCATTGCTAGCATATCTTTCATAATTGTCTGGGCCAGCAGCTGGTTGACTGGTAGTGCACTGACCATAGAGAACATGTGCAGAAGCCAGTTCATATATCCTTGAAGCCCAGCTACAAAAGGACAGGCCAGTCTGTAGTCAAATATTCTTTCAAATAGCACTACAAGTTTTCTCCACTCTTCCAAGTAAATGTCAACCATTTCACCTAGGCACAAGTTACATGCCATCAACTGTTCATACCCCCATAAAGCAGGGTCCATTGCAAATTCCATGAACACTGCGTCCATAATCTGGTTTGCATTGGATATAGCAAATATTTCTCCAGTCAGAGAGAAGACTTGTTCAACCTGCTTTACTCCATACAGGTTGCACCCCAAGTATGCTTTTTCAACTCATTGTATCACAGATGCAAGGCCATTAAATTCTAGAATCAACTTAAGGAATGTTCAGTCTTTGCCAAAACCTTTTTTCATGCAAGTGATTATGAGATTATGAAATGGGGTCATCACATAAGAAAGAAAAGGAACTACTTCAGACTGGGTAAAACACTGTCACTTGTCGATCACATAGTCTACAATAGATCACATTTGCTGGCAAACAGAATCACTGTCTTTTCCTAACAGCAGTGGGCATTCTAATGATTGCCACTTCTTAAATATCCACTTAATTGATACATATTCATCAAGCTATAGTATTAAAAGAATTTTACTTCTGCATTTGCTCTTTTCACATTGCAAATGTCTGCCAGCATGCCAAACATTGTTTTGTTCAGGTAAGCAAGTCAAAAATTTGTCACAAAACAACCAAATATCTATGACTGTTGGCCTATCATCATTATAATTTTGAACAAGTTAATCAAATCCAAACTTCTGTAGACTGTTGTCAAGGATGATCTTAGTTGAAGCATTTAGGTAATTAACAGGTCAAATAAATTGTTTTAAAATCTTGTTATGGTTTTCTAGTCTTAATCATTGTTCTAAGACTTTGATAAATTTCAGGAATCCAACAAACAGCTTTGTGTGACACGTGGCTGGTTCAGAGTTGCAATTTTGTTGATTTTGGGCCTTCTAAATACATTGGTGGAGTCATCTTCTGTTCAAGATGTCACTGAATCAGTGGCATGCTATATCCATGCCAGAAATGGAAAGAGAGGAGGAGAGCACCAAAACAGTGAATTGACACACACACACCAAACTACCAGACACCCCACACTGAGTAAAGTGTAACATTTAGTAGACTATGATGAATGGATTTGATCTTTGAGGTTATCATGTAGAGATACATTGTGCAGTATTGCAGTTTATAACTAAAACAAGCTTGCCCCTGCTATCATTTTATAAACCTCAATTCTCTGGGAATCAATTGTTATTAGTCTATCATTCTTGATATTCATTTAACCCTTTCCATGGTAGTTTATTAATCAATATCTCATTTTCATTGATATCCCAAGTCTTTATTATGAATTACCAGTAACCCAAATATTGTTACATCTCTCCCTTATCCTTCCTGTCATTTACCTGTAAATGAAATCTTAAATTCCCAAATCTACTAATACACTATTTGTCATACATATTAGTTCATGCAGTAGTAATGAAGAAAATGGTTAATTTTCATGCAGTATCTATATATGTCCTCCTCTTTTCATCCTTACATGCAATACATAATGTTCCTAAATGTCCTCTTCTTCATTTTTACATGCAATATAAAAGTCCTTTCCCTTTTCATTTTTACATGCAATATGTAATGTTCATAGGTATCGTGTGCATGTCTGTTTTATGGATTGTTGTTCTTGGTTACCATTCTTTCTCCACAGTAGGAGGTTGGGTTTTTCCTTAACAGATATCAGCTTCTCTTCAATTTTTGCAGTCAAGTTTAATCCGCTCTCTTCATCTGTATTTGATCTGCTTGGGTATGGATCACTGAACGGTATCCCTTTTCAAGTGGTTTTCACCAAAACACCTTTAACCCATTTCTCTCTATCACTGCTGACCAGTTTATCATGATCCTTTTACTAATCCGCCACCACCAATCCATACCTTCCTTTCCTAAAATATTTAATCTGTCTGTTAACTGATTTATGTTAATCCTTTCTACTGGATTCAATAACTCTGGCATTTTTTCTAGTGTAACTCTAGGGAATTCGTTCATTATCGGCTCCCATAATTCTGTGCAATTATTTAAGCTTTTGTCAATTATTCCTACTATTGAGTCTTTTTCTTCATATTTCTCTTCAGCCTGGTAATATGGAGGTAGGGATATGGATGTGCCAAATGCTGAACACTACAGGGGGAGTTTAATTAGGGACAAGGGTGGTTTCACTCTCAGCATCCCAGTGGATTCCCCTCCATATACCATGGACAGATCGATTGGTTTCTGTGCGGCCACTACCCAGACTTCCTCAGATACACTGATAGCTTGTGGCAACACAGTATTTGTTAATATCTTGGCAATTTCTCTTAATCCCTTCTCTTTAAATAGTTTGAGTATACACAATCTGTGACCACCTACTACATATATAGGACTTAATGAGAAGAATATCATCTCGACACTTCCTGGTTTCCTATGCTGTCAGCATCATAAATTTCCAAGTATGGGGACTACTGCCCTCATCTCTCGATTGTAGCAGTTTGTTTCCTTTCAGGTAATTTCTCATATCTTTCCACTGGGTTTCCATTATAGTTGTTTCTAATTCTAAAGAGTACAATAGTCTAAGGTACTGTCTTTCCCTGGGATAATTTTTCGCTACCTTCGACCTGGCTAGACCCAGACCTTGCATCTCACTCTCCAATTTATCTCATAGTAACTCGTATGGGTTCAAATCTATCACAAAGGTGACCAACCAGTTCGACCTTGTTATCACTTTGCTTGTTTTCTTAAAAATTGCATTTTGTCTGTGTCTCCAGGCTCCTGTCTTTATCATCATCACCATCGTCATCAATAGTCAGCCCTCTTATACCAGCTGTTCCTGCAAGAGTAACAAGATTTCCTTGTTCTAGTCCATTACCCAGTCATTGTTAGTTTAATATTTATTAAATTATTTTGGGATACTCCCACTATTTCCTTCTCTTTAGTTTCCCCTATTCAATCTTTCATTCAAACTTCACCTTTGCCCCCTGTTGGTGCAACCAATCTCCACCCAGGGTCATCTGCCCGCAGAAATCTGGGACCACATAGAATTTGTATACACTAGTTATCCCTCCTACTTTTACTGGGAGCCTTACTATTCCTCTTCATTGGCTTCCCGTCCACCTGATCAATTTCTATACCAGGTTTTCTTAATCCATCCCATGGCTTCAGACTTTCGAACTGGTCCTCTCTTATAAAGGACGCCGACATCCTCCCTGTCTATCAAGGCCCTCATTAACTTTCCCTTTACCACAGCCTCACAGAAAAATTCTTCCTCTTGGGTCAGCAAGGAAAACACCCTGTCTACCCTCCCTCTGGGGCGAAATCCCTCAGTGCATTCAGACATGGGCTCTGATGACAATAACTTTTCATCATTGCTGCCCGGTCACATACCCAGCATCACATTACTGTTCCCTTTAACTGGTTCACCCTACCCCTTACTTTAGTCCTTTGATGTTCCCCTGGTTCGGGTTCTTGTAATGGGGTATTCCAGTGGTTCTTTCTTTATCTCACATCACCTCGCCCTATATCCATGACGACTGCACCTGATGCATCTTGGTTTGTCGTAATCCCTACCTTGTTGGACCATCTGCTGCCATATGGCCTTCATGATGACAGGTCTGACATGTCATCCTCAACCAGCCTGGTGTGGGTTTGTAAAACCTATGCCCCAGCATCTGCATCCTTCTATTGCGAACCTCTTTCCATTCCTCTGGATTTGACCTCCTCCTGCCTGTCTACCTCTTAACTCAGTCCCTGTACTTGTATTCTCTTTGCCCTTTTCCCAAATCCCTTGGCTCTCTCTAGCCAGGGCCACCGCCGCTGATAATTTTAAGGGTCCCACATTTAGGACATCATGGCGTATGCGCTCCTTACTGAGTGCCTCCATGTACAAATCGGCCAATTGGGTCTGCATCACAGCATTGTGACTTATGTCCTCTGGGAAAGTCAAACTAGCCAATTTTTCTACCCTTGTCCCCAAATTTCCATGGCCCCTATTGCTGACCCTTCATCGACAAACTCTTGTGTGATCTGCTCTTCCAACTTCTCCCAAGTCAGGTGGGGGTCCCTAATAAAAGTTGACCAATGAACTTTGATACCTTCCCTGTCATGACATTCCATGCCACATACATGCTCTCTCAGAGATACCATAAATGATTTTAGTTTTATCGATTGACAAGAGCCAATCTTTTATTTCTTTTGGTCCCCCCCTCAAAAGGGCTGGAACCCAGGGACCTCCCAATATCCCCCTCATGCCATTTGATGGTTGTTGCCCCACCATCTCGTCCTCAACCTCTACAACTTCAGAACTCTCTGACTCATGGTCACTAAACAAATCAATTCAAATCTAGAGAAATCGGAAAATCAAAATCAAACAGAAAATTGTCTTGGCGAGACACACCAACAAAAATCGAGGAATCTCAGGGGAAAACTGAAAAACGTTCTACCTGTCACTTGTTCCTGGATCGTTGTCAGTTGAAATGAAAGATAAAAAAAGAGTGTATTATTAGAACCATATGGTCCGAAAGTCCGTTTCTCACTCCTTTCTTGACACTCTCCTTTCTGTTGACTGTATTCTTGGATTGGTTGTAATCAACTCAGGGTGAATCTGATGGTCACCAGCACACAGTGGGCTTAAATGGGGGTCAAGCGGACATAAGACAATAACATACGGTAAGCACCTGCTTCAGGTGCTTAAGTACATTTTAGACAAATTCTAGGGTGTGGTATGCAAAAAAATTGATTTTCAAGAACTGAGATATGATTTTTTATGAGTTTTTGGCTCAAAAATCCAAGTTGGGGCCAAAAGATAGAAGGGTAGAAATTTTGCGGAAATCCGACATTTACGAACGAACTTCAAACAGGCATATCTTGAGAAACATTTGGAGTTAGAAGACAAATTAGACCATTTTTTTGACACTACAGACAATGAGCGTTTCAAATATTCAAGTTTAAAAATGAACAATAAATCATATACAGCTACAACTTATCACAAAGATTACTGAAAAAAAGTTAATGGTTATTCATCTGTGAGGAAGCACAACAAAGATTCATAATGACTGTTACAGCCATACATAGCAGCCTTCAACTCCTCACAGCTGCGAATGGTGTGCCCTGTCCCTTTGCAAGACAAGCGTTCCATGGTCTTAAAAGGGCTTAAAAAAGGGTAAAATTCATTTATACCAAGAGCATGGTGCAGTTTTATGGTGATCTGATGCCAGATTTGGATTCAGCACCCCAAAAAAACATGGGAAAAGTGGGCTGGATCATGAAATTTGAGTGAGAATTACATAAATTATCCGGATTTTGGATTCAAAGGGAATTGAAGGTTGTCCCAAATTTTTTCAATATAAAAGAATTAAAATGGTTCCCCAGAGTGAATTTTTTCACCCAAATGGATTATGATAGCCCTACATATCTAGATTCTTATATGTGAAGCATGAAAAATTTCATCTCGGGGCTTTTCTACAATTTTTCATCACAATTTATCAGCGGGGGTCAATTTTGGGGCTTTTTTGATGGAAAAAATGCCCATTTTTACAGTAAATTTTGTGGAAAACACATAAAAATATGTCAAAAACCTGTCCATATACCCAATTTTTTATATTGAATCAAATTTTGGGCATTTGGCCTTATCTTAGGGGCTTATGGGACATATTTAGAAAAAAAACTTATGTTTCCAGGATGTATTGAAAACTTGAAATTCACGAGCTTCAAATGGGCATATCTTGAGAAATAATTGGAGTTAGAAGACAAATAAGACCATTTTTTGATACTACAGAAACTGAACTTTTCATTTTTCCATGTCCTAAAGTCATTTGAGGAAGTTGTCAAAATTCGATATGTCCACTTGGGAACCCACTGTGCAGCACCAAATGTAACACCTTCATTGTAGTCAGCCTGGGGTGAATCCTGGTTTGATCAAAGGAGTGATCAATTTGATCTCTTTGATCTTGACCTACCCTACCCCATCTTGTGACTGATTGATTATAAGGATGCCAAGATTGATTTGTCGCAAGTATCTTTGTGTTGGGCTGGTCCAAGTCGAGCAGAGTCGTACAGTAAAATTGGAGGAAAAAAAACAGCACTCGAAATATATATATATATATATATATATTTACTATTTCTATATCAAATACTGTGTACAATGGTTTGTTAGTAGCTGTTAGGGTCAAGGTGTTAGCTTAAAGAAGTTTGTTGACCCAACCCCTTCCTAAATCGGATGCAACACTGGTAAACTGGTAAGTTTTGGCTTACGGAGTTAATGAAATTTGTTTTACTGATTTGGTAAGTTTTGCTCAAGGCTGAAGTTGGAGGTTCTCATGTTCGGCTGGAGTCGTGGAATTTCTCAGCAACCTCCGCTATCAACTGTCTACTTTCCCTTTACACATTCATATTTATGAGCTCCAATTAGAAAGCGGTACAGGGCAAGATGTAGTTTTGGTTTTGGTCCATTGTTGTCTTCCTAAACAAAACTGGTCTCGGGGTGAGATGTAGTTTGCGGGGAATTGGTATTTCATCCACCTGTCATTTCCATTGTTTTTGATCCTGCAAAATTAAATTTCTTCATAATTTTGGGTAATTACCCTTCTCTCATGGGAGATAGGTGCAGGCATCACTCTGTCTGGTTACTTCTACTTTCTCTTATTACCATCTCCCACCAGTGCTCTCCAATGGGTGTGGGTAGCTCCTTCAACCTCCTTAATGTCCCGTCTGTGCCTGCTACCCTTCAGTGGGTGCAGGCAGCTCCTCCTCCTTCTTTGATTGCTCTTCTGTTCCTGCCACCTTTGCCATTCATCAAAGACTAATTAAAAAGAAAAATTATTGCTCCAAATGCTATCACCTCGTAAGTGAATTGACACAAACAATTGGCTTTCTCGCCTTTGACCCAAGAGACACTTTCCCAGGGAAAATTTTGCAACTCCTATTACGGTGACAATTTATCTGGCTGAAGGTCAACATATCCGCAGGTGTTCAGCTTATTGTTTTCAATCCTGATATCTTTGCAAAAAGATTTTATTTGTAACTGATATTTAATCCAATTCTCATAATATCACAGGCATTGCCTGTCAAATACTGTCAACACTTGGCCCATTGTACAAACCAAGCATTGCACTCAGCCTTTTTATAAACCTCAATTCTCTTGGAATCAATTACTATCAGTCTATTGTTCTTGATATTCATTTAACTCTTTCTATGGTAGTTTATTCATCAATATCTCATTTTCATTGATATTCCAAGTCTTTATTATTAATTACCAGCAACCCAAATAATGTTTACATATATATCTTCAAATTGCTCTCTTATCTTTTATGAGCAGTTGGCAAGCAATCAGTGGTACTTTTGTGTTTCTGAAATCCACACTGGGATTCTGGTAGCATAAAATCTGCTACAAATATAAGCAGAGGAGGACATGGGCAAAAATACTTTATAAACAATAGCCAATAGCAGGATGCCGTGGTAGTTGTTCAGTCTACTTGGATTCCTTTCTTTTTCAATTTCATTACAATTATTGGAACTTTCAGAGATTAAGGAACCATCTTCTCTCAATATCTCAGTTGGAATCTCCTTGCTATTAAGTTTCAGGTAAATCTAAAAATCTTGCCAAAGATGCTGTTCAGTCTAGGAGACTTGTTGTTCTTTAGGTTCTTGCATGTCAGATAAACTTAAAAAATGTCCTGTTGTTGTGGTGTACAATATTAGGCAGAGTTGGTAGACAGTTTACAAAATTAGTGATCTCCTGAATTGTGTAAACTCCATTGATCTTAAGATATTCCATCCAGCAATCTAAAATGGCTTGCTGATATTTATCAATTGTGTCTCATCTGCAAAGTTCAGTGGAACAAATGAACACTGAGTGGGACCATATATAGTCTTGCAGGTTGAGTAAGTTTTGATGCATAGATATTAATGAACATCTGATTCCTCCAGTATTGATTGTAGCTGTGATTTGAGAAAGTGTCACTTTTTTTATATAACTGCAGACAGTATTTAACCAGACACATTTGGTTATGATCATTAAGAACACATCGTTGATCACTATGCTGTCTCTGGTGAAATTAATGGTGATATTAGCCATTTCCTTATACAGAAACATTTGACATTCATTGACTGAATAGTTAGTTGAAATTTATAAAATCTTTCACTTAAAACAGGTTTTCAGGAAGATAGTTTTCTCAAACTCACTAGCTGTTATCACTCTTTCTAGTATTGATAGGAGTTTCCTTTCTAACCTTTCATTTAAGGTTGTATGTTATATCTTGATTATATCATTCTTTTCCCTTCAAGTTATATGTGCCCTCCATTTTAGTTTTAGCTGCTTTTATTAGATCCATAAAAGAAGGCATATTAAAATGTCATTCATAACAAAGAAGAAACTACTCATAAAAAAAGGGTAGAATAGGTCAAATGTTTGAGGCAAAAATCAACCAACACACACCAGAAAATATTCACAAGGAAAAGGTGGACAATTTACATAGGTGCGTTAATGTATTGGGTTTGGAAATAATTGAACATTTTGATAAAAAACCAGCAGTGACCTCGGTCTTATAGCCTGGACATGTTCTCGGTGCTGAGTAAGACTAATACCGATTATCAATTGAAGATTTTGGAATTTGTATACATTATGTCCTGAATGCTTGGTGGGCTTAAAGTTAATTAACCATTTTAATGTTAAATTTTTTTTTTTGCATATAACATTAGTCTGCAGTTGTATATTTTTTAGTTGCTGTGTAATTTTTGTCCTTGCTTTTTGATCTGATGATTGAGAACTGATAAAATGTTTAGCTGTTTTTAATAATGATATTTTAGTATCACCAATCTACAGTAATATATTTTTTTACCACTCATTTTTTTATGAATTGTTTCTTTTTTGTTCTGATTAGATGCTTTTGAAAGTCTTCAAAAGATCTGGTCTCTGTTATTTGGTAAAATGCCTTGTTTGTGATTCTGTTGTGCCAGTCTATGAGATGTGATGAAAAATGGTTCTTTCTGAAACCTACAAGGCTCATTTGCTTGAAGCAATTTTTAATAATTGATCTAAGAAAACAGTTGTATACAGCTGACAGTTTAGACATTTCTGAGCAAGTATGATGCCATGCATGACATCCACATGAAAGTCTAGATCTGATGAAGCTATTTAAGAACATGATTCAAGTTCTTAGGTTAATGTTTTGGCTTTTTATTATCTTGCAGTGTTGGACAGAACTCCTCCTAGCACAGCGTATTTTATGTTTACTTTCCTTATATCCTATACTAAATTTATTATAACTGATCTATACACTGAAGTACTTGAAATGATTAGTATTTAACTGCACATTCAGAAATTTTTTTTATTGATCCGGGGTATGTGCCATCATCGCTTTCATTCCAATTCCAGATCATAGCTTTTGTTTTGAAAAGGTTTTTGAATTCTACTTAGAAAATTTAGTAAAGAATGTTGATTTTCTTTGAGAAAGATCATTCTTATCCCACATATGAATACTTATGTCATTAGTATAACACATGTCTAGAGAGGAAAATAGGAATGTTATGGTGGGCAGTAATACCTTCCATTTGGGTATTTCTGATAACTTGTGACACTTGAGAATCAAAGGATATCAAATGTCCTCACTATTTAAGAAATGGATTGTTCCGTATGTCTGTTACCCACTTTCATGCTCTGTTCAAATTAATAGCTCACATTGCCATGTCATGAACAACCTAGATGGTGTTCACATTAACTCACTATATGTCAATCATGAGTTCCGTAACAGACACCACATGTACTGCAGTCACAGCAGCAGTGGTGTTTCCAGGGCAAGATAGCCTGACAGGGCCCAAACCTCTCCAGGCTGGTTTGAATTTAGAGTTACTTCTAGACTAGTTGCCAACCAAGGCTATCAGACTCAGTCTGTCTTGCTATTTACCCATAGATGGGTGGAGAAGAGATGGATTCATACCTTTCCCAAGAATATTAGAATGTAAGTGAATATAATGAACTAGACTGGAATTTGAACTTAGCCCTCCGATTCCAGAATTTGAGCTGATATCATTACTCCACCATGCATTCATGGAGGCACAGTGGATGGAGTTGTTATAGGACAACTGATTTAGGTCTAGGCATTTCCATGATGTCAAGGAACCATTATCTTTACCTACTACTACCTAATGACTTTTGGCATGTTGGAATATAATATTCTTTAACATCTTGTACATGCCTGTGAATCACTTTATTCATATTTCTTTCTTTTTCAGTTCTCCACACCTTACAAGTCCGGTTTATTGATAAGAATATATTCTATACTTATTGTGGCAAGTATTGGTTTTCTTCCTTCATTAATTTTTTTTTTTTTTTTTTAGTTTAATTTTTATTTATTTTTGTATGATATAATAAGCAATTATTGAAAATTAAAAATTCTCTTTTATTTTATTTATATCCAGATTTTGCAAAGTTTTTAAGTTGGTTAAATTCTTTTCAAAGATAGCATTTTTAAATTCTTAAAGCAGCAATTGAATTCAAGATAATCATTTGCTTATTGATAGAAGGAATAAAGCTGCCTGAAATATCTCACTCACCTGATTTATGAAAAGATGAAATTTGAAAATTTCATTTCAAAACAAGATATTTTCAATAAAGCAGTCAATTGAACTCTTCTATTTTTATGGTGTTAATCTTTTATGGTAATTTTTCATGAGCCAGATTTTATCTTTTACTGTATTCATTAGAAATTTTATTTTATTTAATTTTTTGTATCTCAATTTTTCTCTTTCATTTAGCCTTTTCCTCTTTGGATTCAGATGACTGTTAAATTACCAAAAAATGCTACATTTGTGGAAGTTCATATAATTCACACAAACAAGTATGTGTGCTACTTTGGATTTTAAAAAGTGGCACTTGTTACTGATAAGGGATTTTATTAATGAATAACTCATTTCAAACTTCTCTTAATTTCCAGAAAATGTGTTAAGTCTTTTCTGTACATAAAATAAATGTAGCATCCTTGATGTTTGTTCTTTCTAATTTGGAAAATGTTTTCACTTTCAACCACCTCTAAAAAACTTTGCTTAATATTTGAGATGTAATGATATCAGTGCCAGCTGATATATTGTTAAATGAAATCTGAGCTGTCACAAAAATTGTTTCTGGCATTTATTTTCCTGATGATTATCAGCTAAGTGAAGTGAACGTCACAAGTAACATGGCAAGCAGCCCTGACAAAGAAGGTCACTGAATGAAGATAAATTACTTTTTTAGACGAAAATGACAAGACAAAGATCAATGTTCTCTATAAGACATTGGTTACGACCAGCTGAAAACGACTCACAGAGAGTGAGTGGATGATCATCTCGCAGCAATGCAAAAGGGAAGATGCCCATTAGTATTTTCACCTCCCCCATATCTGCTTTGCTCATCTATAACAATAGGTTACAATCAAAATTTGCTTACTGCTACAAAATGTCTCATAGTTTTATTTTGTGGGTAACTATCTGGCCAAAGAGTTATTTTTAAGCCACAAGTGTTTGACAGTAAGAAGCTGCATCCTGAGAATGAACCTGCTGTTTGGTATGAGCTGCAATGCTACACGATTTCTAGGATGCCAAAATCTTTTACTTGAAAGTATGTTCTTGGGAATTTGCTTTTTCAAATCTCTCATAAAATTTGCAGAAACAACTTAAAATTCCTATCAAATTAAGGAGATCTCTTGGTTTTTAGTACTAAATCATACTGGTTATGTTAAGTCTGGATTTAAATTCCAGTGGTGCGTAGTTTTGATCATTTTATTCCTTAAACTTGAGTTTTCTTTTTATATTTTGACTTTAAGCTTTTGTTTTTTTTTTTCTTTTTAATTTTTAAATGGTTGGATAAACTCAACAAAGTTGAGAAGTCGGTTAGTATTAATATCTGTTGATAATTTGTGTGAAATTCATAAATCTTTTTCTTAAATTCTAGGAATTGTTCTGGTGGCTATTAATCCATACCAAGATGTGGATATATACGATGAAACCACCCTAGAGATCTACCGTTACCAGAAGATCTTGAAAAACTTGGATCCTCATATTTATGCAGTAGCTGCTGAGGCTTTCAATCAAATGACCAGGTCAGTTGATGGAAGTTACTGAAATTTGACAGTTGTATCTGTTTTAATTAACTTTACATGCTGAATATTTTTTTTGTAAATAATTTAATAATTTCTCAGGTAAGATCTTAGTTAAATAATGTTTATTGTGAAATTGATTGATTAATTTCTCTTAATTTGCATTATTTTAAACAATTCAAGAATACAGTGGTTAAGAATATGTATGTATGTATGTATGTATGTATGTTATCATGATGTTTCAACAGTTGTGCTCTCCGACCTTCATCATGTGTATCAATCTGGGTAACTTTCAGAGAATTTCAGACTGAACTCCTTATTTAATCAGTGTGCACTTGTACTTGGTTGAATTGGGGCAAACAATAATAAATATTATTGCTTACCCTGAGTCCAAGTACACATTACCCAGCTTGGGGATTGAACTCACTATATCACCAAATTCATATACTAATGCTTTAATCTACTAGGTACTAACAATTCTGAGTGCAGAACTTGAAAACTTAAACTTATCCTGCCTGCTGATGAGTGCTACTGCTATTTGTCATACTTGACTGCACACACAGGCCTCACTTTTTACTGTTGCTACTACTGAAGCCTTTTTGTAACTTCTTAACTTCTCTTTAATTGCCTCCCATATCATATCTATTTCTATGCTAGGCCTACTCAGGAGGTTTCCATAGCCTAGCATAGGATTGGTTCTTTCAAACATCTGACTCTCCAGTGTTCTTTTCTGTCCAGTATTTTTACTTCATTCTCAGTGGTTATTGACTTCATTTTTCTCTCCATACATGATCAGCCATTCCTGATATCATTGTCTTGTCGCTAATTATGGCTTTTTGACTTTCCTCCAAAAAGTAAAGCTGGAGGAACAAATAAGAATGAGATTCTTACACATAGTGGATTGAGAATTTCCTAAAGGTTATCTGGAATAACAATCACCTGATGAAGGCTGAAGGTCACAATGGCTGAAATGTTGTGATAGCAATAACAACAAAGATGTGGGTTAATAGTCTGTTTAAAATAATGTCTGTAAAATAATTGTTTGCTCATATTTTTCAGGGAATTTAAGGATGATTGTAACATATCCTGTTCATTCTCAATAGGGTTTAAATCTGGTGAGGTTGGGATTACCTGAGAGATAGCTGAGTGTTTTTGGAATGAGTTCATGTCACTTACATGTAATTTTTTTTACTTTGTTGGAACAAACGGCATGAAAAAATTTTTAACAAAAAGCAGTCTTCCTTTTTTTTTTTAGTTCACCCCAATTAAGACAGTAAAGCCACTAAGACACAAGGGGGTTACTGGGTGTAGAAGAATTAGAAGCAGAAACATTACTAATGAGTGAGAACAAAAAGTATAATCTGGAGGACAGTAGATAGCAATTGACAGTGCATTTAAATTTTTGAAGATTGAAGTTGGCTGGAAAGCATAGCGCCAGAAGGGAGTTCCACAAGCAAGAAGGGTGAGAAAAGAAACTATTAGCATAGAACTTATCATTGCATCTATCCATCTCAACTATAAATTGGTGACACCAGTCTAGTGTTGTGCTTAAATCAAAAAAGTCTAGGTACCATAATGAAGAGCTTATCCAAACAATTACCATAAAGGTATTTATAGAAAAGACAAAGGGATGGTGGTAGTGGGAAAGTGACTGAAGCTGAGATGCCAGTTCAGGACCAATAATATTGCTGATTTTTCTTTGGATTTTATCAAGGAGCTCTAGATAAATAGCAGGGGCATTGGACCATATGTGGCAGCAATGTTCTAAGCATGGGCAAATGGTAATCATAGTGTGCAACAAAATCTGTGTCCAGTGTTTGCAGTCAACCTGGAAATCTAGGAAATTATCAGGGAATTGAAAAATAGTCAATATTTTAGGATCAAGAAATTTGAGGGGGAATTTTGGTTTAATGTCAGGGAAATGGGGATTTTCTAATGCAACTTGGCATGCATTGAATAATAAGCTTTTTTAGCTTGAAAACTGAAAAATGGAAAGCATTACTCAAATATTATGAAAGAAAATGAGTTGTCAGTGACTGCTGACAAAGCTAAAGCATAAACTTCATAGCTGTGTTTCAAAGCTTCTGATGAATGGTTAGAATTATTCAATGGATTTGATTGGAACAAGGATCATTTAGAAGTATTTTGTTACAACATTATTTCTGGAATTACCGACTGATCTTGATTATTTTGCATGGAAATGCCAATGTTGAAAGTCTCTTTTCTTTAAATTGAGATATGTTGGTAGGAAACTTAAAAAATATCTCTTATAGTTCAGCAACAAGTATATGATGCCATTTTTGCCAAGGGAGGTGTTTTGAATATCAATATTACAAGTCAAATATTTATAATTTCCAACTGGTCTCATTATAAAGAATGTTTAAAACTTAACCAGGAAAAAGTATCAGCTGAAGAACTGAGGATAAAAGAAAGAAAAAGGACAGCTGAACAAATTAAAACCCAGGAAATGTTTGAAGTTGAAAGAAAACATCAAAAAAGAAGTAACAATAATGATGATATTACAGAATTTACAAAGTCAAGAAAGTAATAAACTTGACAACCACATTTTGTAGTTGAAAATATCACATATCTGACTAAGTAACATGGTACCCCTGTTGGTTGTTGACCAGAGAACTCCACTAGAATATAAAGGGTGCGATGGATAAATTGTCGTCTAAATTATGCAAAAATGAAAATAACACTGACATCTCATTTTAACAGATATATTTACCAAGATTACACAAAAATATCTTGAAGTACTAAAGAGTAAATTTATTCAATAAAATCACCATTGATTTCAACCATGGCCTCCTGCAAGTCTTCTGGATGGTCTCTTTGTTTAAGTTGGTGAATGCTGCCATTATCCTTGCTTTTCAGTTCATATTTGGTGTTACAAGGAATTTTGTTGGTTTCTCACTCAACTGTGACCCACACATAATAATCAATGGTGCTGCAGTCTAGGGAGTTAGGTCGCCAGATGTAACAAGTGATTTGGTTGCAAAAATTGTCTGACAGCCATGACTGGGTTCTCCTGCTTGTGCAGGATGGCACAGTGTCCTGTTGCCAGACATAGGGTCTTCCAGCAGCCACCTTCTTGACCCAGGGCAGCACTACCTCCTCAAGGCACTTGATGTAGGCCTCCATGTTGAGTCTGAGGTCCTCACCAACAAATTTGGGAGTTCTTTTCTTATCAGAACAATCAGAGTGAATTTTCTGAGCTGCTCTACCTTTGTAATCACCATTAGACTCATCCAACTCTTTCCAAATCCATTGCTCTGTCCTCACATAGACACCCAAACACTCTGAAATGTTTGTATTGGAGCTTCTGGCACAAAGGCCACAAACTGCTTCTGGCAGTTTCCAAATTTATGGCAAAGTGAATTATGCCATGGTGCTCTATTTCTCACAGACTGTACTCAACTCTGCAGTTGACAAAATCAAAAACAAGCAATGTGCATGCTCAAAATTAAAAATATGAAATAGCAACAGTTTACCCATCACACCCTCTATATGCTGTAGATTAACTGATGGGTTAGGCATCATTGAACTAACAGGTGGTTTGATAAAATGTTCTCTTTTGTTTGCTGTTTATAATTCTTATTATTGGTAATACTTTTATTGTAATACCTCTACGTGCCTGTAGGTATCATGTGCCATTGATGTCTGTTCAGAATTCATATATTCTTGGCATACCTTTGCTACTGTTAGCAAGAAAAACTAAGAACAAGTGTCACCTCAGAGATAGTGCACCATCTTTTTTGGCCCTCAACAATTATTCAACTGTCTGTCAGTGTCCTGTCTTATCCATGTCCCATAGCTTCTGCAGCTACATTACATTTTTATTATATCATTTAGCTGCATTTCTACAAATGGGGGCAGGTAAAACCATGCCTTGTTCTGCTGTGTCTAATTCTTTACTTTTTTCTTTTTCTTTTTTTTTCACTATATATTGTTGATTTCATTAATACTTTAGACGATAATTTGATGCGATCTCTTTCATCATTCTAAAGCTTTGTACCTAATTTTACAATAAATTATGACATTTAATAAATAACAGCAGTATTCAACTTGCAGATCATCTTTTGAAAAAGTAACAGATCCTTCTGTGATAAATTTTCTTCATATACATCAAACCTTTTTATCTTCTGAATGTACAATTTTAAAATTATATCTGTAGATTCAAGCGGAACCAGTCCATTATTGTGAGTGGAGAATCTGGTGCTGGGAAAACTGTCTCAGCTAAGCACACCATGCATTATTTTGCCCAGGTGGGTGGTTCCACCGAAACAGCCATTCATGACAAAGTGTTAGCATCCAATCCAATCATGGAGGTAAGTTGTTTGGTTGAAAACTTGTTTAACTTTTAAAATCATAGATGTATAGTAGAAAAATACTTTTGTTTGAAGATTTAGAAGTCTCAGAAAGAATATCTCATATTTTATTAATCATTTTAAATTGGTTATATTAAGAAATGTATGATTTCACGTGTTGGTTATTGTTTGATATTTAAACGCACTTAAAATAAGGGAAATATGTACTGGCAATTCATTTTTTTTTTTTTGCGGTAGAGCATTAGTCATGTAATTACTGTTTCATAACCTTTCCTCACCCCACAGTTAAAGTAAGTTAATACTTAATGGATCAATTTATAAAAAATCATGTTTGTAACTTTGACTTCCTCGTTTATTTATATCTTGTATCTAGTTATTGCTTATATTATACTGACATATGTTTGCAATATAGCCTTTGTAATGCATTTCACACACACACACACACACACACACACGTGTGTGTGTGTGTGTATAAAAATATATATATATATATATAGTGTGTATTAAAAATATTTTTACAAACTTTGAGCTCAGGTTCCTGACACCAAAACAAGGACAAAAGTCCATATAAACATATATTTGGAAATACATAGTTGTACCCCAACGCAACAACTCATAACAAATATTCTCCACTAACTTTTACACATGCATGCATCTGTTGGATCATTGACTGGGAAACTCTTTCAAATACTCCCAAATGGTGTTGAATGGTCCATAACAGATTGATGAAGT
Organism: Acanthosepion esculentum; assembly: GCA_964036315.1. Classification (NCBI taxonomy): domain Eukaryota; kingdom Metazoa; phylum Mollusca; class Cephalopoda; order Sepiida; family Sepiidae; genus Acanthosepion; species Acanthosepion esculentum. The sequence continues at coordinate 307,889 of OZ038497.1, forward strand.
GTCTTTGCATTATTAATGTCTGCTGTATAAAACAATTGTTTTAGTTGACCCTACAGATAAAAATCCAAATGATTGAGGTTGGAGGAATGTGCAGGCCATGAAACTGGTCCTCCCCTACCTATTCATCTTTCATGGTAGATGTCAGCCAGTGCAGAGCAAAAAATATAACTAAAATGTGCTTGGGCCCCATCATGCATGAATCACATGCATCTTAGCAGAGGTACATTTTTCTAGCAGGTCAGAAAGTGTGTTCAAAATAAAGTCCTTGTAGATACTTCTTGTAAGACGTGCTGGGAGAATATATGAACTTACCAAACAGCCACCTAAAATTCCACTCCACACATTAGTCGTAATCTGATGCTGGTGTCTGGCCTGTAGTGTACCATGGGGATTCCAGTCTGCCCACAAATTTGGTTGTGTAAATTTGATATTCCATCAGCAAAAGTTCTCCCATGGTAAGTGATCGAAGGGGAAAAGTCCCTGCACATGTTGCAAATGATACAGATACATGCGGTAATATGAGAATTACAACATGCTAGGGCCACTTGTTGGGTGCTGATACTTAGATCATCTCTGACAGCCTGTAGAATGTGTTCTTCATTGTCAGGCATACTAGTAAATCTTGGTCTTCCTTGATCCATAGTTTGTGGTGCCATGGATCCTGTTTCAACAATGTGACGATAAACAGCAGTAAAGGTCAGATGACTCAGTTGTCTTCAGTCTAAAAAAACAATCTGATACAGCCGTGCAGTCTCCTGTCCATTACCATTCGCACAATTGTATGCAAAAATCATATCTGCCTGGTTATGATATGAATATCCTGCCATCGTTAAATGGAACACTTCTCAGTTAACTCGCTACTACACATGTTAAACGTTGAAGACAGACTAGTCACAAATGTACATGAATGACAAATGTAACTTAGTCTAATGGTAACACAGCACAACCTGCCATAAACTTTCTTTAAATTTAATAGCTTAAAAAAGGATTTGCGGACATATATTTATATGTACTTTTTTTTCCTTTTTTTTTGGGGGGGGGGTGAGGAATCCAGCCCTAAAGTTTGTAAAAGTATTTTTGATACACCCCCCCCTCTCTCTCTCTCTCTCTCTCTCTCTCTATATATATATATATATATATATATATATATATATATATATATAAAATGTGTGTGTGATAATGTTATTTTTGATGGATACTCATATTTGAGTAGAAGCTCTGTTTTTTAATTAAACAGTATTTTTTTTATCCAACTACATCTACCGGCCTGTAACTTTGAGAAGTGTCATTAACATTTAAAGATTTCTTCTGACAATTGAATTGGAAATTTTGAACTGAAAGGGAAAAAAAGTATCCTGAAAACTTGCATTTGTTTTATCCAACCCAATTCCTATTGACACTCTAACCATCTTTTCTCTTGTTATTCTTTATCAGGATCAATTCTTCTTGTTAAAACAATGAAAATGAATAAACTTTAATAGCTTTTAGTTTTCTACTAAACCAACTTTGTTTTATATATAAAATCATTATGACTAATTTTTAAAGTGCCTTTTAAATATTACTAAAATATCTTAGATGTGCATACATTTTCTTTTAGTAATAATTTTTTTTTTAACTCATTAGTGGTAAATTTTATTGTAGTAATAGGAAACGTCTTTTCTTTTGAGTTTGTTTTAGGATCTCTTAGGATTTTATGAATTTTTAGTTTGTATCCTCATCTTTGTTGTTTTTATCATGCATTATGTATCTTTAGATTTATTTCTATTGACAATATTTTCTTTTTGAAAAAAAAATGAATATAATAGAACTTTCTTTAGCTATTTCTTTTAATTACTGAAAAATCTAAAGAATTTATTATTCTATTTTATTACCAATTGTTTCTTTTTTAATCTGGATGCAATATTCTTTGTGAAAGGGCATTTCGTATAAATCACATGAAACAAGAATGAACACATGGAATTGGGTTAAAACTGGCAGCATACAAAGTTTTAGTGATTAATTTTTTTTCATACTTCTAAGTGTTTATCATAAATAGAATGTGAATTGGCAATTTCTGCCATTACTTTGACAAAGTGAGAGCTTTGTTAATTACATATTGTCTGGAAGGAAGAATCTTTAAGATGGTATGAGAATGTAGTCTTGTTGTTTTCATCATAAAGTTATGAGAATTATTGTTTGAATTTAGTGAATCTACTATGTGTCTGAAAACATTCTAATAAAATAACAGGCTACATCTACTTTGTTACTGAAACTGAACATACATTCTTATGCATATGGCTATTAAATCTTTTTTTTTTTACCTTGTTACATATTTACTCTTTTGTAATGTATTTGTATATAAAGCTACATCAGACAAAATGAAGAAAGAGAAATCATTTTTCCTAAACAAATGACATAACTTTTTCTAAATTTATTAAACCTTAATGTTTTCATTTATCTTCCAGATGCTAAAACATTAGAATGACACTGTTAATTAAAAGAAAAAGTACCCTCCCCAATCCTACAATTTTTTATTATGATCTTGTCTTTGTATATGCATTTAGAGCGGGGCTATCTCCTCTTGATGATACTTATGGGGATCAATATTTGTACAAGAAAACCTGATATGCAAACTTCTCAAAATTAGTCTTTGTGTTGGTGAATCACAGTTGTGAAGTTAGGAATTTGTTACTAGACTTGAATAAAGACAAATACATGCTTTGAAAACAGTTAAACTTAATTTTAAAAGAAATCAACTTTTATTGAACATTTAAAAAAATCTTTAGACTTAGGAAAAAACCAAACCAATAACATTGCTGTGTATTTTGACCAAAATTCCACTGCTTGAATGCTCCCCTGTTTCTGTTAGAGGAACAGAAACATGATAGCATTCTTGATGTCAGCATTAGAAATGGGCTTGCTCTTGACACCTTGTGCCTTAGATTCTATATTAGGTAACAGTAAGCAAAATAAGAATGTAGACTCAATAGTCTTTATTGATTTTAATTTCATTTCATAGTTTCGTTAACTTAAAAAGAAAAAAAAAAAGACATAAAACTAGAGTCTGTTAGCATTTAATCTTGTTCAAACCTATAGGAAAAATAATTATTATACTAACAATTATGTCATGGAATTAAAACATTTAAAGATTTTCACAATATGAAATTCTTCACAATTTTATCATCATCACCATCCCCTTGACTTTTGTAATCATAAAGGGGATTAGAATGCAGTAGCCACACAATCTCCTCCACAATGATTTATCAACAGCAGCCATCAGCAATTCTGGTATAGTCATACTTGTCCATTGTTTGACATTGTCCAACCAGTTTTTGTGTTGGTATCCTCGCCTATGTCCATCTTCAAATATTAATCTGTATTTTTTATTTTAAACATATTCAGTCTATATACCGAATTTCAGAGATGGGAAGAGGGATGGAGAAAAAAATTGGTTAGTCACTCTTGACAGCTCTGAATTCCCTAAGTATAGCTCTATATGGCCCATCCCATCTAGCCAAAAGAAATTCCCAAAATGTTAGATCTCACTAATTACCTTTCAATGATAAAAATACGAGGTAGTGTTGAATAGTTTTTAGCTCGGTTTCCTTCTGAAAATTAAGCCAAACATCAGAATTTATTTTGGAATTTTCAGCACAGCTATATATAGCCTCGATCTCGTCCTTAAGGATAAAATCTGATGTAAGGGAAGTAACTCAATTTTTTTTTTGTCGTGCGAAAATCTTTTCTTTTTAATGTGTGTTTTTGTTATATGGATATTTCTTAAGTTTATGCCATAATGTTAAACATGGAGAATGAGAATGTGAAACTATATTGCATTAATCTTACCTGCCTTGAAAATCAGCATGTGAAATTTTATACTTTTACCAGGTTTTAAACATTTAGTTGATGTTGAGTAATAGGCAATTATCTAGCTTACTAGACTTATATTTGCTTTTATGTTTGTCACAAATAAAGTGTGTGCATGTATTTAGATATGTGTGTGGGTGTGGTGTAATAAATTGAGAGGCAGCAAATCAAATAATCACATTTTATATTTTTAGTGAATATTTGTAAAATGCTCCGATTAAATTTTCATTGTTTGTTTCTTTAGTCCTTTGGAAATGCCAAAACAATAAGAAACGACAACAGTAGCAGATTTGGCAAATACATTCAGATTGCATTTGGTACTCGAAATTACATCATTGGTGCTAATATGAAGACTTATTTATTAGAGAAATCCAGGTGAGTTACTAAAATTCTCCCTTGCACTTTATTTTTCTGCTTTTCTCAAATGAATCTCTTCAATGTTCAATTTTGGAAACATTTTCTGATCAGGAATCAAATCTTTTAGTATTAAATTTTGCTGTTGGATTCTCTTTCTTGTCTTACTTGAATATAGCAAAAATATTTGAATTATTTGAAGTGTCAATATTGTGTCGTAAAGCCTTCTATTTTTTTTTTTCTCTTGTATCTAAATTAGACAGTGTCTTCTTCAAAGGAATGTTATTAAATAATGCTTAAATATAAAATACTTTTCTACAATATATATAATTCTAATAGATAATAATAAACCATTTTATTAATGATAACAAACTTTCTATTACATAATATCAGTTAGAAAACAGTCATCAGTGTCAAGCAGACAGTTACTATAATAGTAGTAATTATATATATAAAACAGCAGGGTTTTGCTACATATGAATCACTCCAAAATCATACAGCCATATATTGAAATACCAGTTCCCGTATGATCACTAAAGTTATCAACATCGAGTGTGGTCAGTACCTAGATGGGTGTAAACTTGAATGTGCAGGTGGCGTAATGGATAATGGCTCGGAATTGTTAATTGAAGAGTCAAGTTCCAATTTCAGGTGGGTTCATTATATTCACTTACACACAGATATCCTTGGGAAAGGTATGAATCCACCTCTTCTCCCCCAAGCTTGGGATTAATTAGTAAGACTTGTATCACTAAACCGTTATTATCTCAAAAAACAAATTACAATCTAAAAATATTTTCTGTCTTTAAATAACATGCAAAGGTTTGATAAGCCTTAAAAAACAAATCAATCAATAAATCAAAATCTGTGTAGATAATGTTTTGTGCATTTGATATTAACATTTAATCAAATGGCAAAATTCAAAAGAAAAATTGCTATTCTATTCATATTTAACCTCTATATCATACATAATTGTATCTTAAAAACTAATCTTATGTCAGTTATTTTTTTTTTAAAATCTTATGTATTTATAAAAATATTTTTTTCTCTGTAATAAAAAATGAAATCTGTATATAATAACATAAATTTATGAAGAAACTCACCAAAGATTGGACATAAAGTTTTCATTGATGGAACAAATGAACAACTTGCCAAAACTTAAAAGCCTAGGCAGAGAAAAATATGCTTAACATTTTTAAATCCTATGAAAGGATGGCACTTGTTGTAACCAGAGTTTCACACTCATGTAATCTTCAGATGACATGAACACAAAAGAAGTGAGAGATAATCTTTATATAACCTGTGACCATAAATCACCCTAAAGCATTATGGGGAGAAAAGAAAAAATAAAACAAAATAATTTCATTTAAAAATCCTGTGGATAACTACAACTTCAAAAGTAGGCAAAAATAGGCAAAAATAAAAAAACTGTGAGTGGGCTAAACTCTTAATGGTTGTACTGAAATTGCTATGTTTATGTTTTGGATAGGAAACTGATCAGATATGTGCTCCCAAAAAAATAATGAGTGAAGAAGTCAGTTATGTGCTATACGCACTTAGGTGATCATGTATCTTTCAATACATGACTGTCAAGGCAGATTTTTTTCCCCACAATAGGTTACCATTTCTTTTTGTGGTAGCCCAGTTGCCATCCAAGGCTATAGAACCTGGTCTGTCTTGCTACTTACCCATAGCTGGAGGTGGAAGAAGAATAGGATTCATACCTTTTCCAAGGGTATTAGCATGTAAGCGAATGTAATGGATTCAAATGTAATTTGAACTCGGCTCTGATTCCTCAATCCAAGCTGCTATCCATTACTCTACCATGATGAGTTTTGCTTAAAATGAGAAAAATAAAGCCTTGCTTACTGTGACATTATTTGTAGCTATGCACTAAATCATGCTTGATCAAATTGTGGTTTCAACCTATAAAAAGGGGTGCAGGTTCGATCCCTGCTGGAGAGCACATTTCCTTTATTAAGATTTTTTAAATATGGTGTCTATTTCAAAGATGAAGTATCCACAATAATAACATTTGAAGTTTTATTTATATATATATATATATATATATACATACACACCAAAAGGATAGAATCCAGGTAGAACTCGATGTCCAGGACAGAGGAAGTATATAATAAAAAGACTTAAACACTAATATTCCATGGTCAAAATTTATTCCATTGGAATCGTAAATACGATCCAATTCATCAGACCTACAAATTCAAAAAGAAAACAATCTCAAATAACTAAATTGTCATCATTGTAAAACATCTTTCTTATACTTGTATCTATTTATATTAGTTGATTTAAAAAGTTGAATATTTTTCTTGTCATTTTTGGGCCATTCATACTCATAAATGTTTCTTCTTCAGAGTTGTTTTCCAAGCACCCAATGAAAGGAATTATCATATCTTTTATCAGCTGTGTGCATCCTCCAATTGCCCAGAAATAAAACCATTCCGACTGTGTAAGTTAAATCATTGTTGTTAATATTCATTGAGGATGCTGGTGAATGACTTGTGATAGTTCAAGCCAATAGCAGCAAAGAGTTAGTTTCCATTTTATATTTGATGTTCTTGGCAAAAGCATGCATCTTAAGGTTTCCAACCACACAAAATACAATAAAAATAGGAGGATTGACTGTGATTGAACAATCTGAGGCTCCATTTCAAATATTGAATTAAGCTTTTTCTTTTTTTTTTCTTTTCTTTTTTTTTTTTAAATGTGTATTTTATTAAAAGAATTAATTTTATTATTGGTCATTGTAGTATTTGGAATTTTGGTGTTACCTACACAGGAGTAATTTTCTTTTAGTTTCTTAGTCAAGCAATGCCTCCGTGATTTTTCATAAACTTTTTCCCAGAAAAAGAGAAATATTGTCTGTTATCAAAAGGTAATAAAATATTTCAGAAGAACTACTCTAAGTGGGCATTCTAGCATAGGATAGATTTAAAAAAAGATTGCATCATGGTTGTGTGTTTTGATAGGTGGAATAAATTTCTATTCAAGAAATGTGATTGGAACTTTGCCATGGTATCTGTAAGAAATATTGCTCCTTTGTGCACTGGTAGACAAAAGAGCAAGTTTATTTTGTTGCAAATTCTAAATTAAAAGAAAATCCTTTGATATTTATTTTTCTCAGTGGGTAAACAGACCTATGTGTTGGTTGACAAGTTTGAATCTTAAATTTTTTATTCTGTTTATGAATCAGATTTTGTATTTATTTGTAAAATGCATAATAATCAGTTTATTTGTTTGAAATGTCAAGTCTTATAAAATATAAACTGTAAGTCTATACATTAAATAGATTTCCATCCTTTTCTGCTTTTTGTTATTTTGACATGTTTGTTTGCATTCTCTGTAGCACATCAAGATGAGTTCTACTACACCAACCAAGGAGAGAGTCCACATATCCAGGATATCAACGATGCAGATGTGTTTTTAAAGACAAGGAGTGCTTTCACAGAACTTGGTGAGCAACAGACAACTTAAGAGCTAATCACATTATAAATACTGCATATGATTTAAAATATAGTCAGTCTTTTTTACTCCCTAAAGCAGTTCATATGCATTGAACTCACTGTACCATTCATTAAGTTAGATGAGTCTTTCAAATTTGAACTATAATATTGTAATAGTACATTACTAGGAAGATTAATGTATTTATCTATTTGTGCTTTAACCTGCTTGTAGAATATAAATGTTTATTTCAAAAGAATTTGTATATAAGATACAGTGGTTCTCCAATTAGAGATGATTTCAGTTATGAGACCCGCAATAAACAATTCATAATGCGAGAAGTGATTTTGGTATATGAAAGTTCTTCCTTTAAGTGAGAAGGTGAAAAGTCTTGATTTCTTAATGAAAGAAAAAAAAGTTTAAATTTGTTAAGATCTATAATAAGAATATAACTTTTATTACAGTATATTGTTATAATTGTCCTATTGTATTATTTGTTATTACTGTTAATCTCATTGCACCTCATTGACAAATTAAACTTTATTATAGTAATATATATATATATATATATATATATATATATATATATATATATATATATATATATATATGACAATATGAATAATGACAAAAAACTTTTCTTTACCAATGCGTTTTGTCCTCTGATGGACTTTATCAAGGTAAATATAAGGAATTTATTTTCCAACATATATTTATAAATAGAAGTAAATGTTTTCAAAATTTTTAAATTTAAAAACACTCAAAAATATTCTTTAAGCTAACTGTAATTAAACATTAACTATGGAGGATGCTAAGTGATGTAATTTAATGCTTAATAAATTAAAGTTAGTAAATGTTAGTTTTTTTCTTATTTGTTTATATTTATTTACTTTTTTATATTAAAGTAATTATTTATTCTTTTATTTTAATTTGATAAATAATGTATTTTTTTACTTTAAATAATAGAAGGTTTTGATTTAATTGTTTTCTTTTAATTTTTACCATCATGTATGTTGGTCTGGGAAAGAATCCTTTCCCAAGCCAGCACACACACACACACACACACACACATACATATATATATATATATATATATATATATATATATATATATATACACACACACACGCTCTCTCTCGCTCTGGTACAATTAGCAATTTCATGAATCTACTGGAGTCATGGAACATATTCCCCTGGAATGGGCTGCTGTATAACTTTGAATTATACCTGAATTGGTGCTAAAAATCTAATGGATGCATATATTGTCTATAATTTTAAGAGTTATTAGACAGTGAAACTTCTACTTCATTTTTGCTATTCCCACAACTCTACTGAGCCATTCAACAGCTATCTTCTGTATCCTGATTAAAAGAGTAGATCTCTTTTTTTACTGGAGATGTATGAATAACAAAGTAGAATAAGTAGAGTTGTCTGACAGTTTCTTAGCATGTGTCTGTGTTAAATAAATGTCAGTGTTAATAGTTAACTATAAACAAACAAGCACAGTACAATATAAAGTGAGAGAAGTCTAAAAAGAAATCTGCAAATAGTAAGAATAAGGATTGAATACCATTAACATTTCTTAATTAGCAGGCATAAATCTTGGTGATTTAAGGATTGCATCTGCTGTAAAGTAGAAGAAACACATTTTCAAAGTTGGTAGAAACAAGTGTATTTTGACTGTAAAAAGTCAATTTTACATTAATAGTTTTTATTTTTTGAATTTGGAAATTAGCATAACATGCAGCTTATATTAATCTCTTTTCTTTCATTTATTTTATTTTATTTTTTGCAGGAATAAATGAAGACGACCAGATGAAGATGTTTGGTGTTGTTAGTGCCATTCTTCATCTTGGAAATATTTTGTTGGAACCTGGTGAGGATGAATCAACATGCAATGTCTCGAAGGTTAGTTCACTTTATCATTTTTGAACAAAGTAGGCATTTTTTAAAAAATTTTTTAAATATCAGGAAGTTGTACTTAGTAAATTGTATTATGTAATATTAGTGTCTCTAATGTAGAAACAATTTTAATGAACACTACAATTGTCTAATTATTTCAGATGTCTTAAAGCTATTTTCAAACTAAACAATACAAGAAACTGTTTGATTTATGCTTGGACTCTAATACTTGTTCATTAATTTGTATTTTTTTTACTTTCTAAAGTCCAAAATAATGAATCTTTGTAATGTTATGTTTTTGAAAATTTTTTTATGTGAAGTACTTTGATTATAACTTATTTTATTATCACTTATTTTCCTCTATTTTATTTTTCTTGCTTTTTTTCATCACAACTTTTTACTGAGTGAGTAAAGTAAATGGCATGAAATAATGAGGTCAGGGTGTTTAAATCTCATTGGCAGCAGCATTTTCATTTTTAACTTTGTGCTATTTAACTTGTGGCTAAAGAGTGTTGTGATAAAGAAAAAATAAGATGGAGAACAATTAGTAATAAAAGAATTGTAATAAGTTCTGTTAAATAAAAAATGTCTTTTTCTTGCAAATTATTTTTTTAAAATTTACATCTAATGTATTTTCTCTTTTTTTTTCTTTCTGCAGAAGAATTTGCATTTTGATATTGTTTGTGACTTGCTTTCTTTGAATAAAGAAGAAATGCAACTGTGGTTATGCAACAGGCAAATTTCTTCTGGATCTGAACGAATCATCAAACCTCTCACAGCCAAAGAGGTAACTTGTTCTATTCTTTCTTTCTCTCTCACACTGGGGTTCATTAAATTTGGCAAAATAGTTGTTAGGCTCTTATTGTTCTATGAAAGTTAACCCCACACATTCCAATTTGACTTTCATTCTGATAAGGGGGTGTAATGATGGTGTATGTCATCAAGCGACTCCAGGAAATTGAATATATCTACAATAGACAATTGTATACTTGCTATGTTGACCCTGGAGCAATAGGGACTTCCACTTCTCATTCATTAGAAATTGTTGTACATGTCTGAAGATCCTAATACTGAATCATTTCAAATTACATCAGGAGTATGATGAGGAGGAAATGTCCCAATTTATTTAATCTCTTCCTAGACTGTTTTGCACATTTAAAAACATAGTTGTGAAGAGATGAACACTGATCATTTAAGCATTCTGTACCACATCCCAAAGGAAATGCTGATTAAAAAATGGTGATCCTGTTTTCCCTCCAGAGGCCTGTGTAGTGAGTGGGGTGGGTGTATGGTGATGACATAGGCATTCATAGTTGGGATAAGAATGATTTTGAACAAAAAAAAATATATCCTCTACCAAGTATCTGTCTATATTTCTGAGATTAGGTATTATGTACACTATTTACATTATTCGGACTATTGTCCTCATCTTTGTCGCCATGTTTATCACATCGTTTCGGCAGTAAGTAAGTAAAGTAATTTTTTTAATGAATGGTTAGGGCAGATTACAAAAACCTTTCTGCAGATTACAGAAAGGTTTGATTAAAGGAAGAGTCCATCTAGAGAGAATTAACCTTTTTAATTTGAAAAGTTCCAGAATACAATTTTAATAATTCTTTTGTTTTTCTCTCTTAAATGATCAGTATTGAACTATTGCTTATTCCCATAAATAGCATCTCTTAACATTTTTGTTGATACTTTTTGATCAAATAATCTGTTGAACTGTAGCTACCAAGGATTATTTATCTCTCTTCTGTATCTAACATATCTTTAATCATTGCTATATCCAAGTGTAACCTTTTATCTTCTACATTTTAAAGAAGAAAAATACACTGCCTCTATGAGACATGTTTTGTCCATGATGCAGTTTATTTCTAATTCTGGACAATGCTATACTTCTTTATAGTATTTGTAATAGGATAAAGATATATAAATTTTTATATATCAAGAACAATTTGGGGGGGAAAGGTATATGACAAAGTGGAAAAGTTTTCATGTGATGTGTTTCATCCTTTAGGACTTCATCAGACTAAGTTTATGTTTACATTGATCTGACCACACATGCATATGAATGAGATGCTAGGAATTTTAAATTTAAAGATGATTTTTTCTTTTTTTTTATTCTATTACTTGTAATAATTGACACAAGGAATACATCAGAGAAACCTAAAGGAATTTAAATTAAAGATTATATGAACAAACAACACATTAAATGCATTATATTCTCATCACAATGAGATTGACCCCACTTTTGATATAAAAAATTTTACTCATTAAAAGAGAAAACAATTCACTAAGACAAAAATGTTTAGAAAGTGCTTCAATTGCTAGATCATCTAATGTTAAATTTGCCTCCAGGTTCTTATCACAATGCATTGTGATAATACAAGATCTTGGCAGATCTTGTATTATCACAATGTGGGATATTTAATAACAAAAGTTATGGAAACAACAAAAAGAATTTAAATTATATCGAATGAATTTTATACCCAAAATCAAAAAAAAAACATTCTTCAAATTTAAAATTCCCAGCGTCTCTCATTCATTCTTTTCATGCCACAAAGTTCAGTGTTTTCAAACTCTTCCCAGTCTGAACCATCAGATTTGGAGATAAGCCTCATATTGAACTTTTTGTCTGCCATGAATGCCGAAATAGCTTGTAAAATATGGCGAAGGTATATTGAGGCTGTGGGGAAACACTTGATTGCTCTCCCAAGAACTATAGGGTAACAGGCAGAGAAGGGAAAGAGACAGGAGGAAACAAAACAACTCTGCCTCAGAAACCACAGCACAGTGGACTGCATGCACCTTTAAGAACAAAATGTCCAAGGGAATGACTTCACAAGACACTGAGTCTCACCCACTGCTGACTGCTGGCTTTCCCGTCACTTTTATTGGTATGAGACAGCTGACAAAGACCTGGATTCGGACAAGTTGCAAATAGGCCTGTATCTAGTTTTGACAGACATGTTTGCACACGACTCTGGGCTTCTTTGTTCCTGTACTGATGCGTGTTCACCACAGCTCTGTAATACAATTTTAACATCTGAAGCAATAATGGTATCACATATTATACATTTTAAGGTTTTTAAATTGGGGTTAATACTGATTCTATTAGGCTTTTACATAAATTTGTTATTTTTTGATAATTTATTTTAATACTTATCATTTATTAATAGCTCTGGTGAATCATTCAAAATTGTATTTCCTTTCATTCTTCTTTAAGCAGCACATGCTATTGGTTCTTATTAAACTCGTGAACAGATTGGCCAGAACATGGAAAGTCTGGGTTCAAACTTCTCCTCCTTAAAACGGGAAAGTATTTCTGTGCCATTCTGTCTCTAAAAGCTTTGGCACCTTGATTAAAAGCATAGAGAAGACGTCAAGCATGCTCATTCTTGTCTACTTGGCATTCTATCTCAAACAAGTGTCTAATCTGAAATAAAATTTCAGTAACATAAGACAACAGTTTCACAGGATGACTAGAGTTGTTCAGAAGCAAAAAATGTTACAAAACTGATTTTTCAAGATCATTTGCAAAACATCAGAAAAAAAATGAACAGATATATGTAACAACCTAATATTACAAAAAAAAGGAAAATGTTTAACTCAAAAATTGAGAAGGATTTTGATGATAGAACTTTCTGTTCTTTCTTATATCTGTTTCTCATCTTCTTTCAGACAGGCTAACATTCATCTTTAATGATGAATTTTAGAGTTATCATCACTCGGTCAGTGTACTGGTTCACCTCATTCAATAAGAAAATCTCCACCCGTTGATATAAAGATAATTTCAATTATCAATGTTTAAGCCCCAAATGAAGAGAAAATGTCTATCTGCAGTTTTTATTTTTATTTTTTTATTAATCATTTCACCCAAGCAAGGCAGTAAAGCCACTAAGACAAGAGGTTGCTAAGTGTGACAGAATATGAAAAAAAGAAGACATTAAGAATAGAGAACAATAAAAAAAAAACTGGAATTAAGAAGACAAAAGATAATCATTGACATTGTATTAAATTTTTGCGAAGATCAAAGTTGACTGGAAAGTAATGATTACATCTAGCCATTTCAACTGTAAAAGATTAGAGCTAGCTACCAATCCATTTTTACGCTTATCAGAACAATTACCATGAAAATATTTTAAAAAAAGGCACAGGGAAGCTACATTATGGTGGTAGAAATGACTAAAGCTGAGATAATATAGTAGCATTTACATTCTGGCTTTTCATTGATTTGACAAATGTTTCTTGTTTCATTATTTCAGGCTGGCTATGGCCGAGATGCTTTGGCAAAACACATTTACGCGCGGGTCTTTGACTGGATTGTAGCCAAGATCAACAGAAACCTGTTGACTCATGAAGACACCCAAAACTTTATTGGAGTCCTTGATATTTATGGGTAGGCATCACTTTTTATGAAGAATTCTTCATTTATTACTTTTCATCTTGCCAGAAATCTTGTGCTTGTGTCTGGGAGAAAAGGCAACGTGATCTATAATCATAAGCATTCTGTATATAACTTGTTAAAATTTAATCCAATAGATAACATTGTCTCATTTAAGGGTAGTTTACAAAAATTCTTATATTTCTACTTTAGATTGAATATTTTATTTATTTTTAATTTTGTTTTATGTTTGGTAACAGAAATATTTTTCTTATTAATGGAGAAATATGAGTGTTAAATATTGTTCTTAAAATTTTCTATATAATTTTTTCACACAAATGTCTTATCACAGATATTTATTAATGGAAATGTTTAGATTTTACTTAACTTCATTAGAAACTTGCTTACTATGTTCATCTGCTGGTCAGTTGCTCATCATAAGCAAGTATGAAATATTCCAAAATGTGACATTGTCATTTTATGTTATCTAAGATATAGGTATATGCTTTGACAAGTAACATTGCTCTTAATACATGAATATATATTTAATTTTTTTATTATATATTTGTATGTTAATTACTTGTTTCAGAAATAATTCTATAAAATAAAAGATATATATTTATACATCTTATATTACCCCCCTGCTTGTTATACTATTCAAACAGAGCATTGAACTTTTGAGATCTCAAATGAGGCTAGTAATGGGTGTTTTTAATGGTTGTTTGAGGTTTTCTGCATGTAATAAATGAATACGCACACATGTTGTTTTGTTGAGTGTGCTAATTTCTTATTCAGCAAATTAGCTTCTTGTAGACAGGAAAAATATTTGTTGGATTTCAGCAGTCATTTGTCTCACTGACCAGAATATATAGACCCATTTGAAAATAAAAATATCACAAAGAAGGGAGGAGATTAAGAAATCTTGAAGATGACTAGCATGAGGAAAGTGTCTCAGAACTTATTATTCCTTCACAACCAGATTAGATGACCAATAAAAACTTATTGAATGAAACTGAAATGGAGAATAATTTTGTTTGTTGAAGTAGATAGCACTTACGAAGTACATGGTAACAGAGAAGGTTACAGTATCTAGAATTGCTTCTTCTGAAATTGGTATGTCATCATTGACAGTTTCTTTTGGAAAACAAAAAAGGACATCTACTGAAATCCTTGAAACAAAATAGAGAAAATATGCACTTAAGTATTTGCAGGAAATATGACCAGTATCTCAAAAAAAAAAAAAAAATTATGCAAAGTTGAATGCATTTCAAATGGTAGCAATAATCTTCTTATTGAAATCTTAGTCCAGAGTCATTTATTCTAGGTAAAAAGACAAAAAAATATTCCCACATGTTAGAAATGAATTGAGTGTTTATCAGCATTTTGCTGTGTAGTAAAAATCATCAATGTTTATAAGAGAACACATGTACTAGGAACATCATCCTGGTGGAGGTGTAACCATTGTTAACAATGCTATAACAAGGTCAAGATTTCAAGAAATACATAGTGTCCATATTTAAATAAGATCACTTATTTATTTTGATAAATACAAACCCAATTACATCTAAGTTAAAATTCTTGAATCACATCAATCATTAAATTGAAATGATAGCCAAAATTCATTGAATGCACTCAGGAGGAAAAACATTTGAGTTAAGCCAATCAAGTTTTAAATCAATCAAATTTTGTGCAATTTTGATGACTACATGTTCAACTTTGACCCTTTCCTGTCTTGGAAAAGACTGTGATCCTTTGAGTATTGTGACTTAGATAATTGACTAAAGTGATACCAGCCAAAGAAAGTGAAACATATGAATATGTATGCGCATTATTTATTCATTTATTTATTAGAACTTCTTAAGCTTGAAAACAAATTAATCAGGAAGAAAAAAGGCTGAAAAAAATTGTTTAAAAAAAAAAATATTGAAAATTGTTTCAAAAAATATATTGTTCTTTCTTTACAGATTTGAAACTTTTAGAATAAACAGTTTTGAGCAGTTTTGCATAAATTATGCAAATGAGAGGCTTCAATTACAGTTCAACACGGTAAATAAACATTGTTTATTGGAATTGTTTGATTTTATCTGTTTTATTAAATCTGTTTTGTATGAACATGAATAACTGGTTTATATATTGAAAGTTCACAGAAATTCCCAGAATTAGCTCCTCAAAAAGCTGTTTGGAGAAAAATAATATGCACATAATAGTGGTAGGGGGAGTCATTGTAAACATTTTAAAACCATCAGGTGCAATTGAAGTGCTAAGGATTCCAACTTTTTTTTTTTTTATTTGAAACCATATCAGTTATTCATGTTTGGTTAGCATTTCTTTAATCTTCTATTTTTGAGAGAGGTTTATTTTCAGTTGAGAATAGCAACCAAAAAACAGCAGAAGTAAGATGAAAGATATGCTAATCAAAATTTAATAATTGGCAATGCTTCATCATTACATCTGATACTATAAGTAACAAAAAAACTTGTTAGAAAGCATATTGGAGATTGTGGAAGAATAGGATTTGGCTGTATGAAAGATGTCTACTAGCAAAGCCTTTATAGCCTAATTAACAAGTTGCTTTTAATGGTAAGATGAGCTTCCAAAGATAAAGGTTGTGAATGCTAATCTTGCCAGAGGCACTTTCTTTAGTTCCAAGTGATGACTATAGAATAACAATGTAAGAGTTGTTATAAAAAGCAAAAGAAATAAGATAGAAAGGAAAACCAGGTGAAAATAAATAACTATTCTGTATATTTTAATGGTGATTATTAAAATCGGTAAACTTGGTTAAATTCCTATGAAGAAACCTGTGTAGATAACATCTTTTTACTGATGTATTTATTTGTCAGTACAAGTTTTCAGTATTTTAGAATGTTGTTTCTAATTATTTCAGCACGTATTCACGCTAGAGCAACAAGAATACCGAAAAGAAGGACTTGAATGGCATGAAATCAGTCATTACGACAACACCCCTTGCATTGATCTAATTGAAAGTCCACAAGGTATCCTTGCCTTATTAGATGATGAATGTAAGGTAAGAGAATATTTATCTTTTCTATGCTTTATGGATAATCCTTAAGAGAGGCTTACTATTATAAATCTATCTTTTTGTTGTGATCAATTTTGGAAAAATCTATTTAACCAGTGCACTTTGATGGAGATGAAATTTATCCATTTCATATAGAAACTTGTTATCACTTGTCACATCTGCTCTCTGCAAAATTGTGTAGGCATGGATATGCAGCTTACTCTGAATGATTGCTTGTGAAATAAATGTATTTAAATATTAAACAATTTTTTCTTGTTGGTGCAGTGGAGAGTAGAAAAAAAACTATAAATGTGTGTGGAGTGAGTAGCCATGGTCAAATGCAATATAAGTAATAGAACTGTCCAAAAAACAGAAGTGACAAAATTTCCAATAAGCAAAAACAAGAAAAAGAAAAGAACAGGGCAAAAGATAATATAAGACAAGCAAACAATATATGCAAGGCAAATTAACAGTAATAAAGCAACAGTACAGTTATATGGCAAAAAGTTCACAAACTAATAATTGGCTTTGACACACAAAAGTAAGTTTGGACAAGCGAATGTAGCATTCTGACTTCAAGACAGATTGGGACTTAGGCTGGTTCTCAGTTTCATTTGACTATTTTATTGGCTAGAAAAAAATTCCAGCTTGCATTTATGGCTTCTACCTGAAAAAGGGGAGGGGAAAAATATTTCACAGTCATTCCCAGTGTAAATTGGAATCAACAATGTGGGATGGTCATGTGTTAAAAATTATCTTTGCAAAGCTGTGGTTATGGCAGTTGAGTGTTAGTCAACAGGAATTTCATAACTTCATAAAACTAATTACTAATATTGGATTTTAAATTTAGGATTTAGGTAGGATAATTTAAAATCTTTCTGTTATGGAGGATGGATCTTTTTTAATAATTTATGAAATGTTTTCTTGTCTGTATTATCAATAAATGATAAATTTTCTTTCATATATAGTTAAATTTTCAACAGTTTTAGAATATTAATATTCATATAGATTGGTAGTTGCTGATTTGGTATCATTGGGACGAGTGTGATGCTTGCTTGATGTTTTTGTTAGATTACAGACATTTAGCTTCAGTTGTCAGCCCTGTCATATAACTTGTAAAATATACTGTAAATCAGCAGGAAAAACAATTGTTGTTATTACAACCTTATCTGTTATAGATAATACCATGTTCAGGCTTTACGTTGAGAAATATTTCCTTTTTATTGACTGCATTCGGAAGGGACAATGAGGATGAGTTACACTAATAACACAAATAGAAGATTACAATCTCACTCTTTATATAAAAATTGATGACAAAGATATTCTTTGTATATTTGTTTTTATTTCATTGACATGTGGGAGCACAAAGTTTTGGGGAAATTACTAAATTTTCAGTACTGCAGCCTTCATCAATGATATTGAATTTTTTTTAAAAAATTTTTAATTGGGTTAAATTTCAAATCCAGTGGACATTAATGAGACATTAGTGTGAGAATCACCAATCCTTTGGTTATAGCACCCGATAACAATTTTTTTTGCATTTTTCTCATCTAGGTCTGTCTCTTGCTCCAGTCAAATGATGCCAAAGTGAACCTCCACTTAGTACAACAACCAACCAATTTATTATTACTACTCACATCTTCTAGACTAAAATGACCAAAAGTCTCTCTGAGATAATTATACATGCAATAAACCACAATGCCAAATCTGTTAGCACTTTGTCACTGATACTTGTATTTTTCAAGGTAAAAAATTTAAAATACACCCCTCACCTTACTTGTAACAGCTCTAACATAGTTTACCAGATTTTCTGCAGTGTTTGTGACAGAGGCAACTATGTGAGCAAGACTGGCTCTGAATTTCATCTCCAATTTAAAATTCACAAATCAATGATTATGCGCACCTCTAATTATTCTAGGCCACAACATTCCAACTTAGCTAATCAGAGTATAGAGAAATGTTCAATGTGTTCTAGTTTCATCCTTTAAGTCACAAAATAACTGTAGAAATGTTGAAAGCAATTTCATTCTCAAACTTAATACCCACAATTTAGGATTAAACAAAGATCTAGGCATTCTCAATGATTATACTTACAAAAATAACTGAAACAGTTATCTTTTTATTTATTTATATATATATATATATATATATATATATATATATAATGCTTATAGCTGGACAAAACCTGACTATGTTTGCATACATTCATATACAGGGCGTGGCAGAAATACCTTCCACATGATGGTAAGACATTAGTGGAAATAGGGTCTTCCTCTAGCTAATGCTTTACCATTATATGGGAAGTAAGTGTATTCCTCTATGTGTCTATTTACATTACTATTTTCTGACCATATAAATGTTTGTTCATCATATAATTATTTAGGGATTAGTTTTACTTCTCTCTTTTTACTAATACTATCAGCCTCATCATTATTCTTCAATCATCACAGTTAATTTTCCTTACTAGCATGCTACCATTTTATCATCATTTTTATTATGTTAGATATGATTATTAATAATAGTCATCTTATGTTCTCATGTCACTATTTAGACAGAGTGAAAAAGAATTTTCAGCCACACACCTCCCTGATTACAGTTGGTGTCATCTGGCCAGAGTGAAAGACAAACCTGTATGACGGAAAAGGATGTGGAAGAGGCAATAAAAATCTGTATCTTGGTGATTTTTCAACAAGGTCTTAATATCTTCAAGATTTGAAATTTAGACAAGTTCAAAACTATTTTATATGAAACACTGATGAAAGCTACAAAGCAGCCAAAAATTCAGTAATTTCCGTAAAACTTTAATTTATTGTGCTGCACATAAAAAAAGATAAAAATACACATAAAATATTTTTGTCATATATATATATATATATATAGTGGACTTTCATTGTGGATGATAAATGAGGGCTCAGTAAAATAAACATGTGCTCAACTTTTACGGACACATGTGTCTCCCAAAGCATGCAGGGGCCTTGCAAAATTTTAGACAGATGGAACATGTGGTTGAGCCATTTTATTTTGTACAATTCAGGACAACAGATAAAACTCAATATTCCATTTGAGCAATAGTTGTAGGTTGGTAGAAAATTTGAAATGATCAGAAATTATACCTGGATTAGTAATAGAATTAAATTTAAGTTAGCTTACCATAGCTGGTCTAGAATTTTCTTTTTAAAACCTTTGTAAAATACACATCTATTTGTTAAGCTTTCCCACCATCAAAATAGAAATTATGGATCAAAAAAATTTTTTTTTAAGTAAATCCCAATACTAAGTGAGCAACAAATTTTTTAACAAAAATAACAATTTGTACATTTATAGATGCTGAGTGGCAACGATACCAATTGGTGCACATCACTCTTCAAGAAACTGTCTGGAACTCAGTGCTTTGAGAAACCTCGTACCTCACAGACATCATTCACAGTGTGCCATTTTGCTGAAAAGGTAACATACATGTGCCAGGGTTTCATGGAGAAGAACTTGGATACAGTTTCTGATTTACAAGTGGAAACTTTGAAAAAAAGTTCAGTAAGTATTTCTTTGTTTTTTTCTTCTTTCCTATCTATAAAACTTCTTATTTGCTTGCTATTCTTATTGTTTTTTTTTTCTTTGTAAGGCCACTTTAGCTGTGATCAAGTAGTAGAAGTAGTGGTGGGGAAATTAAATCTCTTTAATAAGAATTCAGAAAATTGCTAAAAATGTCCTTAAAATGTTACAAAACATTTGTGTTCTAAATGCCTCTATAGTGGCATGGGGTTTGGGGGTTTAAAATGAACAGTTGATTTACCAATGCCAAGAAGACTAATGAAGGATGATAAGGATGAGGAAACACATGGGTAATTTTAACAAAACAAGAAGGAATTTATTCACAAATTTACATGCTTGAAGTTGTGTCAGTAGCTCATTTCAGGAAAATAAATCAGAATTCTTAAAGTCTGTAGTTTTAACTTATTGTCATGAAGAAGAAATGTTTATACAATAGATTAAATGATCTGACACTAAATAATATTAAAATATGTTTAAGACAAAGGTAAGAGAGTTTGTTGTTCACTGATGGGTTATATGGTTTGCATAAGTTCAAAGTTTCGTGTAGGCTCATTCTTTTCTCCTTTTTCTTGGCTCACTGGCCAATTTCTGTGAAAGCAAGTTTTTCAATGGTTCAAAAAATTTTCACATAAGCTTGTAAATTTCTTTCTTCTTGGCTCTCCAGTTAATTTCTGTGAAAGGTAAAAAATTTCACATGTGCTTACAAATTTCTTTCCTTCTTCCTTAGTCCTCCGAATTTGGAGGCAGTGAGTAAAGAGTTATTTCACACTCACTACACCTCCAATTTGATCTAACTTAATTGATTGACTTTCACAATTTCTCTATCGATTTGAGCATTTTCCCATAAATGACTTATTTCTATCTCTCCTGATATTATTCTTTGATTTGGGTTAATTCTTTGAAACCCATTTCTTTTACTACCCTCTTCCCACCACTCTGCCATCCTTTGATAAGTCTGGGTACTAAAGTCATAGGACAAAAATGTAAAACTCTCATCAGCCACTTTTTAACTGAACATTATTGATTTGTTTTATGATTATGATAAAATGAATATTTGTCAAATTAATTGCAAATATTTTGTACTATCTGTTTGTCATTACTAAAACTGTAAATGAAAGCAGATGCACAAAATTTAATAAAACTGAAAAAGTTATTTTATGAAGCAAGTCATTGCAGCAGTGAATTGCTACTTCAATATTTTCCACTCTAAATTTTGACATCTTCCAGTTTCTTATCAATTCTGAAAAAGAATTTATGTGATTCTATTCAGAAGACCTTGACCCCATGAAAATTTTTATCATAATTCTGGGACCAAGTTCTCTAAAAAATAGTCCATTTGAAATATAGGTTAGTAAAGATACCTTTTAATGAGTGACCAACAAAGATTTCTCTATGACTTGACAATCTAAGATAACCATAATTAACTTTTTTCAGAACCCTCTCATCATAGAATTGTTCCAGGAAAAAAAACTTGAGAGAAAGATGTCAACCATGTCAGAAGAGTCCTATCTCAGTCAACCGAAAAAATCCAAGAAACACAAGCAGACTGTAGGATCTCAGGTTTGTGTTGTTTCATAAAATCTTTTGCCATTATTAAATGTGGTTCATATTCAGAGTCTTTTGGAAAGTGGTTTCTTAATTTTAGTGTTTTTTATTCTTAAGCAAGTTCCTATTAAATGCTTGTCCTGGGTATGACGATAAACTGCATCCAGCAGCAAGGCCTCTGATCAGGAGGTTTTGAGGAGCGTGGAACTGCCTCTTAGTTGCTGTTGTTCCTGGGTCCACCCTGACCCAGGGTGGTAGCACCCGTTAGGGTCCCAGCTATGGGTAAATAGTTTCCCCTCTTCCCTTGATCTGGAGTCAGAATACTAGGAAAGTGTAAGAATGGGTTTTTTGTAATAATAATACCATCAACACAAATTGCAGTATATAAAGTGCACATTCACAAAACCCGATTTCAAAAAACTAAAATTTCCCCTAAATGGGGCCACCTGTTTGTCATGGGTGGCGACCCGTTATGCCTGGGGACAGAATCCTGGTGACTGAGTGACCCCCGATCTGGTATAAAATGACCAGGAGTTTCCACAACATGTTACTTTGGTCCCTACCTGGGATAGACGGGCGGATGGAATAGCCTAATCTATTCCAATCGGTTAGTCACATAGTGGCAAGGGCTAGTTGGGATGATAGATAATGGGTCCGACAGGGCCACGAAACCTTACATCATACTATACTTGGGTAGATATAGTGGGGGAGTGCAAGTGCTCATATCCACTTTCATCACAACTATACTGTTTGTGTAGCCTTGGCAGATTAGGGCAAATGGAATTAGTCTCCCCTGATAGTGTCCCTTAAAAAGGAACTCTGAGGTGGGTGGGTCGCACAGATAAGCGAATACAAAAATTAAAATTATATGGCTATCTCTTATAAGCGAACCAAGAGACAATATGAGACTCCTGAAAATGAAATAGAAAAAATCAATTTCCAACTTTCATTGTTGTAGAATCAGTAGAGGGTGATATATCAAAAGTGTCTCCTTTTGTGTTGCAAAGGGTTATTTCAGACATGATCAAACCACAATCTGTTAAAAAAATAAAGAAAAATAATACTCTATTAATTCAAGTGATATTCAAAAAAGATGCAGAGAAATTGCTAAAAATCAAGGAAAATTGACAACAATGAAGTCAAGGCCTACCCCCATCAATTTCTTAATTCATCAAAAGGAGTAATAAAATGTCCAGAACTGTCACTTTGTTCATCAGAAGAAATTGAAAATGACGATACCCTAAAAAAGCAAGGAGTAACAGATGTTAAAAGAATGCAAATAAAAAGAAATGACACAGTAATAAACACCAACACATACATTTTGACATTCGAAAAGCCGACTCTACCAAAAGAAATAAAGATAGGTTACACAATAGCCAAGGTAGAGCCATACATTCCTAATCCCTGTAGATGTCATAAATGTCAAAAATTTGGTCATCTTCAAAATGTTTGTACAAGAACATCAGTCTATCGAAGATGTGGGGAACCGGAAACTGAGCATGATGAATCACCTTGTGAAAGGCCTCCTTTATGTCCAAACTGTAAAGAAAAACATTCAGCAGACTCCAAAGAGTGTAACATTTGGAAAAAGGGAAAGGAAATAATTAGAAGAAAATACATGCAAAATATCTCATTCCAAGAAGCCAGGAAACCTGTTGAATCTAATTCACTTCAAGCATCATATGCAAATATTACTAAAATATCAAATCAACAAAAAGTCATCCAAGAAAGCCATGCATTAAGAAGCCAAGATCTTATAATTCTTTTTAACAAATTAAAAAGTTTAATAGAACTACTAAAATGTAGTATATCACTCATAAATCAAATGCCCATAGAAAAAATAAATCCTGTCCTGTCAACCTGAAACAAAAATGTCTCTACATGTACAAAACAATTAAATCTGAAAATTCCGAACCAAAGTACAAAAATCCAAGAAATAAGAAACCTCTAAACATTCTCAAGAGAATCAAAAGGTATATAAAAAAAGCAACTCAACTTTTAGTGAAGAATCAAATGAAATGGACATAGAGGAACAAAACTTTAGCCCATCACAAACAAGGGAACAGTCATAATCTATACAAAGATTATTAAAAGAACCTAATGGAAAAACAAACCCTATACTGTCAACTGCAAACAAAAATGACTCTACATCTACAAAACTATTAAACCTGAAAAATCCAAAAGAAAAAAAAATTCAAGAAATAGAAACAGCAAAACATTCTCAAGAGAATGAAAAGATACAAAAAAAAATAATGAAACAGTTATTGACGAACAAAGGAAAATGGACTTAGAGGAACAAAACTCTAGCCCATCACAAACAAGGGAAAGATCATCTAGACAAAGTCAATTAAAAGAACCGAATGGTAAAACTAAATTAAAATCAAACAAATTGAAACAAAAGAAGTTCAAAGAACAAAACATAACAAGAAACAAAACGCAAATAGTCTGAAGTACATAGAAATGATGGACACTTCACCCATATAAAAAAAAAAAAATTGGACATGTAAAAATTCATAATTTGTAATAAATAATCAAGATGCAAAACCTTATTCAATGGAATTGTGACTGGGGTCAAAACACTATGAAAGTGTAAGAATGGGTTTTGACACCAGAGATGCTTTGTAAAAAATTATTACCAGCAATACATTTTTGAAAACCAAATGTCGCCAGCATACCAGTGATACACATTTGAAAGAAAATTATTACCAGAAATAGATTTTTTGAAGGAAAATTATTACCCAAAATAGATTTGAAAAAAAAAATATTACCAAGAATAAAAATTTTTGTCGGCATTAAATAACCCATTGAGGTTGATATGCTGTAAAACCAAACCAAACCTATTAAATGCCTACTTGAATCCAAATCATAATTCAGATTTTTATAGCTACTAGAAAATAATGTGCTACTTGTTAGATATAAAAATCCTTTTAATGTCTCATATAATGATTATTGCAAAAAAATTTTTTTTTTAATTATTAATTTTAACCTGGTTGATTGTCATTGTAGCTGAAAATAATCCTTAAATTTATCATGAATTCTTTTACACTTAAGATATTTAAATTAGTTAAACATTAGTTTGAAAAAGTTATCAGTTACATTTGAGGAAGTTTTGGTATGTATCTATTAACCACAGTCATGCTTACAATATTGGTTCCAACAGCTTTGTTGCCAAAAGTATATTAATATATAAAACTTACTGTTAAATCTATGAAAATAATTTCTGCAAATAAATATCTTAGACACACACACGCACACACCTTTATATTAGTTTTTATATTTTGATGAAAATACATTTCATCATTCCTTGTAATTTTTTCCTAATTGCTTTCTTTTAGTTCAAAGAATCATTGAACAGTTTGATGAAGACTCTCTCAGATACTAACCCTCATTATGTACGCTGCATTAAACCTAATGATGACAAGAAACCATTCAGGTATTTATTTTCTTGTCCTAAACTTCTCTCTTTTTAGTGGTTAGTTTTCAGTGATTAGTGTTGATTTAAAAGAAACATTTACTTACATAAACTGTAAAATGACTCTTTTTTTTTTCTTTTTTTTTAAATGGACATGCTTGTCTACAGATATCTGATTGTATTCATTTTCGGCCTGAGCTAAAATGAATTGAGAAAGTATTTGGCATGTCTTTTTCTTCATTGCTCTTCTCAATTGCTAGGATGACTTTAGAAGAGATCCTTAATGAAAAACAGTCATTTCTAGGTATTTCTAATTAGTTTCTTAATTCTACAGATACACAGATAGCTGATACTAATTATATGTATAATAACCCAAACATATTAATTCCTGACTATTATCTTTCTACTAATCTGCATATTGTACATTGAAAATAGTAACAAAATTTACTAAAACAAATTTTAGGCTAAACAAAAATATATGAAATTTAATTAAAACATTTATTTTTACTTTTAAAAAAATTACCTAAAATATGTAGATTCATGCACAAAACAAAAAAAGAAAACTAAAGGAGAGTGGTGGTAGACAGATAATAATGTCAACTGGCATTGAACAGAAATATCTATGCATATTGTATTCAGATGGAGTGAAAAGGTGACTTTTGTTTTACTACCTCCTTACTGCCAGTATTTGCTATGTAATCATTTTTGTGATTAATTTTTAATGTATAATGAATTCTGCTTTCAATGTTGTGGATTATATAAACAGTGAGTTCCATCAGTTTTACCCTCTGTGCATATTGGGTTAATAAATCAGTTTTATAAAGAGAAACAATTTTATCCTTGTTTCTAAGCTATTTTTTATGCACAAGAATAATCAACTTAAAAAAAAAGAAAAATGTCTTCTATGTTAGGCATTTATTTTTAAGTGGAAATAATTAGGTTTAGATTTCAATAGTTTAGCACAAGCACCAAAATTTGATTACTTGTTTGTTTTTTTATTTGTCTTTTAAAGTTTACTTCTTAAAATCCTAAGAATATTTAATTATTAATTGACTTGTTTTTATTTCTTGCTTTCTTCAGATTCAATTGTAAACGAGTTGTGGAGCAGCTGAGGGCATGTGGTGTTCTCGAAACAATTCGTATTAGTGCTGCTGGTTTCCCAGCAAGGTAATCAACAACAATCCTTTCAAATGCAAGTCATGACCCAATCTATAACAGATTAGTCTTTCCTGTTTGCACACTTACAAAGTGAACAAAATGTTACTTTGATTTTTCGCTATTAAAGACATCTTTAGCATCCCAGATTAGTTTCTGTCATAACCAAAATGACTGCAAGAAAATTTTAATCTTTCACTCTGTGTCTTTCTATAAAATTGAGATGAAAAAACAAAATTTTATTTTTTTAAGGAAAAAGAAAATTTCTCAAAAAAAAAAAAATTGTCAAAGTTATAAATAGTAAACTTATTTTTAAAAATTATTTTTTTAATCATTTTTACCATATTTATCTTTTTTGTTTCATTTTTTTATTACAGTGCTGAGCTCAGTTTGACATTACCAGATTTTATTATGCAATTCAGTGTCTTTCACAATAAAATCAACATTCGGGTTATAATTATATGAGCAATATACCATATGATTTTCAGCTCCTCTTTTATTTTTATTTGTAGTTTTCCAATAACTTATTTGGTGGTGTAAGATTTTAAGTAACTTGAGAGTTATTTATTTTGCACAAACACACACACATGTGTATGCCTGTGTTAATGATATTTTTCATTTCCAATATATGAAGATTGTCCTGTGTTATAAGGTGTAAACTCGGAAGAGAAACAAGATATTGTAAAGTTATTGAGTGATGGAAACATAGGCAATTGAAAAAGTTGAATAGAGATCATAAATAATTAAAAAAAAATTGAAAACCTTGGCAAGATAAAGATTTGAAAATAAGGGTAATAATAAAGAAAAGTAGATTGATAAGCAGAAAATTATTTGAAGAATCTAGTGTTGAAAATGTAAAGTGAAAAGATGGAGGGGATATGAAGAACATTGACTGAAGAAATGAAAGTAAGTGAATTATTAACTTCTAAGTGGCCATCACACACACAAAAAAAAACGTGTTTGGCTGAAGAAGTACATGAAAATTGACTTGGGTCATTCATAGAAAAAGTCAACAGATATCACTTAGAAGATCACCTGGGAGAAATGCTGTAATATTTTTTGGTTAGTATTTTAGTCATTGAAATTATAGGCTCTTACAAAATTGATTATTGGTGTGAAGAAGCTTTAAGCTAAAATGTATTTTCATGCATGGTAATACTCTTAGATTTGGCAAAGCGGATTATTGCCCACCTTGCCAAAATAATAGATTGGCTCCCAGCCTGAACAGATTTTAATAAAAAAGAAATCTTGTAATTCATCAATAAATGATATTCAAATAAAAATCTTTGGGAAATTATAAAAACTGTTGGAAGTTATGTTCAAGTTGAAACAGTAAAAAACTCTAATGAAGGTTATAGAATGTCTATCAGCCCATATTAACATATACAATCATAAAATAGTTATTCATGATCATGAGATATTGTTTTAATAAGATGTTTCTGTGACATTTTTTTGACTTATTTATAAAAAAAATTATTTTAGACTTAATTTGTCTGCATTCTAAAATCTGATAGCTCCAAAAAAACTGAATAATGATCAATACTATAAACTGGAATATGTTGCTCATATAAATATATCTTGTGAATTTTGCCAACATTGGTTGGTTAATGGTAATTGAGAAAACATTGACTATAAAATCTAATATTGCATACATTGTACAAATGTTAGTAAGCAATATGGATTGAATACACATTCTCCAAAATGTTTAATTTAAAAAAATCACTTGTGTGCAAATAACCTGGGGAAAGGTATGAATCCATCTCATCCCTCTAAATATTGGATAAGATAGTAGGACTTGTATGTGGAAAAAAATTGTTAATGCAATATTCACTAGTAAAAAAAAACAAAAAAAGAATCCAAAAAAATATTTGGGCTTAAAATAACCCATGAAGGGTTGATAAACTGTAAAAAAAACAAATTAATCATTTAAAAAGAAACTGACAATTTATGATTAGAAACTAATTTCTATTTTCTCATATTCACAATATTTTAAATGTATTTTTTTCTTCAGGGAAACATATGAAAATATATTCAATATGTTTCAACAATTATTGGATGTGAAGGAAGTTGACAAATCTGATCCAAAGTCAAGCTGTGAGAGATTAATGCAGAAATATATTGAAGTAAGCATAGTTGACATATTTCTTCATTTTCTATTGTTCAGTGAATGGCATAATATTTTGCTCTTCAATCAGGAAAAACATTGTGTAGAAATTAGATTATTTAAAATAAATTCAATTTAAACAATTTTCATATAAGGATGTCTCTGAGCTAATGTAATAAAAGAAAATAAGTTGGGGTGTATTAGATAAAAAATAAGAAGTCCATAAGAAGAAATCATAGATACTGAAATTTATTCTGTGATTTTTAATTCTTATAATAAACTATTGTAATGATGTACAATGGTGAACTGTAACTTTTGCATAAGGGTATCTCCTTAGCACACAGGAGTTTTAGCTATAAGAGACCACTTCTTCTCTCTGTAATATGTGGACAGAAATGTAATTGATTGTTATCAAATATACAGCTTTTGTATTTAATTCAATCAAATTCCTCAAAATTATATTCTATGATCATTATTTGATAATTTTATAGGAACAAATATTAATTTTGTTCAGTGATGGAATAAAAATGATGAAATTTGCTGAACTTTGTATTCTGAATCTCTGTTGTTTTCCTATTTTCATTTATTCTTCACTAGGACCCTGATAAATACAGATTTGGTAAGACGAAAATCTTTTTCCGAGCAGGCCAGCTGGCATTGTTGGATAAACTGTTGAGTGACCGTCGTGTCAGGTGGTCAATTATGGTGCAGAAACAAGTCAGGACATTCCTGTGCAAGAGACGCTTCAACAAGATCAGACGTAGCATCTTCCTGTTGCAAGTCTATGGACGAGGCTATCTTGCACGTTTGTAAGTTGGTTACTTAAATTTTAATTACTTTTTCAATAAATTTAAAGAACCAGATAAGATTTTTTTGTGGAAGTGGAGACAAGTAAAAGATTTTTCTTGCCTTTAGAATTTCTATTAATTTTAATTTTTGAAAGATGAAATCAAGCTGAGGTCATTCTAAAAATATTTTTTTAATTTATTCATTCCATGTAAATTAAAGCATTTGAACATATTCATTATATGATATTGGTTTCAAAATTTTGGCTGTGCTCAGATTTGATATTACTGTTTTATGGACACAAATTCAAAGAAATTCTGATTAGCTATTCTTTTCTTAACAGAATTTATGTACATATATGTGTGTACTTTCTTTAATGTCTTTTCAGAGATTATCTTTTCTACACTTTGAAAAAAAATCTGTGTATTTTGTTGCACATTTCTTGGGAATATTTTTCTTTTTAATGTTCTACATAAAATGCCAAGAATTTGGTCAAAAAAGGTCATGTTAACTAAGAATCGGCATATCAGTTTTCATTTCCCTTGATAATGATTACGTAAGATAAAGATGCTGCTGTACACACTTGATAGAGGTGGGTATATATATATATATATATATATATATATATATATATATATATATATATATATATTCCCAAGTGGATAGAATCCAGTAAGAACTCAATGTCCAGGACAGAGTAAGAATATAATATAAAAGGCTCAAACACTAATATTCCATGGTTATAATTTATTACGTTGGGATTGTAATCACGATTCAATTTATCAGACCTACAAATTCAAAAATATATGCTTTTCATCATAGCTATGATCTATTGCTGATGTTCACTTATTGTTTCCAGAGCATTCCAAGAGAGACGGAGGAAATTTGCTGCTATTCGCATCCAAGCTTATTTTCGTGGTTACCAATGCCGCAAGATATTCCAACAGAAAAAACTGGCTGCAATTGTTGTACAGGTATGGCATAAATGTCACAAAGACATTATGGCTTTAAGTTATTACCTTTTGTCATGAAGGAATCTGTTCTTACTCAAAAAGAAATTATCTTTTATGACTGACCTTAAAATATGTTCATCACTCTTCATAATGAACCTCTTTCCCAAGTGGGATTATTGGCTTTTGCAAAAAGATGGTGTCTGTTAAAATGAAACAAAATATTTGATAAAACAATTGCCACATTTTAAAATCAGCTCTGTTTTTTAGAAACAGATTTGTAATAGATTCTTTTAATGCTAGTTTGAAATTTGTATGTGTTATGCTCAGTAAATTTGCTGACAAGAATGTTAGGATATCTGTGAATTATATGAAAGTAAATATTTTAGAATGTTCCATAGCAACTATTTTCCAGCTTAAAGCAACATTGAAATTAACATTTGAAAAATTAAGACAGATTTTCTTGAAAGCTTATGTTTCTTTGAGAAAATATTGCTTTTTGGCAAATCTTTGAATGTTTAATTACTGGTCAATAACATTTCTTGTGGGTAATTTTTAAAGTGATTTTGTGTAAAGAATAATTTAAAGTTGCATAAATATTTGATATTTTTCAAATAATATTAAAAATGAAAGTTTTTGGTTGAGTCACTCTTCTGTATGGAATTTCTTTTTCTTTGTAGCGATATGCGAGAAAAGCATTGGCTCAGAAGCTTTTCCGACAATTGGTGGAAGACTACAGAGCAACCATTATCCAGACCAAGGTGCGGGCTTATTTGGCTCGCAGAAAATTTGAGAAGGTGCGTCATGGCATAGTACTGCTGCAGGCCCATGTACGACGCCGAGCTGCCAAGAAAGTCTTCAAAGAACTTAAGGTGAAATTTATAATAATAATAATAATAAAAACTGATCCTGTTGTAGATTTTAATGACTATCACTCCCCATGCATATTATTTTAAGAATTAACATTTGGGAATCTATTGAAAAAAAAAAAAATAACAAATGATAGAACATGACCAACATGAATGTGGATGTTCTACAAAGTGCTAAATGATTTAATTACACTTTTTTTTTGCTTTTTACTGAGTGGAAGCATTGTTTACCTGAGTATCTCTGATGTTTTAATTTTTGGCCAGTTTGTGTGAAAGCAGTTCTTTGTTTAGTTTAGGGTTACCTTAGGATCAATGGCATTGTCATAATACATACTATTTTCATTGGATTCAATGTTGTCAATTAGTGCAGTCATGACACTTCTTTTCATGTATTTTCTTATATGTACACATGTACATTTGAGAAAAAAGTAATTTTAGTTCATGCCTTCTCACTTTCATTAGCCATCTCGGAGGTACCTGTTTTATCTGTCGAAGAATAGGTGGTTGGAGGAGGAGACAGAGTTATTCTTGTTTCATTAGACTTTTATTATCCTTTTGTTCTACACAAAGGAATTGTCAGTGAAAAGAAATTGAGCAAGGAAGTAGATAAAATTAAAAAATTTAACCAAACAAGTATACTTATCATTTGAACCTTTCTGTTCAGCTTTATTGTTTTTATTTTAAACTTTTACACTGAATTAATTTAAATTATTGAATGTATTGCCATATTTATTTTGTTTTAAGATTTCTCAATCAGCTATTTTGATCATTGCTCAGACAGATGCTGAGAATAACTTTTAAAATCTTCCTGAAATGTCATAGAATTTTACAAAAAAAAAGATAGAGATTTAAGTTGTTTTTTATTATATTTTGGATAGGTCAGTCCTCATTTTTATTCTCTAATTTAAACAGGACTACAGCTGATTTTTTTTTCTTCAAGTTCAGTTAGTGGGGGCATGTTTGGTACAGAAAGATTCTGTCAAAAAAAAAGCCACAGGTGATCTGAAATGTTGGTTTTGGGCAGGATGGTATAATAAATAAAAATGAACTCTGAAAAATTGATTAATGACAATGCATCTTAGTTTCAGACATGAAATTTCTGAATTGGATTTTTTTTTATAAATATGAATTCTTTTGTGAAGTTTTACCACCAATTGACAGTTGTTTTTTATTATTGCAGAGGAAAGCCAAAGACACTGATGAGCTGAAACTTTCCAATAGGAGGTTGTGTAACAAGATCATTGAACTATCAAACCTTCTGAAAGAGAAGGTAAGGCCACCAATGATTTGTCAACATTTTAATTTGAAAAGCTAAATTTCATAAGAAATAAAATATTTTGTTCTGTTAATTTTTCTAAATTGACATTTTTAGAGCATTTTATTGTTGATATTCAATACTTACTGAATATTAAATGAAACAAATAATGTTCATCATTTGAATAATTAATTTCTTGATCACTTGAAGAATGAGGAAAATATAAGACATAAAAATGTTATGTGTATGCAAAGAAAAGTATATATCTACAGATTGCATTTTATAGGCGTTCATTTATAATCTAAGGTTCTATTTAACACCATCTGATTCAATAAAAAATTTTCCTCCCTTTACTATAATTTTTTGCTGAGATATGATTATAAAGAAAGCATTCTTTTAAATGATTAAAATTAGAAATATCCAAGGAAGATTGCCTATTGTTTGTTATTCAATGTTAATGTATTGACAATCTGATTTTATTTAGTATGAGATATTCCATTCTTATAGTAGCATAAATCTTGTTTGCTTTGAGTAGCATCATTAAAGCCCTGTCACCTTAACAATGGAATATCTTAATTAGTTAGACAAGGATGTGTAACTATATAAAATGCACAAAAATAACGGATTCAACATAGATATAAAAAACTAACCTAAATGAAGTAGATTTTCTAGATGTTACTTTCAACCTAAGAAAAGGCACATATAAACCATACAGAAAACACAATGATAAGCCACTCTATATACACACATCTTCCAATCACCTGCCTTCTATAATCAAACAGATACCAAAATCGATTAACTGTTGGCTTTCTGACAATTCCTCCAATGAATCCATATTTAACAAAGCTAAGAAAGACCACGAAACAGCTGGATTCCCAGCAATGCTTACATACTCACCACAGAACACAAAAAAGGCCAACAGGAAAAGAAATATCCATATGTTTCAAACCACCATACAGCAAAAACGTAAAAACAAATGTAGGAAAAATATTCTTCAAACTCCTACACAAACACTTCCCGGAATCAAGCACCCTTCACAAATTATTCAACAAAAACACAGTAAAAATCAGCTACAGTTGCACCGAGAACATGGCACAAATAATAAAAAAGCACAACATAAACGATCCAAGTTCATCTCGAAATGCAGACATGAAAACAAATTTTTACTACGTTACTTAAAAATTGAAAACTGGGGAAAAAAAATATAAATAAATAAAATAAAAAATAAAATAAGTAAAATAAATGAACCCAAACAAATTACCAAATCACACCCATTAGAATAGACAAAATAGAATAAATAAATAAAAAAACAAAATCAATGAACCCAAACAAATTACCAAATCACACCCATTAGAATAGACAAAATAGAATAAATAAATAAAAAAACAAAATCAATGAACCCAAATAAAGTAAATGAATAAATTAAAACAATATAGCCAAAATATTAGACTGTAAAAATCAAACCAAAAATCGGATAAAAAGCATAGATGTAACTGTTATATAACAATAAAAAAAAATACTACATTACTTAAAAGATTGAAAACGAAAAGAATAAATAAAAATATACAGTATAATAAATAAATAATAAAAAAAAAGTAAAATAAATTAATCTAAATTAATCCAAATAAATAAACTGCTCCCGATAAATTAACCGTTAGAAAAAACAAGATAATCAAAGCAAATAAATAAATGAAATAATAAACAAATTAAAAACTGCTCCCACCAAAATAATAGTTAAAATAAACTACAGCAATCAACCCCAAAATTGAATAAATAGCTTTATCTTCCAAAATCAAAACAAAACTATTAAATAAGCGATATAAACAAATTTTTACTATGTTAATAAAACGCTGATTAAAATAAATAAATATATAAGATATAAAAATTAAAAATAAAAATAAATAAAAACAAGCAAAATAAATTAACCCAAATGAATAAACAAATAAACGACATCCGGCAAAATATCTGCCAAAATAGACTACCCACAATTCACCACTGACCCGTATATATATATATATATATATATATATATATATATAGCCAAGAAAAGAAACAACACACGTGGCCTGACAATTGTGTCTAGCATGAAACAGTCTGTGCCTCTAAGTGTTGACTTCAATGTTCACTTTTATATTTACACATGCTCTATCTCTGATATTGAGCACTTTATCCCATAAATATAGCACACCTTAAGACTATATTTCTTCATATATATATATATATATATATATATATATAGTTTACGAAAAACTAGGTAATCCGAATGGGTAGACCCAATGAGGATAAAATCCAGAGAGCTCAATGTAAATCAGAGCTAATAATTTAAATAAAAACAGATTACTTTAAGGTTCCATATAATAAATTATTTCACCACATCCCTTTTAAAGGACAGTGGATCATCAGATTTATTTCCAAATGTTGAAATGAAAAAAAATATATATATATATATATATATATATATATATATATATAGAGAGAGAGAGAGAGCCAGATTTTCGCTTCATGAATTAGATAAAAAATTTATCTATAAACTAATTTTCAAATATTTTTATTTTTGATTATATAATTTCAATCTTGTTTCCTAATGATCGCAGAGTGGGAGTCTGTTAATGAAAAATCAACTAAAATTTAGATGAAAGATTTACTGGCAAAATTAATAATAATAATAGTCTAATAAAAAATATATTATTACAATTCATTATTTGTGTACTTAACAATGAATCTGGTGCCAAGTAGGTGGAGGTCTTGAAGCATTAATCATTGTGATTTGATTTTTTTTCTTTTTCTGCCAGCCATAATGATGTTATTGCTTAATTGGCAGAGCAGCTATTACAGTTAATAAGGCTTACTGAGACAAAAAGGATAGGAGTTAGTCTCACCAAGAAATGATTCTTTATTTCCAATCTGTTCTACTTACTAATGGTCTTTAATAGTTGTGATGAAAAGTTAAAATCAAAGAAATATGAATTAAAGATTAATCATTAACATGTCTTTCTATTTTTCATGTTCTTTCTATTGCTTGCTTTACATCTTGAATTAATGGAACCCTCACTACAGAATTACATGAAGACATTACTGTACACACTTATAAAAATAAATTTAGTATATAAATTATTTTATTCTTAGAAGAAATAAAGAAAATATTGGAAATGTATCATTTTTCCCTTTTTAATTTTTAAAGGAAGGGGAACTCAAAAAGTTCCGTGTCATTCAGACAAGCGCCAATCAAATGCAAGAACAATATGAGAAATTGGTATCTGAGCATGATAATTGTCGCATGCTGAAGATAAAGATCCAAGAATATGAATTTATGATTGGGAAACTGGAAAGTGACATCAAGCAGAAGACAGAAGAGTACACTGTACTCATGGCTGAGAAAAACAAGATGAAGACTTCATATACAGAAGTAAGTGGTTAGATATTTTCCATGCTCTTTTTGCCATAAATTTTGGTCTTTACCTTTCCATTCATTTTAACATGGGTTTTCTCTCTCCTCCTCCTTTGCTCTCATCTCTTTTTCTCTTGCTCTCATCTCCTCCTTCATATTAGTTTGTAACAGCCATTCCTCTCTCACTCTCCACCCCTTTCCTCTTGTGTTGCCGCAGGCTCCTTTCCTCTTGCGTTGCCGCACCCCCCTTTCCTCTTGCGTTGCCGCACGCCCCCTTTCCTCTTGCGTTGCCGCACGCCCCCTTTCCTCTTGCGTTGCCGCACGCCCCCTTTCCTCTTGCGTTGCCGCACGCCCCCTTTCCTCTTGCGTTGCCGCACGCCCCCTTTCCTCTTGCATTGCCGCACGCCCCCTTTCCTCTTGCGTTGCTGCACGTCCCTTTCCTCTTGCATTGCCGGACGCCGCTTTCCTCGTCGACGCACGCCGCTTTCCTCTTTCCTCGTCGACGCACACCGCTTTCCTCTTCGACGCACGCCGCTTTCCTCTTTCCTCGTCGACGCACGCTGCTTTCCTCGTCGACGCACGCCGCTTTCCTCTTTCCTTGTCGATGCACGCTGCTTTCCTCGTCGACACACGCCGCTTTCCTCGTCGACGCACGCCGCTTTCCTCGTCGACGCACGCCGCTTTCCTCGTCGACGCACGCCGCTTTCCTCGTCGACGCACGCCGCTTTCCTCGTCGACGCACACTCCTTTCCTCATCAGAAACCTATTCATGGGATGTTCTGGCATTGCCACCCCCTTTTTTCTCTGGTGCAGTCATCCTCTTCTCAAGAATATGAATTTCCTCCATTACAATGACCTATTTTTATATTAATTCAGACCTTTCTAGCCTTATTAAATTTATACTGATTTAATATCATTTATCCTGAATATTTTTAAGAGAAATATTTTGTCTTTTCTAATGAAAATTAAATCTGCAACTAGCTTCAGCTGAAAGCTTGAATTACTTAAATGCTTTAGTAAATTAGTTTAGTAGACGTGCACAGTGCAATGAATCATTTTTCTCCTCAAACCTATTCATAGGTTGAAAATGCATTTCCAATTGTGCATCTCTTTATTGGAAAAACAACTTTCACCAAAAGAGAAGAAATATGAATTGAATCCTGTTTAATTCTTCATATGAATTTTTTTTCAGGATTTGCAGTCGATAGAGACAAAGAACAAAGAATTACATCATGAACTTCTTAATGCCCAAACGCTAATTAAGAACAATGAAGAAACAATTGCTAGTAAGTATTTGCACATGCGTTTTTATCACTATTGATACTTATATATAGTGATGCTGATAGTTTTTAATTTAGTGAGTCCTGGACCCACAGATTTGATTTGAATGGGTCCCCAGAAATTCTATAGGTCCCAAATTTAAGTTTTTTAATAAATTCTACTATTAAACTGCAGGGCTCCATAAAAAAAAATTACCATCATTTCAAAAAACAATTTTAATCGTCACTTAAATTCTATCAATTTAAGTGACGATTAAAATCTTTCTAACAATTTAAGTGACGATTTAAATTCATACATTTAAAACAAAAACACTATTTACACTTAATCACAGTTTAATTAAAAAAATCTTTATTTTTGAGAATTCTGATAAAATAAGATTTTTTTTAAATTGACAGAACATTTTTATTTTTAATTAAATAAATTTAAAACAAAATCAATATTCACACTTAATTACAGTTCATTTGAGAAACTATATTTTTTGAGAATTATAACAGAACAAGTTTTCTTCTTGTAATAAATTGGATGTGTTTACTCTTATAAAAAAACAGATTGGATTAGGTCAACTTTACCTTTTAAAAATTTAAGTAATCTCCCTTGAATCAGCTTAGTGATACAGGACTATTTAATCAGAGATACTCCCAACTTTCTGTAGGATACAAAATTCAAAGAAAATATTTTTCTATAACACCAAAATAAATTATCAAATAAAATAGGTGAGTATACTGCATGTGAACGAAACATTGCACACATTCAGCTAAATACAAAATGGAGATGGTATCACCAAAATAAATAAGAGTGCTGATTTTAGCATGTAAACAAAACATTCTCATCACCTTGACAGTCTATAAACTGCCACCAAGATCTTTTAGTCTGAAAAATAATTAAATCAAATTTGATTTTAATTATTGAGAAAATCTATCCTGGGCCATCCAATGAGTAGTTTTAACAGTACCAGCACTGCTTTGACTATCAAACAGTAACAGTACTAGTCCTGTTTCTTTTCTTATTCCTATGATTTTTTTCATACTGTTAATTTGTAGTGTGTTTATTGTTATGTTTGTTTTTTTTTTATCATAAAATCAAGTTAAAAAATCATTAGATGAACATGATACAATACAAATTTACATAGACGTTAACCATCAGATGTATTAATAAACTGGTGAAAGGGGCAAGAATGTTTTCTTTGATGAAACCAGTTAAAGCCATCTAACACACACTTTGTACCCCATTTGATGTAATTCATTTTTAAAGAAAATACTGAATGTATATTTCACTGACACTTATCACAAAATTAAATTGTTCACTTACAAAAAAATGTGAGTTGGCTGTCAATTAGCATGAAATGGTGGAGAAAGAAAAAAAAGGAAAAACAAAAAAAAACAGAACGTAAATTCTCTTGTGGAAATTTCCTATTAGAAAAATATAAACCAAAAACGGAAAAAAGAGATACTTTTGCCAATCAACAGAGAATTCATATACCTGAGCGATTTGCTGTATGC
The DNA here is from genome assembly GCA_964036315.1 of Acanthosepion esculentum. Taxonomy (NCBI): domain Eukaryota; kingdom Metazoa; phylum Mollusca; class Cephalopoda; order Sepiida; family Sepiidae; genus Acanthosepion; species Acanthosepion esculentum. The sequence continues at coordinate 346,649 of OZ038497.1, forward strand.
ATCACAATGTATTGTTTTTTATGAAAAAATTGACATGCATCCCTGGGACACATGGATACAATTTTACTGCATCCCTGATGCGCAGATATCAATATCTCTGTGTCTGTGTATAATATATATAAGTGAACATTGAAGCCAACACTCAGAGGTGACAGGCTGTTTTATGCTGGACATAATCATCCATATATTTAGATTTACATATGCTCTATCTCTGATATTGAGCACTTTATCCCATAAATATAGCACACCTTAAAACTATATTTCTTATATAATGCAACTGGAGTCTATAAGAATATTTACATATTTACAGTAACTTTACTGGTTTCACAGTTCTATGATTTTCAAAAGTTAAACTGAGATGGAGAGATGTGTGGCTATTTCATGATATGTCTTGCATCTCAAAAATTTATTTTTTCTTTAAATTAGTTTGCAATCAAGTCCTGGATCAAGCTTCTTTTTTTTCCTGTTAAGTCAGTCTGATTTTAGAAGCATTTTGCTACATTCTTCTAGATTAATGTATTCTGTGATGGAACTAGAATAGCTTTTTGTTTTTTTTTATTCCAAAAGTGGTTTGGATTGTTGTATTCATTCTTTGTTGCTCCTACAGTGTTTTGGCTGATCCATTCTACAGCCTTCTTCAGGTTTGCTTATTCCCAAAAATAGTCACTATGAAGAAGGAATTCAGTACTCTAAACATTTTTTGCTAAGCATCAAACATGGACCAACTCATAGGTCAGTAGTTAGAGCATTGTTGTGGTAAGTGAGTTTCAACACAAAATTTATTAAAAATTGCAGAGAAAAAGAATTAACAGCTTTTGCTGTTATGTATTGTCTTTCTGCTAATAACTGCAGAATGATCTAGACCTGTCATTTTTAGAGGGAAAGTAATAAAATCAATTTGAAAAATGAACATTAGAATGAAAACTATGAATTTACATTAATGCAAATAACTTGAAATGTCTAATGAGAATTTGAATTTAATAAGCAAAATTATGTAATGAAAATTTTGTAGTAAAGAAAAGAAAAAAAACTGTAAACTTATAGTAAAAATAAACACCTGCAATAGATTTCTTCTGTCTCTTGTCCGCAACACTTGTAGCCAAATCACAGTTCAAATGATAGTCCGTCGTAAGAGTCGAACAGGCAACATAGAAATGACAAAATGGGGTCACAAATCCAACCTTCACTTCTCACCAGCAGAAATGCATATTCGTCCCCCAAGCTCAGAAAAATCCTACTCTTGTAAGCAAAAAACAACAGCTTTTATTCACTGAGCTATTTTTCTGATTGGCCACACCATTCAGGGGAGGAAAGAACATTAGCATAGATTCTGATACTTAAAGTAGCAGATTTTTGCTAACTATCTTTCTTTGGCAGATTGATCACTCTTTCTATTCTGTCCTGGTGTGTGTAGTGTTACTTCTTTGTATTTACTGAAGTCTTGTCACAATAAATTTAATATTTGTTTGCCTTTGTGACCGTGTTTTATTCTCTATTGTTATATTTTGTTATATCATTTTTTGGAACTTTTTTGTGTTTGTATGCAGCAGTGAGGTGTTGACCAAAATGGCCGAGTCTCCTCAGCCAATTGTTATTCAAACAGAGACACCATCTCCAAGTCCATCGGCATGGAATAAAAATAGGCCAAAAAAAGATGTGGCCTATTATGAACAAATGAAGGAATAGTACTGCAAGTACATCAAGGATAATGAATTACTCACTATTCTAGAAGTTTTGAATGTGGTTACAGCAAGGACAATCTCCCTTCTAACGTCCAATATAAAAGCCCCAAATTAATTGCCGTCAGTAGGGAAGCTGTTGAAGAGGCACTTAAATGTCTAAAAATAGTCCCGAAGATTCTAGCGAAATGCTTGAATGCGATGTGGGACATATTGCTAGCTTCAGAAAAGGAAGCAAAAGATCTAGCAGGCAGCATTCTGGTGACAGACATTATGGCTACAAACTGAATACATAGCTACCTGTCGGACAAAAGTTATCTTACACAGTGTACCCATGGATGTTAACAAAGACCATGTGGGAGCTTTCTTTGTGTCATACAGCCAGGTAGGAGAAGTCTCTCACATACTAAGCAAAGCGAGTATGTCCTCTGTGATTTTTTTTTTTTTTCCGTCCAAGTAATCCTGGACAGGAGAAAATTTAATGAAATCCCTGACATTCTCATGTGCAGAGACAAAAGGATTTTTGTCGTAGTAGAGGGAAGAAAGCCTCACAGTTGGTTGTGTGGCACTGCTGGTCACATGGCGAAAACCAATTCCTCAGCCAGCTACATCCAAGGAGGTAGAGGCAAAAGACAAGCCCTGTAAAGTTCCAGACAGTCGCAGAGAATTGAAGGAGCTGGAAAAAAGGAGTTGAAAGTTACTGCCCCTCCTCCTGCACCCCAGAAGGAGGTTTTGCAGAAAAAGGAGCACCACAGAAGCATTTGGAGGTGGGTAAAACCCAGCTGCAGCATCAGCAACAGCCACGACTAAATAAACAGCACAAAGAACAGCAGCAACGGCAGCTGCAACTGAGTCAACAGCACAAAGAACAGCAGCAGGAGCAGCAAACAGATCTCGAAATGGAGATGGAATGCATGCAGCTGCCTTGTGCCTCCTCATTGAAAAGCGTGATGGATGAGGAAGAGAAGGAGAAGATTACTAAGAAAGTAAAAAAAAAAGTCTGAAGTAGTGTGGAAAAATCAGCTGACGAAAATCAGACCAAATCAGTCTCTAATTCGCTAGCAAGAACTGACGAGCCAGAGGCCAAAGATAAGGTAAGGAGCCTTTCTGCTTCCTGTCTAGGGCTCCAACTTCTCCTTCTCTCTCCCCCAACTCATGATCCAACCCATCCCAAAAAAAGAAAAAATCAATCCCCAGGAGGGAGATTTGTATTGTGGACAGGCAGGCCCTTGAAAGAGGTGTGTATGCACAAAGAAAGGCCCTATTGAGACCGTTGTTCAAGTATTCCTCTGTCGATGAGAAGTCAATAGAGGACCCAAGAAACTTTCCTCAAGCCCCCAGTGTTGTTACACTGATTCATAATGCGGTGTGGGGGATTTAAGAGTGTGGGACTACTTGGCTAGCCTTCCCCAATATCAGGATGGCCCAAAAAGGGCACCTGAATTGAAAAAAATGTCACAACTGTGTACTGGGAGAGACCCTGTTTGGCTCCACCCCTCTTTATATAGCGTTCTTAAGTTAACCTTCCCGATGGATGTCGGCAGCATTGTCAGGGATGGTCAAATTATGACCGATATCAGAATGGACAATCCATAGACCCCATACATTTCGGACTAGTCTCTGTTTAAGGGACTCAGGCTTAAATCATGTTTATCAAGCTAGCTAGCCTGAATGTAAGGGACTTAAGAGATCAGGGTAAGGCTGCCCGCCTGCTTTGTGATCTCAGGTCCTTTGGTGTAGAAGTGGCCGTGGTCCAGGCAACACACTTTGTTTGTGACATCGATGATAGTGTACTATCTAATGACTTTGTCATCTATTCTGCATATGGGGGCCAGCAAGCCAGAGGTGTTTCCTTGTTAGTCAAACGTTCCCTGTGTGCTAGGGTAGACCTTGTCCATGTGGGCACAGAGGACCAGTTGACCATGGCCGATATTACCATGAGCAGTGTTTCATTTTGAGTCATTGTGGTTTATGTGCTCAGCAATCAGGAGGAGTACAACGACTTTTGTCGTCGGTTGGAGCCATTCCTGGTTGATTCTTCGTGCTTAGTCTTAATGGAAGACTGGAATTCTGCCCTGGACCCCAAGATAGATAGGGGGCCAGGAGCTAGCAGGAAGGCATCAGACGATCGTAACTGATTGACGAGTTTAGGCTTGTCAATAGATACCAGGTTGATCATCCAGGGTGGGAGATGTAGACGTGGGCTCATAATTGGCTGTCTCTCTAGGTAGCCAGCTATCTAGATAAAATGTTAATGAGAAGGGTTGACCTAGATTTACTAGATTGTCCCGTGTTCCACTGGTTAGACTATTTGGATCAGACTTGTCTGTGCCTGGAGGGTGTTAGGTGCTAGGCCTAGAATGGCTGGACACTGGAAGTTCAATCTGTCCTTACTGGACAGGCAGGACTTTCAGCAACAGCAGACTAGATTAGTGCAGCAGGAATTAGTGGGGGCAGTTATTGAGAGCAGGTGGTGGGAGAGGCTTAAGGATAGGATTAGGTCCTTCACCACTGAATATTACCAGCAACTCACTCTAGATAAGGCTAAAAAGGAGAACACTCTCTCCCGGGCGGTGGCTGGGGGGGATCCCTAGAGATAGCTGTAGCTAGGCAGGCCCTGAAGCATGAGGCTAGTGAGCGCTACCAGAGTCGGATAGTTAGACATAGGTTAAACAACGAAGCTGTGAGCATGGGTGCAGAATTGCACAAGAAAGAGATCCATCGAGGTTCCAATTGATACATCCATGAGGTCACTACCCTGGAGGTGCAACCAAAGACATGTATGATGTATTTTGGTGGCATTTCAAGATCCGTTTTACCAAGGAGCGTGATCTCAATGGCGACGAGTTTTGCAGCTGACTTTCCTTGGCTTTCACCAACTGAAGCGGCTATCTGAGAGGGTGAGATCACATGGGGCAAAGTTTACTTGGCATTGAAGAAGGTCGGCAGAGACAAGTCTCCCGGACTTGATGGTCTGCCCCTACAAAATGTACTTGAGGCTGTCACACATCTTTGTTCCGATTTTGACAGTGGTGTTCAACAACTGGTTCTGGCAGGAGTCCATCCCCAACCTGATTTAAAGGGGTGTGATCACGCTCTTGAAAAAGGGCAAGGGTATTGGGTGGGAATTAGATGATTACAGACCCATAACTCTGCTAAACACAGAGTTAAAGATTTTGGCAAAGATCCTGATGGAGTGTTTGCAGTCAGTTGTTGTGAGCTTGTTGGTACCTGAGCAGACTTGTACTGCGAGGGGACTAACAATTCAAAGCAACCTGCATCCAATCTGCACAATCATAGAGGGTGTAGAAGATGATGAGCAAGCCACATTGATCAATTTTGATCAGTCCAAGGCATTTCACAGTATTGACCGTCAGTATCTGGCTGCTGCCCTGCAAGTTACTGGATTCGAAACTAACTTCTGCAAGTGGATCAGCCTCCTGTATCACTCCCCCAGTGCTGTGATGCAGTTGAGCACTTTTGCACTGTCACAGTTGGTCCGATAGGGTTGCCCGCTGTCACCGCTACTTTATGCTTTGGCATTGGAGCCCCTCCTTGGCCTGCTGAAGGACAGGGTGTGCAGTCCAGCCCTATGCGGAATCACTGTTTTCCCTGGTGAAGCTCGAGCTAGGGTTTTTTGCGTACACTGATGACATATTCATTTTTTTGTCATGCCGTCACAGTTATTAAGGTGGTACAGAAGATGCTTGGACGGTACGAGAACGTGACAGGGGCCAAGATTAACCATAACAAAGCCAAGATTAATTGCAACAAGTCTTCCAGCCTGAAAGGTGGGCGCGCTTCCAGGGCCCTTTGGTTGGACTGATGGATCCATCCACATACTTGGAGTGTGGTTTGGATCCGGACTCCAGCTGAAGAAGAATTGGTCAGAAGTACAGGCAAAGGTCAGAGTGTTTGTCCAGACTTAACTTCAAAGGAGGTTGTCTTTAAAGGGTATGGAGACAATCAAGTGTTTGTTGATCACCCTCTTGTAGGGTGGTCGCAAACATTGGGTCTGTAAAGAAGCCTGTTATTAGCGTTCGTGTCATGGGGAGGATGGGATTGCCAAACCTGGTGAGTCATTGACATGCCTCAAGGTTGGCTTTCCTATGCCGTGTTTTGATGGAGGGTTCGATTTTGGCGCAGAGTGTTAGGGATGCCTTCCCTAGCCTTACCATCACTCTTCCCATTTCTTCGAGTTAGCGCCGTCATAGCTGTGGTGTGTTGCCGAGTTTCCTTGGCGAGTGTCGGTTGGCCTTGAAGGCCATTCCTCAGTCCAGTGACCTTTCTCAGCCTTGGAGACTATTGTATCATGAATTATCGGAGGGGGTCACAAAGGATCCTCTGTGTGATTGGCTCAACTTGTCGGCATCTGAGTTGCACTCCTTGTGGTCTTGGACACCAGCGACAGATTATCTCAGCAACTCTGAGTTTTCACTTTGCTGGCAATTGATTCGGGATGTGCTACCTCTCAATGACATACTCTTCAGGTGGGGTGAGGCAGATTTGCCAGATTATCATCTGTGTGACCTTGGCTCAGAGGGAATGGCTTTGCATGCCTTCTACTATTGTCCTCCAGTGCATCCCTTCTGGGATTATGTTGGCATGTTGATGGCTCATATTACTCCTGAGCAGCTCATATCCATTGATTTTGTGTACGCGTGTGACAATGTGTCGCCCGTTCTCTGGTGTAAAACGGATGGTGTTTTTTACATTGCTAGCCATGGCGAGAATGGTCGTGTGGACGTCACGAAAGGAGGGAATCTTGTGAGATGAACGTTATTCATATCAGGATCTGATTGTTTTCTTTAAGCATCAGCTTAGCTAAAATTCAGATCTGATCGAAAGTGTTTGATTTCGACAGATTTCAACATTGTTAGCACTATTTTGTTTTCCTAGTTAATGTGAATATCTGTCGTTCCCAGCCTGTTCCTGGCATTCTCTTTTGTTATGATCTATGTCAAGATTCCCAATCTGCCTGGTTTGTTTTTGTCCCCTTTTTTTTTTGTTTTTTAATCTTGGTTGGCTCAGCTTTTGATTTTTTCCATTCCAACATTTATTTTTACCCTTCCCATTCCATTAGTGCTGCTGCTTGATTCTGCCTATTGGCAGAATACAGTGGCCTCTCTTATTTTCAGGGGTAGATGGGTCCTACTAATATTTGTTTTGATTTATCTTTGTGTTACATTTTACTTTGTTTTCTGGGTTATTTTTTCCCTCCCCATCATTTCATGAATCATGAAATTTTTTATATATTTTTGTTAAAAAAAAATGTAAAAAATGGACATTTTGGACTCTTATCAGATTTTTAGCTCATGGGGTATTTTTTATAGGTCCCATTGTGAATATGTGGTATTTTGGTGTATGCAGGATCGAGAAGTGATGGATAAGTTCTTTTGGTGAATGAGCAAATTGTAATGAATGGGTCGCAAATCTGATTGACTAGGATAGTTAATGAAGACCAGACCCCTTCTCCCCCCCCCGGCCTTGTGCCACAATTCTGTATGTTACAGAATAAATATCATCTTTCTTTGGCAGATCACACACAAAACACAAACTCTTTTTTTGAGGTAGGTGATTATTTCTTTCACTAGAGAAAATAAATTTAGTTACGTTGAACTGCTTCAAACTGGTTATATTTGAATATTGAATTGTAATTCATTTTTGTACAGTTCTATTGAATGTATTCTGCTTTGCAATCTCTATTTGAATTGGCGTAATGCTGCTCATCTGGTTATTGCTTTAAATAAAAACTTTTTCTTGCTTTTTTGGCTTCAAATAAGGCAAACATCATTTTCTATGTTTAATTGTATTGAAAATGCAGTCATGAAATTTTGTCCATTAACTTAAGCAGCCTTAATTCATTTATAATCTTATTTTGATTTTTTTTCTCTTAGCCTTTCTCATTAAATCCTACACTACATTGCTCTATACATACTTTGTAACTGTCAAATGTTGTTGGCATTTGCAACATATACAACTACCAAATGTAACTCTTTGCCAAAATCAATTCTGTTTTTAAGCCTCTTAATAGATTAACTGAATTTATTTATTTTTGTCATGTTAACTTGTTGATGCACTTGCTTCTCTGATTTACCATTCAACAGTTAGATTTGTTAGTGTTTGACTTATTTTACTAAATAAGCAGGAAACCAAACCCTCACCAAGGCAATATAGTCATTATGTAATATTTGTTAATTATTAAGCAATCAAATTCTGTTTGAGCCACTTGTCAGTAGCTTACAACAACAATCTCCAGTGATTTTTACATTATTTTGTAAACAGATGTAGTTGCATGTGTTTATAGTCATTGTCAATTATTACTGTCATTCTCTGAGGCTGTAGATGATGTTGGCTGAAAGCTGTAAACAGAGAAGGGTATTTACTTGTTATTATTATGCCAACAAAAAGCCTGTCATCTGCTGTAGGTAACCTTTTTGTTTTTATTCTTCAGTAAGGAGAATGATTTTTAGTGTTTATTTTAATTTTGCACTTCTCAGTACCATGCAGAAAAGGAGAAATGTCTTTTGTTTTATTCATGTTGCATAATCGTGTTTGGTCTTTTCATTGAAAACATATTTTAGCAAAAGCCCTTTAAAATAGATAAACTCCATGTTGCATCAACACATTAAGACTGCTTTCTTTACCAAGTAGTTTTAATTTTTTTATCCCATCATTCCTCAAATGAGGTTTCTTTTGTATTGGGCATTATCCCAAATGAGGGAAGTATAATTCCTTTTATTTCATGGATAGTCTACCATATCAGATTTCTGTGCTTGTCTTAAACTGTTGCTGGTTCAGTCACCACTTGGTGATCTATAAATCTAGCCTTGTGCCATACTTGGTTTAATCCAATTATTTTTTTCTGTTGATGGTCTTAATGAAAAGACACTGTTAGAATTTTTCTTAGATTTTATTAAAAAAAAGTTACAGTAAAATAGCTTGTTGGACTTAATTGAAATTGATTTCTGATCTGAAAAGTGTCTGACACAAGGCAATCCAGGCCTAGCAACTATGCTACTGGGGTCCATGACTGTGGGCAGACATATGGTGACCTAAATTACTGCTCAATAACAGTTACTGAGAATATTTTTAGGAAGGAACTTATTAGTAAAGTCCAGTAATTAGTTAATTAGCAACTATATATAATATTAGAAAGCATCTTACCATTATTGACTTATTTCCATAAATGCAAATGTACAAAGAAAAAGCAAAAATACCATAAAATAAATGGACAAAAATCACTTTGTTCATCATAACTTAGCCATTTTTAGATAATATTGCAAAAATAATGAGTTAATTTGTTTATGCAAATTATTACAGAAAATATAATTGCATAATACAATCAAAAAGCAATTTCAGTATTTTACCAAATCTGAAAATACTTTACAAAAAATGTGAATTTCAGAGAAACAATTTGATAATCTTTAAAAATTTGTGATTTTTGTTAGATGTACAATTTGTTTCACAGAAGATGAAGAAAAGACTTATTTCACTATGATACAATAATAGATATTACCAGTACACATAGTTTTAAAAATTAAAATCATTTTACATTAACAAAAACACAAAATTAACAGGATAATTTGGGGAGTTAACCAATCACATATATGTAAAAATTGAAAATATAAATATTGGGCATCACCGTGGTATCCAGTGGAATTTTTAAATTATCACAATCTATTATCTATTTCTTTCAAAAATGTTCATATTCTTGAAAATAACTACTATTATTAAATATTTCCTTTTCTGTGGGACAATCTTATCTTGTAACACAGCCGGCTGTATACAAAAGTGACATTTTAATATCTTTAGGGATCCTAGTTTCATGGTCTGGTAAGTTATCCAATATTTGGCATCCAATTTCATCCAACAAATGTCCACATTTTGAGTAATTATGGCCTGGATCAAAGTTGTATTCTTTGACTTTAGCATTTAAGTAGTTTAATTTTTTTCAATACTGAAATTTTTCAATAACATTTTGAACTGTTATAAAATATGTGCCTCCAGAACTTCGTCTTAATTTTCCAAATTCATTTTCTAAATAGTCTAAATTCACCAAGCATAACAAAATTAAATCCACTACTTAGCAAATATCTACAAACATTAATTTAGCCATTGCATGTATGTTCAATGGTTAAATTAGTATATTTTAGATTTTTCAATGAAATTAACTGTTTCTGCAGTATCATCCTCATTTAATAATGGCTGTGTTTAAATGGCAGCTACAGTTTGATCAGAAAAAAACTTAAACAATGAGTAACATTTTGTTACCCAACAGGTTTTGGGTAAACTACTACATTAGTTAGTTTCAACAACTTAACAAATTGAGTTTTCTCATACTCAGACATTTTACAATTTCCCATTTTGCTGTCATCTTTTTGCCTTCAGAATAAATCAATAATTCAGAATTAGGTTCAATAATCCAATTATTCCAAATATTTTTAAAAAGGTAGATATAATCAAAAAGTAAGTACAAGCCATTTTTAATTATCCAAGGCTTATTAAAACAATGTCAAATTCAGATGAAAATGTTGCCTCTAATTTTGCAAATGGGATCATTTTAAATAAAATTTTTGGTCCTCTATTTAAACATTTTACCATGATGCCCAATACTGTTTTTGCTAATCCCTGAAAGTTTTCAGCCAAACCAAATAAGTTTCCTCCATGATATTGTAAAGCAACCTTGGCATACATTTTATCAACTAAAAGAATACACTTTTTTTCTGATTTTCATAGATTTCACTAAAATATCACCAAGAAAATTAAAGTCATCTAATTTTGAAACTTCTGATGTCAAAGCTGGTAATGTTATTACCCTGGGTAACTTACAATCATCCTGAAGTCTGTTATATAATAAAAGAGATGTAACAAAGTATTCAAAAGCCCTGATAAAAATATCAGAATCATAATATCATGTCTTACTCCTTTATGGTGACATAACATTAATATGCACTTTTTAAATTTTTTTCTTATCAATTTTTAAATTATTAAGATAACGAATTGCTTCATTGATTTTGTGATCAGTGCTGAAACATTAATATTCAACATTTTGAATAAGAAAATATTGTTGTATATATACCAGCATAGTAACATTCAAATTTCAAGTTTTCAAATATTTAAATACATTGGAATACTTCCAGTGCAAAAAAATCAACAGATTGGATGAAAAGCTGATTGTTTGATTTAGTGCATGTTACTGCTGAGACAAAATCCTGTAGAACAATATTCTGATACAATTTTTCAAAAGTGAGGATTTTGTCTTTTTCTAGAAATTGTACCAACTCATCATTTTGCACATTTCACACAAAAGCAGAAATTTTGTTCGTTGGTTTTGGTTGAGGACTATATAACCCACTGATCAAATATTGATAGTGGATTTCTGGGTAATACTTTTCTTGTAATAATCACTGTTTCATAATCAGATAGAAAATGCTTTTCACAGACAACAGTGTTTGGTTTGTCATGGGTGTTGCCTTGCCTTTAACCATCATTCTTGCTCATACTGATCTTGGGGAAAACAAAATACACAAACCTTAACTTATGTTACTCCCAGTTGTCTTTAAGGAATTACATGGTTCCAAAGGATTTCTAAATTGTTCACTGGTCAGGGTCTGTTTTATGTTGAAGTTAGTGAACTGAACCTTCCTCATTAAAATTTTTGGATAATTGTATTTTGTGGGGGTGCATATTGATCACCTCCTCCTCCATAAAATATGATTATCTAAGCAAAATTAACCAGTTTAATATTTTTACAGTATTTTTTTTAATATTAAACTGGTTAATTTTGTTTTATATTTTTAGCAAGAATGCTAGTAAAATTCAACATACACTTTTTTTAAATACTCGTCTGTAAATAATAATTTTTTAAATCAATAATTCTTATTCATATTTTTTCAAATGCACAAATTTCTGTAGTCATTTTTGAAAATTAGCTATGCAAAAAGTTATATTCATTTTTTGTTTTCTTACAAGGACAGTATCAATATATTTTACATGTTATAAAGAAAAATTATACCTTACAAATGGATTTTATTATCAAGATATTCATTATTATGAAGAATAATAGCGTAAAGAAAAAATTAAATTAACTTTCTTTGAGAAAATTCTCTGACATTTTTTTTGTGAATTTTGCTGATTAAAATCGAAAAAATGTATAAAAAAAAAAAAGGATATTGACAAGACAATAGTAATGTAAAATATTAAATTTATTGAATTTAATTTTTGACATTAATTTTGTGGTGAATTCTTTAATAAGTATCATTTTTCATTAATTTTGCAGTGAAAAATGTTATCTTTGTTTTAAATGTCTTCTATTTATTAAAAAATGCCAGAAAAATTCAACATACTTAAAGAAAAAAAACCGAATGGTTTGTTTTGTTAAAGCAAAACAGAAATTATTCATGAAAAAATTAATTTTATACTTAATATCATCATTGCAGAGAGAAAAATATTTAATTTATATTAACATTTTATTTTTATGTGATAAAATTCTTAATGACACTTGTGAATTTCACACTAAAAAAGTCTGTTTAAAGATAAAATATTACATGTTCAAATAAAATAAATAAACATTGCTTATTTCAGTATCTTGAATAATAAACTTAATTCAGAGGTAAAAAGTAAAAATTTCTTTAAAAACTACTTAATTTCTTAATCAAATTCACGCAATGAACTTTCATGTGTTGACAGTTGGCCCCCTGTGCCTGAAGAGCTACACATGCTGTTAGGCCTAAATTTTCATTAAGAAACATCAATTAAAAAAAAGAATAGCTATGAAAGTAAACTTGATAGTTTGTTGTAAAATCAATGCCCCCTCCAACACGTAATGTATATATGTCTTTATATGATAAGAATGAGTTAATTCCAAATTGCCATTCTAAGATGCATTACTTAAAGTGGGTATTATTGGGATCTTAGAAAAATTGTTTGGAATAGAATGTTGTCAGATTTTAAGTTCTTTTCAACATTACATTTAATCTGCATTTTTTCTTGTGAGATATCTGAACAGGCCATATATATATATATATATATATATATATATATATATATATGGCAAAACTAAACTAAACAGAACTTTTGCTAAGGTCTTGAACACATATACACAGTTTCCTTATTTCATGATCCAAATGGCCCAAACATATTCAGAGATTGACTTGGCTATGAGTTGTTTAATATATTTTGGGACCTGCCATGTTGATTCTCAATTTCTGTTTGGTAACAAGTTCCATGCAATTAACTCATACTGAATATGGTGATGGTGTCTCCTGTTGCAGAGCAATGTTTTTGAATGAACTGAGGTATTATGGCTGATAAATGTTCCAAATTGCTCTACATATTATAACCAAAATGTCACTCTGTTTTCATAATGGGTTGTGGGCATTTCTTTCCAAGGCAATTTCTTTATTCATACTTGTCTATTGTTACCCATGATTTTGTGGCAACCTGAATGTGACATAGTGGTTTACTTTCCTTTCTTAGTAATTTGGACACAAGATTGAAAATGGAAATCCTCATTTTAATACAGGCTAATTCCACCTTCAGATTAAGTTTTTAAAAACTTTTTCCTTCTTTTTGACATCAAAATTAGTAATAGTAGTCAGCACCCTCTCACATCTGAATTGTCATCTTATTCCCTTTCTTCCTTCTGGTGGAGGTGGCAGGGATAACCCTGGAGGTCCAGCTTACTTTTAAAGATTCATGATCAGGAGTCACTGAGGGGTGGATGTGGCTGGGTGAGTTAGGCACTTCTGACAACATGTCATAGATCATCATGTTGACTGTTGTTTTTTTTTTATCAAGATTAAGAGAAGTGTAAAAATACACACACACTTTCCTAAAGATAGTAAATTAAGTACTATTTTCAATAAAAATACACTAAAATTAAGTTACAGCTGTACTGAAAACTTAGAGAAAATTATTAAGAAACATAATGCTAATATCTTGAATAAACACTTAGGCCAAAACCAAAGAAATTTAGACAATATAAAAATAAAAATAAATGAAGATAAACAAAAATTATGTAACTGTAGAAATCCTCATAACTGTCCTATACAAAATAAATGTTGACGGAATCATTAGTATACCAATGCAATATCTCATCTATTGAGAATCCCGAAAACATAAAAATCTATATAGGTTGCACAAGCCATGAGTTCAAAAAGAGGTTCAATCAACATCAAATTTCATTTAGGATAAGTAAATAACGAAATCAGACGTCCCTATCAAAAAATTTCTGGCACTTAAAAGAAACCAATAAAGCACCTACAGTAAAGTATTTACATTAGTCGGACTATTGTCCTCATCTTTGTCGCCATATTTGTCACAACGTTTCGGCCGTTGTACGCTCCGGCCTTCTTCAACCGTGGACCACTCACGACACCGACGCGTGCGAAACGACAACAGCCGAAGAGTGGACGTGTGCAAGGTAGCGATGAGCGCTAGCTGATGCCGCGATACCCCCCGACCCCTGCCGCCCCGGGTGGGTCAGAAACGGTCGCTAAAGCCGTACGAAACGTAGTCGAACGCAGGCTCCGGCCGAACGAAATAACGCATGGGTGGTCGTCGTCCCTCGCGGAGGACGAATCGAGTCGGTCGAGGGCTTAGTCTCAATAGATCGCAGCGGTTCCTATAGAGAAAAGGCGGCGTCCAGGGAGGGTTGTGCGGTTAAGCTCTCTCCTCTGAAGGAATGCCGGCTCAAGCGAAGTCGACGATGACGGCGACAACGTAAACGGCGAAGACAGCATTCAAGTTACGGGCGCACGCGATGGTAAAGAAGACATAAGTTGAACGACCAGTGAAAGCGTGAAAAGGCAAATATAACACGCACGAAGACGAACAGTCCAGCGATACGCGTAAAATTGCCTCTCTGCTATGCCAACCGAACAAGCACGAACTTCCTACCAGAAAACGAAGGAGCGAGCCGAGTGGCGTCCGAACAACGGTTCCCATAGAGAAAAGGCGGCGTCCAGGGAGAATTGTGCGGTTAAGCTCTCTCCTCCGAGGGAATGCCAGCTCAGGCGAAGTTGACAGCAACGATGACGACGTAAACGGCTAAGACAGCATTCAAGTTACGGGCGCACGCGATGGTAAAGAAGATATAAGTTGAACGACCAGTGAAAGCGAGAAAAAGCAACTTAAACACGCACGAAGACTAGCGATACGCTTAAAATTGCTCTTCCGCGACGCCAACCGAACAAACTCACACTTCTTTGCCGACATTGTCAAAAATTTTCCTTAAATATTTAAAAATAAAATAAAAAAAAATAAAAAAATGGGAGCTGGTAATATACATACTTATATTTGATATGTAATAATAATTTTTAAATAATTTATGTAATTTTATTACATTTACTTGATTTAAAATGAAATATAATCTATTAGTAATTAAGAGTAAAAATAATATTTTAAAATTGTAGTTCAATATAACGTATTCTAACCCAAACACCCCTTTTAGAAAGAATCTTTAAGTTTACAAGTATGAATTTAACAAAAAATGCTGAAAAACTTTGTCATTAATAAAAAAAAAATAGACGACACGCATTGAATGGACGTCAAAAATTCATTGAAAAATGCACCCCTACCCTCCATAAACTTAACCTCTTTTTCGAACATAACTCATAATTGATACAACAATAGTTAATAATTAAAAAAAAAAAAAAAGCGCTACCACCCCTGTCTAAATGATTGGATTTCTCTGTATCCTTGGAAACAAGAAATTATGAATTATATGTGCGTTTAAAACTCAGTAAATTTAAAAATAAGTTATTCCAAAATTTGCTTGAAGATGAAACAGAACTAATGCTTTAATTTAATTATATGATTAAACTTGTAGTTTTTAGCTTCGGCTTTTGAAACATGGTAATTCCTTTGTAGCGAAGAAACCATATTTTAAATCAGTTAATTTATGATATTTAGGTCTGTAAATTTACATTGAGCACTGTTTTGTAAAAATAAAAATATCAATAAGAACACTGGATTATATATCTTACTGTTCTTTCTTTTTATTATAATATATATATATATATATATATATATATATATATATATATATAAGCTTAAAATCCGCCCTATTGGGCGGCATTGAAGCTAGATCCTGCGGAGGGCTTTTGATTGAGCCATTGGCTTGTTCAGGAGTTTGAGAGTCCCTCAGTCTTTGTATATTCTCAGCATTGGAAGCCCTCCTGTCTGCCGTTTGATCTGGGTTTTCATTTGCATAGGACTTTCTTTTTATTGCTGCAGACTTAGCTCTTTTGATTGCAATCTGGTCCTCTGTTGGTGGAGATTTCTTTTTGCGAGACATACTGCTGCCGTATGCAACAGACAACAATAAACTACAAAAGTACTCAAAATTGACCGCAGCATTTGTGTGCCTTTGATTGAAAAAGTGTGACACAGACATTTTCACACACACACACTCTCCTCTCTCTCAATCATAAAGAATTTAAACTAATGTATAATTCAATTTCTGTGTGCTTTTCACTTTCATATTTTCATTGTCAAATAAAGATTATATTTGTTTTATTTAAAATACATCTTTAAAAATTCTTTGCAATAAAACTGGTATCAATGAAAAACTGCTTCACAAATACACTCGACTGTGTCTCCGTACTTTTTTTAATACTTATGTTTTTTCAATACAAGGCCCAAGAGCCACTTAGAGGAAAGGGTTACTGAATTTTATTGTATGAATGTAAGGAAATGCAGATTATGAGATTATGTAAGAGAGATTACAGTTAACACTAGATATGAATAGATTAAGATTGCAGTAACTGGGAGAACATCCACTCAGGAATCTGTTTCACAAAGTAGCAGTTCTTGGGAAAAATCAGTTGAACTTCCTTCTTACTAATGGAATACAAAGGGATGAGGATGATTCATCTCAATGTACATAGCATTGAAGGTCTTAGCTGCTAAGATTAGGTCTGGCGGAACTAAGGAATGTAGCTTGTCAGAATATTTGCCATGAAATAGCAATAGTAGCAAGAAGTTTGCAACCTTTCATCTGTGAGAAAGGGGTTGTAGGTTGGAAAATAGTTCGTCACACACAAGGCTGCATAGATGTTTTTGAACTCTTAGGGAGCTCTAGCCTGCATATGGCAGTAATACTCCATTTTTGGTTTGATCTGGCTCTTGTAAAGATAAAATATTTCAGGGGGTATTGGATACGTAGTCAATCTGTACAAGGAACCAACCATTTTTTTCAAAATCTCTAGCAATGGGTTGTATATAGGAGTTCCACTTGAGGTCTCGGAGTGAGTCGCAGCAGGCATTCAAGGCAAGGGGCCTCTTTGAGAGAACAACCTTTTATTGTGACTAGTAAAAATTCAGGGTTTGCTCAGTGATGGTGGGATGTTATGAGATTGGTTTGGAGGTATTGAATGTTACAATCTAGTCCTTCTACCATTGAGCTACCAGGGCTTAGTCATAAGAGAGATCTACTTGTAGTAGTGAGAGAAAATAAAATAAAACTGTCAACTTAAAGCAGCAACAGATTTCTTCTGTCTTGCGACCGCAACACTTGTAGCAAAATCACAGTTCAAACGATACTTTGTCGTAACAGTCCAACAAGAAAAGTAGAAACAACAAAATTGGGTTACACATCCAACCTTAACTTCTCACTAGCAAAAACACGTGTTCCTCACCTTAGCTCAGAAAATATTCTGCTTTTATCAGCGAAAAATGGCTTCTCTTCACCAAGAGATTTTTTCTGATTGGTCACGCCATTCAGAGGAGGAAAGAAAATTAGCATAGATTCTAGTCATTGAAGTAGATTTTTGCTAACTACTTTTTGGTAATTTTTCTTCGGCAGATCGCATACAAAATACAAACTTTTTTCCGAGGTAACTGATTATCTCTTTCACTACAATGATCAAATCAAAATATTATGTCTTAGTATTCAGTCAAGAACTAATTAGCTCCAATTAGAATTTTTTATCTTTGTATATAAGACATGAATATGTGACATTCTCACTTATCATTTCAATAATGTACAAGCACTTTCTTGTCTTTCATCAAATCTTATGCTATTTTTGCTATTTTGTAAAGTCATGAGATTATTTTTGATTTGTTTAGGCTGCTTGAATTTTGGTTTTATTTTTTTTTAGCATGGTTGTTATCTTGTTTGCAGAAAATTTATAAAAGTTATTGAATCTTGTATAACTGTAAAGGTACTGAATGCACACTTGGGATGAAAAACAAATAATGCTCTTCTGTTTGATTAGTATTTTCAAATTATTATTATTATTGCTGTTGTTGTTTCTTTGACAACTGATCTGATTTAGAAATTTCTTTGTCAAATAGAAAGATGTAATCTATGGAAATTTTGAATTGAGATTTATCACCAAGACTGTGGTTCTGAGTAAGTTTCTAACTTCTGAAGTGCATTTATCATGGTATTTTTTAGTGTTTATCAAATTGATCCCGATTTAGAAATGTTCTATCTTTTATTATTTGGATAGTCAAAAAAAAATTGCTAATCTGCCTTTGAATAAAACTGAAGATTTCCTTTTGAAATTGTTCTATTCAAGCATTCAGAAACCTTTTGGAATTCTTTGTTTTGAAACTGAAAAGAAACTTGAATCAATGGAATTGCAAAGTTTAAAAATGAATGTAGGAAAAAAAAACATTGAATTTATGATTATATCAGAGGGTACTGAAAAGTTCTTGATTTAATCAAGAAGCCTCTGCCCCTTCTCCTTGCCATACTTTAATGGTTTGTCTCATTTGTTCAGATCTTTGGAAGTGAATTAGGACTAGAACTTCTCAGCATCCCCTTTTCCTTCATATAACTTTATCTCTTATAGCATTGCATTGAAAGCAATAAAAACATATGTAATTCAGTCTCTTAAAAAAGAGTTTCAAATTGATTTAAATCTCAACTGTTTTAAAAGCCTTTACTTGCTGCTTTTCTTTCAACTCTGATTCATTAACAAACAAATCTATTTGCACATTTAGATGATTCTTTTTCATAAGCACTAAACATTTTTTCTGGTGAAGACAGTGGTTCAAACAAAGATATTCAAAAGAATGAAGGTAAAAACTGTTATGGGTCAGAGTATCTCTTTAAGTTTCTTAATTTAAGCAAATGAGAATCTCCAAATTAACTGGAATATATTAATCTTGTAGATTTAACTTCCTATTTTGTTTTGTTGAGATGAACCTTTTCTCTCTTATTTTTTAAATTGTGGGGCATTGGGATGTAGCAAATAAGAATAAATGGTTAGAATAGGAACAATGGTGTTAAAATAAAAAAAAATGACTGTGCTTTTTTTTAAAGTCTAAATAGATAGAAACCAAAATGTTTGTAGAAAGTTGAAATATGATTATTGAAATAGTTTTGAGTAATCTATCATAACTGAATCTTTGGAAGATTTTTTTTTATTTTGTAATCTTTGACATTTAAAATAAAAATAAGAATGTTCAATTTCTGAAAAATTTCAAATTATTAAAGATGATTCTGGGAAATTGAATTTGCTTTAATGTTTTCATGTTTTCCAGTCATATAACTTTTAGGAATGTAAGTGATAGTATAGTATTCATTAGGCTTTTATTTTATGAAAAATATTAAATATTTTCTTTAAATCTAAAATTTAGTCTCAAGATTTGCATTAATATTATTTTGTGTAGTTATTTATTTTTAATCCCATTTATGAGGTCCCTCTTTGAAACCAAAGCAATTATTTTATTTTCTTAAAAAATATAATTTTATAAAATAAGTATATAGACAACACTGTTCTTTAATCTCAATCTGTATTTTTAAGTCCTCTGTTTCATTCATTTGAAATCAATAATGAATATTTTTTATGGCATTCTTCTGTATAAATCTGCTAATATAACCTGTGAAAGCATGCACACTTATTAAATATTCTATATTTAGTCATAACTGTTTTTGAATAAGGACACATGGTACAGTGGATAAAGTCGTTGGTTAGATCCAGTGACAGACCCAAAGAGTGTGAGTTCAATACCCGGTTCAGGCAGTGGAGAACTTTCAGAGGGAAAATTACCAGGAGATAACTGATAACTGACATCCATCAAACATGGCTCGTGGAACTAGAACAGTCTACCCCAGTGATCGAAATAAAGGGTTCGGTTCGAAATTCCAACCACCTGAAGAAGGCCGGAGCGTACAACGGCCGAAACGTTGTGACAAATATAGCGACAAAGATGAGGACAATAGTCCGACTAATGTAAATACTGTACATAATACCTCATCTCAGAAATATAGACAGACTCTGAAGCTCTCTAAATGTAATAAAAACAAGATAGTGTGGATTTTCCCAGGGTTTTGCCTGATTATATTTTATAACTACATTTCAACCTTATTTATAAAGATGTAAATGGTCTTCATTTATATTGGTTAAAAAAAAATGTGCGGTAATAATACCATTTTTTTTTTACTTTCCCTTGGGAAATGAATGTTTGGAAGAGCTGGTTAATATTCTTTATGTATAGAGAATGTTGTTATTAATGTCAACTTCACAGCAGAGATTCATGCTACAGTGTGCAAAAGCAGTAGTATCATCTTCTGGTGATGTCTTGTGGAATAGAGCCTCTTCTATTCACTTGGAATGTTGAAATCCTCAAATAGATAACAGTATAAATGAACTTGAAATGTAAGTTTTTCAGCTGTAGTCATGTAGTGTGTATTGAGTGAACATTTTAGATAGTTTTGCAAATGGAGCTCTTGAAATGTTTAAAATTGCATCATTGTTGTAATTATTTCTGTAAATGCTTAATGATCTTATCAATCATGATACACTGAATGAACTCATTATTAAAGCTATGCTTAATATTATGGTGAATGCAAAAAGAATCTAATAGTAAAAAAGTTCCTGATTTTATTTTGTAATTGAGAATTTATAAACAAAATTCAGCGGTAAAGCTTTAATTGCATATATAGACATATTGGTTCCTCTTATAAGTTCTGTCTTTGAGATCTGTTCTTTTAAAACCCTAAATCTTGGATTCAGAAGATGTTGAGGAACTAGTTATATCATGGAGTGGGGTGATTCATTTATTTTTAAGTATTAATCAGACTAAATCAAAATGGAAGGGTATACACTTGGGAGAGGGTAATTCAATACAATTTAGACTGGTTGATTCACTCATGTTAAAATTCAAATTCTCGTAGTTTTTTTTTGTTTTTTTTCCTTCCATCCATTGTTGAGCTGTAGAATATGTACTGCATTAGTATCAGCTGCATCACCAACCATGGGTCCCTGAGGGAGCTAATCCCTCTTCAGCCTAGTTTAAAATTCTTTGGTAGTTGCCCTATCAAAATTAAAGGATCTACTCTACTTTGCTGTTGCCCCTCATAGCTGGGTGGAGAAGAGATAGTTTATGATGCCGTAGCCACTTATTATTTATTTTTTTATATTTACACTATTTACATTGTTTGGACTGTTGTCCTCATCTTTGTCATATTCGCATTTTGCTCTGGCCTTCAGGTGATATGCCTTGGAATTTGGAACTGAACGCTTTATTTCGTCCACTGGGGTAGATTATTCTAGTTCCGCATATCATGCCTTTTTTAGATATCTCAGGGTTAGGTTTGAAATTCCAACATATATTACCTGAAGAAGGCCAGAGTGTACAATGGCCGAAATGTTGTGAATATGACAATAAAGATGAGGAAAATAGTCCAAACAAGGTAAATAGTATAAATAGTTACAATATTTCATCTCAGAAATATAGTCAGATGTTATTTTTTTTAATATCATTTCTTAAAGTTCATTTCAGTTGCATACAAAACTACACATCAGTAAATAAAATTAAGAAGGCAAGTGTCAAGGGGGAAATGTATGCCATTTTGAAAATCAAAATTTGAAATCTTGGTTTTTACCTGGATTTGAAGACTGACCTATGGCATTGGTGGACAAGAACAACTATCTAATCTACAAGGGACAGATCATATTCTTGATATTTCTTTAACCTCTCTTACAAACTTGTTACTTATTTATGCAAACCTATTTTTCAATGTCATTATCCTGACAGGATATCTGTAGGTTTTTAATTTTTATTAATTCTGACCTTAAACATGCCTTTATATGAAAAATAAATGATTTGCTTATTATTTTCTTCTTTTTTTTAAGATTATGTTAAGAAAGAGGAAGATCACAGTGTATTAGACACCCAGAAAGAGCGAGAAATTGAGAAAGCTCACCATAACAAGATCCTGCATGACTATGAAGTACTGAAGAATCACTATGATAACCTTCGTCATGAGATGACAGTCCTGAAACAGACCCACCGGCGTACACCATCTGATAATAGTACAGTTAGTTTTGAATCTGCTGAAGGTGAACCTGCTGCAGTTGAAGAAGTGGGAGCAGGAGAAGATGAAGAGCGTCAAGCAGCCCATGTTGTTGCACAGGTGGTAGCTGAACCTGATGATAAAGAGGTGAGTCTCTCGACACTATTTTTCAGTTGTCATCTTCTGATGACATGCCTGTGGATAAGTAAATTGATGAAATAGACATTTTACAATTCAAAGGATACAGTACTTAACAACATACAGTTAATATTGGTTAGATATCAGCAGAAATTAAAAATTATTTTTTTTATAAGTAGAGAAAATATTTTTTCACTTAAGTGCCCATTTGTTTTTTTAAGTTCATGATTGTTTATTGTCTGCTATATTGTTGTGACCATTGTTTACTCCATATTGATTGGATTTAAAAATGTGGCATTTTGTGTGCCATGAAAAGGCATTAATTCAGATTTTGTTTAGTTGCAAAATTTACAAAGACTCAAATGATTATTCACATCAAAATTGAATGGTTATTTGAGTGACTGCACCAAACTCTGCAAGTGTGGATGATTGTGGGTTTGGAAAATATAACTGGCAAACATTTGAAATTTGGGGAGGGACTGTTTATGTTCACTCCATACAAAAGGCAAAGCATGAACCCACTTCTTTTTGTGTTCTTTCCCCATTTTGATCTAGTGATAAATGGATCATGTGACTTTTCTGTTACACTGTAGAGAGAATTAAATAATTGCTAATATATGTTTTTGAATATTTGTTTGGTACAATAAAAATTGATTGACAATTGACCACATAAATTGAGATATAGCCCCCTGCCCTCTAGTGTGCATAATTTCTTAACTTCTTTATTGGGTTGTACAGTTGGTTTGCTGTCTGAGTTGTGTTTGATGCTCTTTCAGTTTACTTGCACAGAAATGACAACATCTTTGAAGATTTCCAATTTATTTGAAGTTAATTATGTATTTTTGATGAGTATTTCTTTTCTTTCTTACAACTCTCAAAATGTCATTGCATGATAATTTCTAAGTAGTGTGGATGAGAAACAATTATCTCTCAGTGAGACTTGAAAGGAGACTATTTTCTCTTGTGAGGCTTATTCATTTTATTGCTGATCTACACTGTTTACAAATGAATATAGAAAGACAGTCTAGGTAGCAATAAAAAAGAAATATGTTGAAAGAGATATTAGTTGAAAATTAATGATTGGCAATGTTTCAGCTAACAATAAATTTAAATAATGTTAGTTATCTAATATTTGGGTGAACTTTTTCATAAAAAATATTGTGTAATCCTTAGTTGCAATTGTACATTTTTTGTTTCATACCAATCAGGTGAAATAAATCTGTAGTTTGATTGTGAAGAGTCAGGTGTATAATTGTGTAAGCACAACAGACTTTTTATGGTGAGAAAATAATTTATGTAAAATAATTGCTGCAATACTTCCCTTGGAAACTCCAACATAATTGTGATTAACCAGTAAGACACTGTGAGCCATTCTCAGTGGCCAAGGGATGATGAAATCATCCTTGGCAGATTATCTACTTTGTCTAGGCTAGCGATTCTCAACTGGTGTTCCCGGGTAAACTAATATCCTGAAAGGTAGCCAGCTGCACCCCAAGTTAACAGAAGAGTAATTTATAAATTATTTTTTATTCTTATAACAATTATGAGCTCATAAAACCTTATGATTTTGTAAAGTTAGAGATTAAATCTCATTCATAAGATCTGAGCCTTGAAACTTGGGAAGAACATATTATATATTCTTTTTTTATGTACTAAAAATACAAAAAAACTTTCTACGACTATACCCAAATATCTAATGCTTTTTTAAGAAAATAGTAAATGAACTATTCCCTAGTTTCTTCACTAATTTGCAAAATCACAAATATATGTAACATTATTTTCAATATTTTCTAATAATGGAAAATGTACTTTCAGGAACCTAAAAATTAGTACATATATGCACACACAAAGAATAAATTATTTATTCCACATGAAATACAATATCTATTAAAATTCAAAGTTTTCCCTAGATTTTAGTTATTCAGCAAGTCCACTCTAGAGTAAAACAAGGTTGAGAAACACTGGTCTAGGCAAATTGGCTGGGTAAAAATTACAAAATGAAAAAAAAAAATCAGGTGAGGAAAGTACATACCTTTCGAAACAAAACAAAGTTTAGTCAACTAGTTAAACATCACACGAGAAGAAAGGTTGGCAATCAAAACCTTACAGAGTGACATTGATATCATCATACTGCTAGCTGACAAAGGCAACACTTCAGTGGTGATGGACAAGTTGGACTACTCCAATAAATTGGCAAGCCTAGTTGGAGATGGCATCTGTAGCAAGGTGAAAAAGGATTTAACCCTAAAAACTGAGAGGAAATTGTCACATATCCTAAATAAGAACAATAACTACCTTGTACTGAATAAGTATAGACAGCTAACTCAACATTACATGAAGCTACCACATATATATGGTCTACCCAAGATTTACAAAGTTTGTATTCTATTGAGACTTATAGTCAGTTGCAGGGGCATAATATGCCACTTGCTGAATAGATTTTTAGTGGATATAGTCAACTCACTAACACAGAAATCCTTGTCCTATGTTAGAAACTTTGAATTCTTTTGGGAATTCATCATAGCAATTGGATGGTAAACTTGGATATGGTGAGCCTGTTCACCAGAGACCAGAGTTCCTACAGATGAGGCCCTGATAGTGGTTCAAAACCAATTAGAATCAGACTCGTCCCCAGGAGAATGTACTAACATCCAATAGATAATCTGATGGAAATATTAACATTCTGTGTACAGACAACATTCTTCGAACTAGTCTGATATATTCCAACAGGAGGAAGACTTGGGTATGGGTTTGCCATTGTCACCAGTGATGGAAAACATATAGATGGAATACTTTGAGGTAATGACTTTAAGAATGGCACCACTAAAGCCAACAGTGTGGCTGAGATATGTAGATGACTCCTTCATACTCTGGCCTCACCAGGAAGCTGTACAAATACTGCTGGACCATGTGAACTCTATAAAAAAAACAAACTTTGATCCAGTTCACAATGGAAGAAGAAAGTAATAATCAGCTAGCTTTCGTGGGTCTACTAATAACTTGCACAGGAAATGGGTTCAAGGCATCTGTATATTACAAGCCAACCTTCACCAGACAATACGTCAATTTCAATTCTCACCATCCATACAGTACAAGCAAAAAATCTACAACAGGTAAAAATCATAAATGGCAAACCAGACATACCAACAAGAAATGATCAACATCAGGTATACCTTTCAGAATAACTACCACCCTCCAAGCATAACATGAGTGTCTGCAGGGGAAACAGAATGATCAAGGAGGAAGACCATAAAATTGCCTCGGTCTATCTGCCTTATGTCAAGGATTTATTGGAAAATATTCAAATGATCTGCAGTCCATGCAACATCAGGTTGATATTCAGAAGCAGATACAGTCTATGGAGAAATTTATATAAAGTATAACATATAGGGAGAATATGACCAAGAACTGTGTATGCTTCATTCCTTGCAGTTGTGGCAAAGAATATAATGGTGAAAAAAGTTGTCCCCTAAAGTTAAGGCTGGAGGAACATTGAAAGCTCCTGTGGAATGAAGTGAAAATACTCAACAAGGAAGAACACTAGAGAGTTAGATGTCTGAATGAATCAACACATGTTAGGCTATGAGGACCTCCTTAGTAGGCCTAGCATAGAAATACCATATGATATGGTAACCACTAATAAAGAAAGATAAATGACAGCAAGTCTTCAACAACAGCTGCTGTAACAAAAGAGAAATGCTTCAGTAAGTGTAGCATTGCCGTGTTGCTGCGTACTTTGCTGAATGTCACGCTTAATCTGGTCCCCGTCCATCTCTGGTGAGCCCTCCTTACTCTGGTCCCCGTCAATTAAGCTGTCTCTGGTGAGCCCCCCTTACTCTGGTCCCCGTCCATTAGGCCGTCTCTGGTGAGCCCCCATTACTCTGGTCCCCGTCCATTAGGCCGTCTCTGGTGAGCCCATTCTGCACCAATCCTGTGTCCCCAGGTTGTGTTTTTGTGTTTCAGTATATGCAGGAATATTGGTGAAGAACTGTCGAAGATCAAGCTTGACTCCTCTCTGTCCTGTCTATGCTAGAAATTTAATCAACTTCAACACTCATTAACAAGTGTAAAAATAACAACTTTTATTTATGGTACTATGATTGAATAAGATCATGAATGCATAAACAAAAGGGATTTGAAGAAGTTTCCCCATATAAGGAATTCTTAAGCTGGGAAGAAGAGTTTAACTGGAGGTTGCAGCTATGGCTAAGCAGCCCAGAGTCGTTCAGCTATTTAAATGAAAGCAGTTGATTGAGGGAATTCAAAAAGTGGTGTAGAGTACAGGACTTTAGCTGATTGAGGATTCATGGTTATCAAGCAGGGAGAGTGTTGGCCTACTAGTTGTAAAACCAGTTCAAACTTATTTCTGCTCTTTCAGCAACTGCTTCTATGGGGGTTCAAACTGAAATTGCACTGCTCTGATTGGCCAGCCAATAATAATGCTTGACCAATGGTTTTGTATCATACAGCTTTAAAGAGTGGAAGGAAAGCTCCCAAGGACCCAATATGATTGGTGGTTCAATCAAAATAATAGCCCTGTATTGTAAGTATCAGAGGGGTAGACAACAAGCTCCATCCCAGCCCTTCTCTCATTGGTGGGCCAATCAAAATTGTGACCTTGCATCACTTATATCCACCTTCAGTGGAACATTTTCATGTTCCAGAAGCTCTCATTTGACCTGATTATCATAGGTGTCATCATCAATTCTATTTGAAAGTGTGTTATATCCCTGATCAAAGCAAACCTGCTCTGTGTCACTCATTCTAATCAACAATTCCTTTATCAGATGAAAACAGTATTTGTTAAACAGACTTAAGACTACCTAATGACCAATCCCACCCAAGTTTCCAATTTCACCTCTCACAATATACTCCATAACTGACACAAACCAGGTAAGTCATGGTATCGCATTGTTTTAACATGAAAATATTTTTCTTTCTTTAGAAATAAAAAGTAGATTGCTCATCAACCTTTGGTACCAGTCATGTTCTCATAGCAGTCAAACATGACTAGTAGCAGTCAGGTTAGGTTTAAGATTCCAAGTTCTCCACAGAGATTCAAGCATTGGTTTATGAAATTGGTGACATAGTAATTGTAACTTCAGTCTCTGGGTTGGGCAGTGTATGCTTGGAATCGGTGGAAACGGGCATGCAATAAATGAGCAGTACTAAAAATAAGAACTAAACGAGATATACCTAGACATGGACTGTGGAACAAGAACAGTCTATCCTTGTAGATTAAATAAAAGGTTCAATTTGGAATTCTCTGTAAGTTACCGAGATCAACATACACTTGATGAAAGCTGGAGAGCACAATGGCTGAAACATTGTGATAACAACAATGATGAGGGCAACAGTTCACATGTAGCGTAAATAGTAATGTTAATTTTATTTTCAATCTGATAGTTCGCCATAAATAATCAAAACTCAAGTAACTGAAAAAATATCAAGTCTCCAACAAGCAGTGTAAATATTGTTAATAAGAGATGCTGTCATTGAAGTAATGCATTAATGTCTGATATATATGACTTATAAAGTATGAAATAAAAGGTTGATAGAGTTATACTTAAAAATTGTCTTTGTTTTTATTTAGGATCTAGGATATGGCACAGGCAAGCGCCAAGAAAGGCCAGTTCCTGCTGAAAGAAAATCTCGAGCTGTCCAACGCCAGGCTACATTAGAAGAAGTAAGTTTTGCATTAATTTGGTATAAATACAAATATAGGACATAGTTTTTATTTCAAGACTATTGTATTATTGTAAGTGTGTGTGTGAGGAGGCTGAAATTTCATAAAAAAATTGCTCCTTTTTAAAATTTTTGACATATTTTAAAGCCATTTTTAGTAAAACACCAATTCCTAAATAAAATGTTGACTTTATGAAAGGTTGTAGGTTGTGAACCAGGTAATCAAAAACAGTCTGCCCCAAGATCCATGTGCTGGGTGGCTCTCACAGTCCATACATGAGATAAAGGGAAGATTTAAGTATTTAGAGTTGACCTTACAAGAGGGTGCTGCTGAAAAGTTCTTGGTCTGACCAAGAAGGAATTTCTGAAAGAAATTCTGATGTTTTAGTCATTTGGTAAGATTTTGGGAAGTGGAAGTGGGCTGAAAAATTTTCAGCAGCACCCTCTCATATATTGAAAGAATAAAGAACTGATTTGGTTAGCCTGTTTTATTTTTATTTTTAAAGTATGTTAAAAGATTTAAGATATATTTGGGTGTTTACAAGATTGTACCATTTTGAAAAAAAAATTATAAGAATTCAACTCAATTTTTGTGGCCTTTGTAGATGTCAACCTATTTAAAAGATGTCTTAATGAATTGATGCTTTTTTTCTCTTCCACTCAGCCTGAAAAAGTGGATCTTGCCTTGATTATGAAATTGCAAAATCGTATCAAAGAATTGGAGAAGGAAATCAACCGTCTCAACACAGAACGAGAACGTGAAGAGGAAGAAAACAAAGACAAGGAACACACTGTGTACAATTCTCTTAAGGTTCCTATTCCATCATTTTTTTCCTCTTTTGTCAATGAACCATTTCTGTTGATTTTCAATATTCTTTTTTTATTTATTTTTAATTCATTTCTAGGTACAGTCATGGAAATATCTTTAGTTTATCAAGATTATTTAATATCACCTTTACAATAGTTTTTGAATTCATTTTAGCATTCTTACAGTCAATTTGATAAAACACAAACATTTGTATTCTACCTGTGTATTGGTGTATCAGTCATAATTTCTACTTAGATAGATTTTGAGACATTTGAGCATTTAAAAACTTAAGAACATATTTGAAGCTGAATATAATAGGCATAAGAAATATTTGACAATTGGAATATACATTTCGTAAATGAGGGATCCTTGGAAATAATCTGTAATTGCATAAGGAGTTCTTTGTTAGGATTGCTACATTCAAAACTTAGGGTTTCTATAGTATCAGATAAATCTTACTTTTTGATATTTTTTCTTTTGGATGTGTGGATGGTGTAATGGATAGTGGCTTGGAATAAAAAATCAGAGAACTGAGTTCAAATTCCAGTAGAGTTTGTTACTTTCACTTATATGCGATTACACTTGGGAAAGGTATAAATTCACCTCTTCTCTCCACCAAGCTGTGGGTTAAATAGTAGAATAGATTGACCTCTTCAGCCTTGGTTGGCAGCCAATCTAGGAGAAGGACAACCCTGAGTTCAAAACTGTATATAGCCTTGGCAAAGCACATACTATGCAGTTACGGAAAGGATCCTGGCATTTATGATGACTCTATTGTCCTGATTCTGGTCAGCCTCCTTTACTTTCTTTTTTTCTCTGATTATCTTAAATGCTGATAAGCTTAAAATGTTTAATCGATAAAGACAAAATACATTCATAGCAAAATACTAAGAATATTTCAGATTATTTTTAATGATCATTTTGATTATGAGGATTAATTAATATTCACTGCTGAATTGAGTGCATTGACAAGGAAGATGACGTTGAAAAATTTGTTGTGTGCAATTCTTTAATATGTATCAATGTATTACTTTAGATTTTTAATCAGTTTCTGTGATGAAAATTTCAATCATAGTTTGAACTCCTAACTTCAATGATTTAATGTATTTAAGAAAGTGTCAAAATTAGATAAATTTCAAATTTCTTGTATGTTTGAATAGGCTGTTCATTTCCTATTTTGTCTTATTTTTTAATATAGATGCAGGAATTGGAGAATGATAATGATAGAATGAAGAGAGAGATAAGCAATCTGATGACAGCCCTCTCTAAGAGTCCCAAATATGAAGAAGGAATCACAGAGGCAGGAAAAGCTTTCAAAGGTAACATTTTGCTCTCTCCTTAAATTGTCATTGTTGCTGTATGACTTTGTTCTACTGTGATGTATCTTTCTTGTTTTATTTTATTTTTATTTCTTAGAAGATCACATAGCAGACTAGTTTAATTTGTGAGAAAATTATAACACCCAAGGATTCTATTTTTGATGATAAATATATATATTGTATTGAAACACTATAAAGTTACTTATTTCATTTATTTATTTTCTCTCCTCCACCAATAGGAATAGATAAGTTCAACTATTATCTGGTTCACCCTCCTCCCTGGTCTTTTGAACAGGTGTAGAGATTTATCCCTTGCTTCCTGTTCAGGATTGGGTTTTTGGTTTCTTCTAAAATCTACTTTGGCTCTATACTTCTAATGTTTGTCCTTTTCTATGCTAATGTAACTCTACACAGTAACTCCCTACCTTGAGTGGCTCTTGAACATTGTATTGGGTGAAAATTAGTGTGTGTGTGTAAAAAAAAAAAGAAAAAAAAAAGTGGGGGGATAGTGGGTGGGGGTGTCTTTATTCTTTACAGCAGTATCTGGAATTCAGAATCAATGGGACAATTAGGCACTCTTCTTTTCCTTTGATCAAACATACAATTGTTTGAGGCCATTGCTCCATTCTGTATAAGAACACTAGTAAAAAGCTTTTTTGTTTTTATAAGATTGTGTTGCACCACACTTCAGAGTATAGCCTACTTGTAAAAAATTTTAAAATAATCATTTGGATTTTATTCTGACTGAAATACTGATTCTGGCATTGGAACAAATTTTATTTGTATGTATTAACATTTCTCTAGACATTGTGAAATGCAATAGAATGTATATGGCACTTACGTTATCAAATAATATCAGTGAAAAAGAAAGAATTTCTATGTGTAAATGACAAATCTTTTATAATAAGTATTTGAATTTGGATCAAACTGAAATATTTGATTTATTCCAAGTAATGACTCAAAATGTCTTCTACTACATCAGATTTCACAAATTTATTTCAAAACATTCACTTGACCTATTGTATCATAATTATGCATCTTTGTACATTGAATATTTATCAAAAATATTTAGCCAAATGTGAATAAGCACCTGTAAAATTGGTACCTATAATTTTGTAAACATTATTGAAATGTAAGCATATAAAATGACATTGTCACATCTTAGTTTTGAGCCTGTGAAATTGTTTGAATATGGCCACTTGTCATGTGGCTGTTCCTTCACTGACTTACTACTGAATCAGAAAATAATTGTAAATTTTCCAAAAAATATTTTTTAAATGTCAGCTGCTAATTTTGAGGATCAGTTGCTTATTTTTCTCTGTTTGGATTAAGCTAATGAAAAGGATCTTGTAAAAGAAACAAATTGGATGACAAAAGCTCTTGTTAGTAGTTTTATGGATATAAAAAAAAATGTACACACTACCAATGAGAGGGGTGCATTTTCTGGCTACATTATAGTATATGACAGTGATATAATGTGCTTTTATTTTTAATCAAATAGATTTAGAAATTGAAACTTTAATCTTGCAGAACAATACGACACAATGGTGGAAGAGCTTGAACGAAGACGTGCTGAAATCTTGTATATTAAAGCTATCTGGCTGGAGACAAACATCGAGAAGAAGGATGATTTACATACCAAACATGGTGGAGAGGATGTCAGTGAGGAGGAGGAACTGAAGACAGCTCTGCAATTCCATCAAAAACTTAACAGGTCAGTGGTGCAGATTCTTTGGATTTGGTTACATGCAGTATCTTCTTGGTAACGTTTCCCTGGTGGTCTGTCACACAGTCAACATCTCCTCAGTGTTCATGAAAGGAGAAGTGTTAGAAACACTTGCTTGAGGCTTCATTGAGGTAACCAGGTTGGGAAAAAGAAAAAATTATCATATTTTTTGCCTTATGGGTTCAGAATATCATATCCTGGTAAAATTCTGTGTTTGTAAATTTCTTGTTTAATAATCAGACATTAGTCTAAAGTAATTTTATATTCAGAAGGATCAGATGGTATGATTGAAGTGTTTGTTTGAATGTGTGTTGATTTAGTTTTTCACCCATGACATTTAGTGTTGCTATAATATTTGTTTGATTTTGTGTTTTTGCATTGAACCTGTTTGCTTTCTTGACTTGTTTATTGTATTTTTTTATAATCCATACATTAAGTTGAAAAAAGAAATCCTTTTCTCCAGTCATATTGTTTGAAAACCTCAATCCTGTAATTTCTGTCAAAGGAAGATGACAATTGCTGTAGCAAAAGCTGAATTTTGCATTCTGTTACATTGCTGAAAGTGACACGTGTGGCTTAAAATGCACTTTGCATTATCAACTAACAGAGATTATAAAGTGATTGTAGCAAACAAGCTTTAAACCCAGGCTCTCTGTGTGCATCTCTCTCTCTCTCTCTCACTGGATTTTTGGTTTGGGGTGATGTTGCCATTATAAAATGAATTTTCTCTCTTCTCTTCCTTTTATATAATAATGTTATAGACTCTTTATTTTTGAGTCTTCTTCATGTATCTGTCAAATTCACCAAGTTTTAGGGAATTTCAAATCTGATCCTTTACTTGATGCATGGAGGCATATTGTTTTATTTCCCTTACCTGTGATATCAAATCATTCAAGACTCTAACTTGCCAGTGTCCTGTTATAAAGAACTGATGGTTACTGAAATTTCCTAGGATACTGGCTATAATTGGAAAGGAAAGAGAACCTTATACTCTTGTCACAATAGATATATGGTTCTGTTCAAAATTTCTATTGATATATTTGAATTTACAAACATTTTGTCTTTAGTTTCCTTTGGAATTATTTCATTTATGAGAGATTATCAGAAATTGCTTCAAAACTGCTGTTGTGTCAAAAAACTAAAAACAAATTTAATGAAAATAAAATGTCCAGTATCTTATATATATATTAGTTCAGTATCTTATATATATATATATATATATATATATATATATATATATATCAGTATATTATATATATTACTGCATTTTATCTATCAAGATAAAAAAATCTGGATAGATAAAATGCAGTAATATACTGAAAGTTCTGTCTGACCAAAGAAATGCTTACAAAATAAATAAAAGAAATATAAAAAAAAAAAAAATCTAATGTTTAATTATATTTTGTTGAAAGGTAGGTTGAGTTGAAAACATTTTAGTACTCCTTTATATATATCTTGCACACTGAGTGCTGGTGAATAAAATAGTGCTTGATGTAATATAA
The DNA here is from genome assembly GCA_964036315.1 of Acanthosepion esculentum. Classification (NCBI taxonomy): domain Eukaryota; kingdom Metazoa; phylum Mollusca; class Cephalopoda; order Sepiida; family Sepiidae; genus Acanthosepion; species Acanthosepion esculentum. The sequence continues at coordinate 379,763 of OZ038497.1, forward strand.
CAGAGCTATTCTGTGTGTGTGTGTATATATATATATATATATATATATATATATATATATATATATATATATATAAAAGAGAGGATGTCTGTGTGTCTGATACCTTTTCATTTGAGATCCATCCAATCAATTTTGACCAAACTTGGCACATACATTGTACAATGTAAAAGATGGGTTCTTAGCATAAAAAATTGGTAATTTTTAAAAAGTCAATAATCAATAAAGCCAATCAAAAATCGATAAATTCAACTTTTTTTCTTTTGATTTCATTCAAACTTGTGTAGGTTACTTACATCATGAAGAGCTCAACGATACTTCATTTTTATTTCTACACCACTGCATTTAGTAAAAAATTGAGAAAAATGAAAAATTGACACAACACTAATTTTAAACTAAAATCTTCCTCAAATTTCAACACAAATTATAAACTAAAAAATCAACAAAAAATTTCAACACAAATTTTAAACTAAAATTTTCAAGCAATCTAATACAAGCTCACTCAATTGTAGCCAACAATAAGTTGATTGTTTAACAGTCATTTAACTTAACACCCATATATTGAAAACCAACAAAAAATAGCAACTTTTTTACTGGTTTCTTTCTTATTTTTCATTGATCTTTCAACCAGTTTTCATCAAACTTAATTGTTTTATAAATGTATCCTCTTTTACATCCCTGGTAGCACACTGATAAACTGAATTTCAAAAACTCCAAAATACTTGTGGTCTGAAGTGGGTCTTCATGTTGCCTGTTTTACCCCTTCATGTCCTCAGCTAATTTTGATTGAATAAATATAGACTACTTCTGATATATCAGTAACTGCATTAATTCAAAATGTTTTTTGATGAAAGTACTTTAAAGTAATTGAAAAAGATAAACTCTGCTACATCTGAACATGATGCTGTTTTTGCTCCATTATAATTGAACACTTTTTCTGATCAATCAGTTGGGTATGGCTGCTAGTATATTAATAAATATTCATATAACTTTATTACGTACACACATACACACACACATATATAAATAGAGAGAGAGAGAGAGAGAGAGAGAGAGAGAGAGAGAGAGAGAGATAGAGATACACACACGTTTTTCTTTAAAAATTATATTTAAAAAAGTATATTTAAGAAATAATGCTGGGTTAAAAATAAATAAATCATGCCCTCACACACATGTATATTTCTGCTATTTTAACTTAGGAATTTTTAAAAAATAGATTTAGAATGAAATTATTTAATTTTTTTTTTAATTAATTTTCTTCCATTTTGCATTGTTCATTTGTTTTGCTATTTCATGCTTTGTAGTGTGTTGCAATTTTTTGTATTTGCTTTTCACTTTATGATGTGCTATTCAACTGTGTGTATGTATCTTAACTTATTTTGCCTTCAGAGTTGGGGTAATATGAGAACGAGTTAAATTCACAATTCTATTTCTCATTAAAAAGAAATTAAAATATCTTGGCATTGTAGGATAGATTAAAATTCACATGCCAGAAATCACTTTGAGACAAACTGCCTCAAATTGGAAGTCCTAATACCTTTTGGTGAAACTGTTGAAGTTCAGTTGTCCACATATCACAATGAAGTTAATTTGTTTTTGGTTTGTCTTTAATTCATGCACAGTCTATAGTGCAGAAATATAAAAAGTGTACCTTGCTTGGTAGAATGGGTTAATGCTTGCTTTTCATTGTTTTCTTTTGTTAACATGCACAGTGGTTTGGAGGAGTAACAAAGCTGATTCACTAAAACTAATTCATGTCCACACCATTTTCATTTTTAAAATTTTTTTTCATCTATCAGTTCTAACAATTTGGTCTCTTCTCACCTTCTCACCAAGAAGTTACTTTTCAAAATTAGTTTGAATAAACAGTAAAAAAAAAATCAAAGCATTTGTTTTTGCTCATTTGTTGGAGATTATTTAGATCTTGTGCGATAAATTGTTGACCTATACCATAAAAAAATTTAGAGTTATCTACCTTTGTACAGTTGTGGTTCCAAATGAGAAGAATTCACATAAATTAGTTTTCACTTTCCAATTGAATGGTTCATCAAAAATAACAGTAACTGAAATATTTTTTCTTTTTTTACAAAATTAATTTACTTAGATTGATGTCATTTCAATGAAAATTTTTAAATACAGAAAAATATTTTTGCATAATATTTGTAATATACATTTTTTTAATGATGTATAAAAACAAATATTTCAAATATAATTAATTGCCACTTTTACTTATTTTAAGTTCTCTTCTCTCTACAATATGAAAATTAATTTACTTAAATTTAGAATCTTTCTAGTTTGCTTACTTTTCTTAAGTATTTATTAAATGTAGTACTTAAAACTTTGATGGTTTTAAATACAAAATGAATTTTACTAAAACTATTTTTGTTAATGCTGGGAAATAATTGGATTGATTGCTTATATTTTTATTTTAGCATTTGAATTCATAGACATTGAAAAATAAAGGATTTTCAAATTTGATAAAACTCATTTACCCAATTAATGCTAGTGTTTAACATAATCTGGAATTTTGAAATGTCAAAGCCATTATATAATTGCAATTTCACTTTATTACTTTTAATTCAAAGCAAATAAGATTTGCTATATAAAACAACAAAAACAAACTACCTTAGCAGAATATTGCTGTAAATAATTTGATTACTATCACAAGCACAGTAGATCAAAGAACTTAAATTTCCTTCCAACAGTAAAATCAGATGTCTACATATAAATGTTGTGCCAAGCCACAGCAAATTTCTGTAAATTTAACTTTTAAAGAAACAGCCAAATTTTATATTGAAGAATTTGATAGATCTTGCAGACATATGATTTTGATTTAATTAGCAAAATATATTTTTTAATTCTTGATATTCAGAGAAAAAATGTGATGCAGAAGACAATGAGAAAATTAATGACTAAATTTTGCATGTTTGCAGTTGTAAACTCAAACTAATGTATTTGTATAGCATGTTGTTTCTCCCTCTGTGTATTGTAATCCAGTTTCACAGTTTTCATTTTGAATCTAAGTTATCAGAGGCTCCTTTTTGGTTAGCAATGGCTTCACCATTAACAGACCTTCCCTGTTGCATGTCATTCTCTTGTAGGGAAGAGACACAGTTATCATCAGTTCAAGACCAGCATCAAGAGAGTGTCCAGCAAACCTTAGATATGCACATGAATGAAATTGCTGCACTCACTGAAAAAAACAGGTGACTGGTTACAAAAAGCCTTTACCTCCCCAATCACTATTTCTACCGATCATTGCTACCCTTACTTATTCTTTCTGACTTAAATTTTTCCCTTCTTTGCATCAGCAGCAAAAAACTTGCTTTTATTTATTCATTTTTTTTTTTGCCTTTAAACTTCTCTTAGTTTGTAAAGCTTTTTAATTTGGCTTTTTTGCTTGCTACTTTGCTTGAGATTTCATATTTTTAAAAGCAATGTAGTTTTACATTCAAAATTAAAGTAAAATGTTGAAATACAGATTGAAGCAGTTTAATGAGTGTTTATTACATTGACTACAAATGATAGTAAGTTTAGGAGTAGAACCTGTGTTTATTTCTCTTTTTTTATTAAAAAAAAAGACTTGGCTGTACACAGGACACCAATATTGTAAGCTTTTAATAAGAAACAAATCCACTGACTTCACATGAGAAAGTAATTGTCTTTCTACAGTCTTGTTGGCCATGATGCTGACAATCCCCCATTGATTGTCTGGAAGAATGCATGACAAACAATAGAATTACCACAGCATTTATAAAACGTTTTAAAAAAGTGGCTAGTCTTTTCTGAATGTCTTAAAGTTTTACAGATTTAATTTTGGTTATAAGAAGAGATATAATGTTAGGTACTTTCACTTTTTCACTGAAAAACAGGATAGCATGAGGAAAAAAGTTCTCAAACTTAATAAAAATATAATTTTTTTTTTTTTTTTTTTTAAGAAATTTTTGGTAAAAAAAATTTGTTTTTTACATATTTTACCGCCACTTAATTTCATTAAATTTCAAGAAATTCAATTTTTAGGGCAGGAATTTTTTTTATTAGTTAAAAGCAAGAATTCTTGGAGAATGTAAATCATCAGTGGTTTTTTGTAAAACATTTAACCCATCCACTGAAAATCTACAAAAGCAGTTCTCTGTAGAATTAGTTCCATGTCTTTTCTGTACCATGTTTAACAATGTTATATGAGTTTCTCCTTTGAATATCTGCTTCATGAATGGTTGAAGAATCAGGTGCTGGGATAGAGATCTTTTTTTTCTCTTTTGCTAAACCAACTTTTGAGTTTTTCTCTAATCTATATATTATGCTTTTAGCTTATATAGAAGAGACTTATAGTCTTGCTCTCTTGAGACCTTTTCTGTCTGGTTATTCAACTTAGTATTGACTGTTTAATCCTAATCAATGTCCTTTACTATTTCCTTGCTTTTCATTCATTTCTACTTTTTTCATTTCTTGATCTTGTCTCTCTTGATTCTTGTTGATTTGTTTGTGTTTTATTCTTTCTTTTGATCTCTGCTTCTTCACCAAATTTACCTTTTCTTTTAGGTCCTTTTTTTTCTTTTTTAAAAGTATTTTTAATAACCAGTTTCTTTTAGATTCTATCGTACTAGGTTTTTTCTTTCTTAATATTTCCTCATAGGTGTTTTTCTTGCACTTTGGAGTAGTCCATTTTATTTTGTATTTTTCTCTTCATTACCCTTAAGTTTTCTATCCCATGTCAGACATATAACAAAACAACTTGGTATAATTTTGGCATCTTGATCATATTTGTGCAATGATTTGTTACATGCAAGGCTCAGTGAAATTACAGTTGTTAGCAGAGTGTAGTTTATCAAAATTACTTCCAATAATATCCTGCTCCCCATCTCTTGAACCTGTAAATTATGAAACTAAGCATAAAGAAATAAATTTCTGATAGTTGGCACTAACATCATACCTGAAAAGATAGCTTCCACATTGTTATTGACTGGGAAAGCTAGAGAAGTGATTCTGGAGATTATCCTTGATTTAAAAGTAGACTAAGGCCTGATAAACATGTATGATAAAATAATATTGTCACTGGTGAAAGAGCCAAATGATGTAGATTCTGAGAATGTGAGTGTTGATGATAGTGCCAAGGGCCTTTTGGAAAATCACAAAAAATGCCATTTTAGCAATTGGTTTTCATTGTCCTGGTGTCTTTTATCAAATAGCAAAAGAGAGTGCCAGTCCATTTCTATGGTTGTATAAGTCAGCAAAATTAGGGGTCAAGTAAGAGAGTTAATCTTTCTAGAGCTGATGGTAAATTTTTGAAATGTCTCACTTGTATATTTATATATCATTGGGCTCAAGAGTGAGATAAAAATTAAAGATCACCTGTTTCAGGAAGCAAATATTGTTCTCATGTATTTGATGGAAGAATACAGCATTTTATTGTCTCAGGAAAAATTGAACTCTAAAAAGTTTTTAAAAAAAATTTATCGGATTTTAATTAAACTTACAGGACATATACAGAAATGAATGAAATTATTTTTTTCTTAAAAAAAAAGTTATTTCTGTGTGAAATGACTGGAGCAAATGATAGATTCAAGAACAGTTGCTGGTATGATTGTTTCATGTAAACTTTGCCTCTCATTTAAGGGAAAAGTGACACCAGTTATTTGTATTTAAATTTTTTAATGGCAAAAGATTGCTTGAAATAAGTTATTCTTCTTTGTATTATTGAGGGAAGAAGAGTTGACATCAATACAGATATTTTTTAGTTTATCTTGCCATTGTTGAGCAAAGCTGTGGTGTAGAAAGGTGAAATACGTCTTAATTTTGAGGAGGACACTGTTTCTTTTCTTGGTAAAAATATAAAATTAACTACAACTGAATAAAGTCTTTACTATGTATCCATCACTAAAGCATTATGTTGATAACAGTGAAAAGATATTGTTTATCAAAAGAAATCAGCATAAAAGTCACATACAGGAAGTTTAAATTGCTTGGAAATACACACTTGTCATTGGATTCTTGTAATGAATATAAATGACATAAAAGGTCATAAAGTGCTTAATATGATTGATCATACCACTAGATATAGTGTTGTTGCTAACATTCTTAATAAGGAGAACGTTTCTATTGTTAAATGCATTTTTAAATATTAGATTACTTATGTTGGGACATCAAACTATGTTTGTCAGATAATGGAAGAGAATTTGACAACCAAGAGTTTAGAGTTGGCACAAAATTTGATTGTTATCATTCGGATAACAGCTGTTCAGTTTCTCTGGTGTAATAGGTTGGACATGTGTTAGTACCGATCTTGAGGATATGGTGACCAAAAATAATAGATGTCCAATGTGATTTTTATGTTGCACTTCGATGGGCTATTAGTGCAAAGAATGCATTACACAGTGTAACTGGTTACAGCCCAAATCAGTTGGTGTTTATTAGGAACCCCAAATTCCTACATTTTTAGAAAGAATTTCTACAAGGGAACTTTGGAGATCATTTATTGAAAGTGAGTCTTCTGAGAAAAGAAAAGCTTCAGTCTATCAAATACAACCAGCATTTTCACCAAGGAATACTAATGACTAATGGTGATGTAGTTTACAAAAAAAAAAGGAAAAAAGGGTTAGGGAAAAAAAAGGTATGAACCAAAACTGGATGCACCCAGTAATAGTTATTGGATAGGAGACAAAAGCAAGCACTGGTGAAACATGAAGAGATAAATGTTAGGTTACATCTGGTGATAATATTATTGTTCCTCTGTAAATGAACAGAGATTACTTAGGGTGAAAGACTTATAAAAGTCAGGAGAAAAAAAATTAAGTGATCTTGTCAATGATGAAAGTGATGATTTGAAAAAACATTAAAGTGATTAGCCATGTTGTTAAGGCTGGGGTTAGGGTTAGAATGGGGTATCCAGCACCGAAAGGTAACCCCTTATCATCCCCAAGCTAATGGAGAGATCAAGCGATTCTTCGCAACCATGTTGAAAGCCATTCGGCCGATGAACACAGAAGGAAAGGACTGGAGAAAACATCTAGGAAAATTCCTAATGTATTACCGAAATAGTCGACATGCCATGACGGGAGAAACTCCAGCTAAGCTACTCATGGGTAGGGAAGTAAACATCAACATACCAGGATTACAAAAGAAGCCTGAAAACCAAGCTTGGAGAACAGCACAGCAAAAAGACAAAAAAGGAAAAGATAGATTGAAAGATCGCACAGATCAGAAAAATAAAGCTAAACAAACTAACATAGAACCCGGAGATGTCATACTACTTAAACAAAGTAAACACAACAAGCTAATGCCAGTTTACCACCCAACACCATGGAGAGTAAAAGAATGCAGATAACGCGAGGTGACAAACTTATTTTATGACACACATCACAAATGAAAAGAATCCCCGAAGACAGGACTTGCCAACAACCAAGGGATGACGACTTCCCTTTCAACAACAACCTTGGAGGGCAGAAAAATATAGAACATGAGAGAGAAAGCGAGGACGAGGAGAAGGAAGAAGCAGATATCCCTATAGCCCTAAGACGAACAAAACACCATATAAGAAAACCCCGAAGGTATGCAGGCAGCAGAAGAGGGAAACAACCTGAATACAAAGGAGGGAGCAGATGTGATGTCTGCGCGAGTATAAATAGAACCCGCTCGGTTGAGGTAGGAACTCTTCATAGACAGCAAACCACTATTAATTGATATGCCCAGGAAGGAAGGAAGCAGTCTTTATAACCAAGTTATTAAAGAACCAATAATTAGATGCTATAAATAGTAAGAGCTATTCTGAAGCCTTCCTTAGAACAATTGGTCCTGATAGTATTTACAGAATCATACTGGAATTCTGTAACAAATCTTGCTTTATTTTCCTTTAACTTTTTTGCCCATGATAATCCATCTTTTAGTGATTCTGGCCTGCCCTGAGCTCATCAATTCATTACATAAACACTGATTTTAATCCAACTAATTCTATTTAACATGAAGCACAGCACCATCAGATGATGAACTCAATGCATCATTATTTTTTCCCTTATCTTCCCTAGAATATTTGTTTTATATCTTTCTCCTTTTAATTTCTTCTGGCTTCCAGTTAAACCACCATATTTTTAAAATCCAAGCAGAAAGATTCACTCCTATTCATGTAGATTCTTTTCTCTCTGCAGTCTTAAATTTCCTAGATGTTTTCTCCAGTCCTTTCCTTCTGTGTTCATCGGCCGAATGGCTTTCAACATGGTTGCGAAGAATTGCTTGATCTCTCCATTAGCTTGGGGATGATAAGGGGTTACCTTTCGGTGCTGGATACCCCATTCTTTGCAGAAGCGCTTAAACTCTGAGGATATGAACTGGGGTCCATTATCTGAAATGATAATCACTGGAATGCCATATGTATAGAAACACCTTTGGATTGTCGATATGATTGTATCAGCCCTGGTGGATTTGGTAACAAATGCCTCAAGCCATCTTGATCCTGCATCGATTATTCCGATTACATAATCCCCGCTAGGAAAAGGCCCACAGATGTCTACATGGAGTATTTCCCAGGGGCCTTTCATTTCAGCCATATGCACCGGGCAGTGGTTTCCTTTCAGGTCTAATGTTGTGCACGGGATACATCAGCTTATGGCAGCCTCTATGTCTTTGTCTATATTGGGCCACCATACCTTAGTTCTAAGCAGGGCTTTTGTTTTCATTATCCCCATATGTGTCTCATGCGCCAATTTCAGGATTCGTTTCTGTAGGTTTTGGGGTATGATGATTCTGGCTCCACGTATAACTACGCCTCATTTTGTTGTCAGTTCATTCCTCACGTGTTTAAAGGGTTCCGTTAACTTATTGGTCCAGTCGTTTTGTTGTATTGCCTTTTTCACTGCTGTGACGGTTGGATCCCGCTGAGATTCCTCCATTATTTCCGATAAGGTGATTGATTTTGGAATTCTGTTAGCTACAACCATGTTGATAAATCCTTCAGCAATCTCTTCTTCGGGTGAGACTATTTATTGATACTCCATAGGTTGCCGAGAGAGTATGTACACTGGGTTATCTTTACCGTTAATGTGTTTTATTGTATAATCATATTGTTGTAGGCGTAAAATCCATCCCAAAATTCGCGCGGAGGGGTTGCCTTTAGGATTGAAGATAGTTTTTAATGCTTGATGGTCGGTCATTATAAGAAAGTTCTTTCCATAAAGGTAAAAGTGGAATTTTTTGCAAGCCCATACAATTGCTAGGGCTTCTTTTTCTAATTGACAGTACCGGTGTTCGTCTTCGGTTAAAGTTGTGGATGCATAGCTGATGGGGATGAGTATCTCTTGTTTGTTTTGGCAAAGTATTGCTCCTAGTCCCATGGGACTGGCATCTACTATAACAGATGTTTGCAGTTTTGGATCAAAGTGCATGAGCGATTTGCTCTGAATGACTGCATTCTTTAGCATAAGAAAACAAGATTCTTCTTCCTCTGTCCACCGCCATTCCATGTTTACTCACGTTAACTTTTTTAATGGTTCGCTGAGTGTTGCCAGTTGTGGAATAAACTTTGCGAGGCAATTGATTGGACCTAAGAAACTACATATATCCTGGACGTTTTCAGGGTTTTTGAAATTTCTGATTGCTTTTATTTTCGAGTCAGTCAGTCTGATCCCTGTATTGGACACTATAAAACCATAGAATTCAATTTCTTCACTATGGAATATACTTTTGTGCTCTGCAATTGTGAGGTTGTTTTCTTTCAATGTGCCTAATACCATATTTAGGGTTCTGTTATGTTCTCTTGTGTCTTTGCCCCAGATTAGAATGTCGTCTGCCCCATTGCAGCAGTTAGGGATTTTCTGAAGGATTTGTTGAAGCAATCGTTGCCCTTTTTCGGCTGCAGATATAATCCCCATAACCAGTACCTTATATCGGTAGATTCCGAAGTTGCATGAAAAGGTAGTGATGTCTCTAGATTCAGGATCCAGTTCTATTTGGTGGTAATAAGAGTTTAGGTCGATTTTTGAGAAAATGTTTGCATTGCCAATTTCACTCAGTAACTGTTCAACTGTTGGTATTTTATAGCAGGTGCGTTTCACTGCTTTATTTGCCATGCGTAAATCAGCACATATTCTAATTCCTCTGTTTGGTTTCGGTACTGCTACTAACGGCGAGACCCACGGAGTGGGTCCTTCCACTCTTTCGATGATATCATTTTCTCGCATTTCATTGATTTTTTTTCTCTCTACTGCTTGTTGGATATTAAATGGTGTCCGTCTTGGCGGTTGTGCAACAGGTATAACGTTGTCGTCTATTCTAATTTTAAGTTGGAAATTTTTCATTCTTCCTAATCCTCCCAATGAGGGTAGGTGTTGATCTAGAATTTCTTTTGTGGATTTAGGGATACTTTTCGTCGTAATTGATTTCACCTGAAAAACTAATGCCTGGCTGTCTGAATTATTCGGATTCATCGATACTGGTTGGACTAATTGTGGCCGTCTGACATCTTTGTTTTCCCTTTACCACTATTCCTTTTGTTTTAAGCATGTTTTTTTTTTTTTGCTGTTGAGGGGGTAATGTTTCGTTAATTCAAAGTTTTACTCGTGTTGTTGTTGAATTTGAGTATTTTTTTTTGCTGTTGAGGGGGTAATGTTTCATTAATTCGAGGTTTTACTTGTGTTGTTGTTGAATTCGAGTACTTTTTTTTTTTCCTTTGCTGTTAATTCGAAGTTTTACTCATGTTGTTGTTAAATTCGAGTATTTTCTTCACTGTTGAGGGGGTAGTGTTTCGTTAATTCGAAGCTTGTCAAATTATCTCATCCTCGTCGCCAGGTTTGCTGTCTACTGAAGAGTTCCTACTTCAACCGAGCAGGTTCTATTTATACTCACGTGGACATCATAAGTGGTTCATTTGGTGGATGTTGGCAATTACATTTGGTTCTGTAAATGTATGAGAAATGTGCATTTTCGTTATGTTTGAACAGGAATTTCTTGTTTTTGATCTTTCTAAATGTGATCAAACAATATTTTAATGGTAATCGAAAGAAAGTTAACAGTATCAATTCAATGTGTGGATAATTTTTGCTAGGGGCAGGAGGACAAAAATTTTTAAGGTGTCTATTATTGATAAATTCGGGTCTAATCTTATTTTACTTGCATATTAAATATAGCTAATCTGAGAATATATTTGTTGTTAAACTGCTGTTCTCTATAATAAACTAAATAACTTCCTTTGTATGTATTTTGCATATTGTCAATTGGTTTTAATAAAATTTTATTAATCATTTTTAAGACATTCTATATATATATATATATATATAAAAAATATATTTTCTGTTTATACATTATTTTTATAGATATAATTTATTTAAGTAAATGCTCTGTTTTTTTTTCTATGCTTTCTTGCTTTGCCAAATCCAGTCAACCATTTTCAGCTGAATGCATTTACTTGTTTCTTTCCATCCCACTATTCTTTGCCTGCCTCAAATAACACACTCACCTAATTCTCTTCAATTTTGATTTAATTATAAACACTAATACTATAACCTCCTTTTCTCATTCTTGAACACACAAAATTTTCTGCTGTTCTGTTTAATTCCTCAAATATTTCTCATATATTTCCCCACTTAAGAGTCTTCTTGGAAGAATATCTTATGAGACCACTACTCACAAGGAATAGCATGTTGGTTGTGGGCATCTATTGCATGTTCTGGCCAAAATTGATCAATTTATGAAAAAGTGTCTTTTATAAATTGTTTCTTATAAATCTGTTAATTAATTTAATTTGGGATTTGCATCATTTCAACACCTGAATATAAAATTATGTATTTTTCATGTGGCTGTTGTCAAATATTTTTTGTCTATTTTACTCTTATGGTGTATTGATTTCTGTTCTTCTCTTTCATGTCTCTATTTCTTTTCATTGAGAAAACAAAGGAATTCATTTAATCCTCAAATAGCAGTACTGATTTAAAATTAATTTTTTTTTTTTTTTGTACACCATTTGTAGCTCAGTTAGTAAAGCACAGTTTGGAATTGGCTTGTCTCGCTATGGATTGACTTTCCATATGTAGATTTGGATCTTCATGGCAAATCCATGGACATATCAACGTGTCTTTTGAAATAAAAATTGAACTTGAATAAGTAATTTTAAAATAAGATAAAAAGAAGATGAAAGAAATAATTAAATAAAATCTCACTTTCAAAGTGTCTTTGAAAAAGATTGAATTATTTTCTTTTTTTAAATTTGTAATTTAATAGCAATGTAACACTGATAATTTTTAGCAGTAATGAAAAATATACCACTACATATTTGTAGTTTTAGTGTGTAATGGCTTTAAATTGGGAAAAGTGTACGCACATGTTTAAAGGGAGGTATAAATGAGTATAAAAAAGTTCTTGGGGTTTGATTCTTTCCTCAAATTTGTTCAGACATCAGAACAGTGAATCCAATCTTGATTGGCATGAGAACTTTTTAGCATCCCATTTTGTTTGTTTGTGTGTGTGTGTGTATATATATATATATATATATATATATATATATATATATAAATAAATGTGTGTGTGTCTATTGTATGACTGGATATGAGTGATGTCAGTTTAAATTTTGGTGTTGCTTTCCATAGTGGCCTCCTTGATACACTTTTGAACAAATTGCTGCAAAATAATTGTAGTTGCATTAATATTTTAACTTTATTTTTTAAAGTAAGAATAATATGAATGTAAAATTTCTACTATGATGAATATGAATTCATCTCTCCAAACAAAATTGAAAGCCCAAATATTCTTTCTACTTTGAAAATCTCTTTAAAATTATCACTTAAATAGGGTGATCTAAATATTTCCAAGTTGAAATCTTTTAGACTTTTGTCATTGTTACATCCAGATTTAGTTATATAAATCTAGAAGTATTTGATATTTGGAATATTACACCAACCAGTAGCTATTGTCTATTTTCATTTGTCTATTATTTGATCTTTAATGATTCAACAATTGGTGGGCAGACAAAGAAAGAATTCTTTAAAAAAAATATTTCTTTAAAAATCATGAAATTGTTCTTTTGGATTTTTAATTGTAAAAATAATGTAATTTTATTTTTGGGGGGTTGGGGGTGGGATGGAGATATATTACTTGATGAACTCAAGATGGCTAAATTTTGAATTGTCTCCCCTTGAACTTGAAATATTTGTAAAATTTTTAGCTTTATTTGCAAAAACAATTTATTCCTCAGGATAGTTTTTGTTAGAAACTTTTTTTTACAATTTGTTGACTTTTCTTTCCACTCAATTAAATGGTTTCCTTTGTTTCTTTTGCTTATTTTCAATATTTGTTTTGTCTTTATTTTGAAGCTTTAAAATAAAGGTAAGTTTTATTAACTGCATCTTTTATATTTTTATTATTTTATTTATAATATAACAAAATATTTTTTATCTTTAAATAAACTTTTACAAGTTTAATAAATTCTAAATCCAGGGTATGTACTGGAGAATATGACTGAATAGGTGCTAACAAGTTTGTTTATTTTTTAATGAATATATTATTCAAATAAATATTTTACTATGTATATTTTATCCTTGTTTTTTCATGTCTTTTTCTAAGAAAGTTTGACTTACAAAAAAAATCTTGTAATGAAATTATCAAAAGTCACTTAATATATATTTTGATATTTCTCAAAATGTTTAAGATTATATTTAGTGAGATTGTTTTCTTGGGAAGACAATAACTCCCCTCTATTCCATAGTTTGGAGAGCGATATTCTAAGCTAGAAATTTTGCTTTTTTGAAGGCAAATGTTGACAAATATATGGAATGTGCAGAAATAAAATGCAATTAAATTTTTATATTGTTCAATTTCTTCATTCTTTAAAATAAATTTACAATTGTCAGAAATCTGAAGTAGTCAGGAATTGAGAAAAAGAAATATTTTAGTTTTGTATTAAAGATATTACATTATCTTTCTACATTTACAGAGAAATACCTGACAGTTACCCAAGAAGAATATATATATATATATATATATATATATATATATATCATAATTGAGTACCATGATTATTCAATATTCTTTGGAACTACAGATTTTATTATCTATCCATAACAATTATCAGTGTGCTTTTTCCAGCCTTGTCTTGACAAAGTTTCAATCTAGCGTTTTGTGATTTACTGTACGCCTGTTAGCTTTTTTTTAATGGACCAACATTAGACTTTCATCCCTTACACATTTTCTCTTGTTTATCCGCTATAAACTTCTATAAGTAGAGATAATCAGTTAAAAGATCAGCTGTACAATAAATATATATATATAATAGAGCTATAATGTATATTAATAATAATTATATATTTTTATTTTTTACCCTCACTGGTAGCAACAAACATAATGTTGGGCATGAAACTCATAGTTGTGCTACCTGTGAGATGGTGTGTATGTATATATATATATATATATATATATACATACATACACACACACACTTCGTCTCATCTGGTGTGAGAGAATGGAAGATACATGAAAATCTAGCAAATATGATTCTCAGACATCTGTACTTTGTTACTTTTTTGGGAAGAGCTTGTTACTTTTTTTAATCAGGAAAGGGGATTTGAGAGTGACAAGAATGCAGCTTTTGCATATGAGCCTTACAACCATGTACTATTATCATTGAACCAAGTTGTTCTTTGTATATTAAACTAACTTTTTTTTATTATTTGATCTCAAACAAGTCTGTAAAGTCACTAAGATGCAAAGTGTTACTGAGTATGAAAGAATTAAAAAAAAATATATATTGAGAGAGAACAATAATAGGAATTATTGCATTTAAATTTCTGAAGATCAAAGTTGACTGGAAAGCAAAAAGCTGGATGAGAGTTCCACTGGCAAGAAATGTGAGAGAAGAAACTTTTAGCATAGAACTTATGGTTACATATAGTAATTTCAACTGTAACTAACTGCCAATCTAGTACTGTGCTTATATTCATGAAGTTGAGGTACCGAAGAGAAACTATCCTCAGAACAATTAGCATGAAAGCAATTCAAGAAAAAGCACAGGGAAGCCATGCTACGGTGGTGGGAAAGGGACTGAAGCTGATTTTCATAGTAATATTTTCATAATGTGTCACAAGATACATAGCATATTATGCATTGCTTTGACTTTTATTTCTTTAAATAATCATTAGCCATGTTATGTTTCCTAACTTTGATGTGGAGTTATTTTTCTTTTTTTATAAAGAAAAATGTGACCATGAATCCTAAATGTCACATGACACTATGGAAACAAAAAGAAACATCCAGTGGTGAGAGCACATGCTAGCCTCATTCTTTACAGTTTTTGTATGTTTGGTTTTGGTAAATAAGTAGTCTTCTGTAGCAATTATTGTAACTTTGCCAAAAACACAGGTGACATATGTACAAGTCCAAATATCAATGTTAGCAGAGAAGGTTAAGTAAATGGATATTTAAGTAATATTGTCACTTTGTCTTCATCAGATCTGATTTAGAAAGGTTTTCATTTATTTTTCACTTGTCAAATATAACAGGTTTTCTGTTTAACTGAATAAAGTAATTTAGTTCGAATTTTAAGATTGCTTTCTGTAAAAAGTGCTTTAAAAAAATCTTTTTAAAAGGGATCCCCAAATTTGTTGTATAATTAGAAAAAAAAGGGTCCATGTCTGCTTCTTATAATATGTAAAATATATAGGTTAGTTAAAAAAACAAGGACAAATGAAAGGGTACCAATATAATCAGTATGATAAACATTTATTAAATATTAATTATTGACTTTATGACAGAAATGAAGCATGGAAAGAAAAGTTTAAAGTTTGGAACTTTCAGACATGCCTGTGTCCTTCATCAACAGACCGAGGAATAAACAGAAAAATGGGAATTACTCACTGGCAGATGTTTTTGTGTATTTTCTGGTGGAAATTGTATTAGCAAAAACCTGATCTCTACCTGACTCCTTGATGTGCAAAACTTTTTATGAAAAAAAACTTAAACTTAAAATTTTGATCAGTGTAAAAGCATTAGACAGGCCTATTATTACTTGTGTGTGTCATGGGGGAGTGAGATTGTAAAGATAGATAAAGTGCACATAACAGTGTGTAAATATACACAAGCCACTACACAAACATGAATCTCAATACATATCAACCCCAACAAGATCAAATCCAGATACAGTGAGGACTCCTAAAACGCCTCGAAATGAGGAGAACACGGTCGGGGAGAGTGATCAAGACTCCAGTGAGACTGGAGGACTTCACCAAGTGAAGTAAGTCCAGAGTGAAAGGGCAGAATAATCCCTGTTAGGCAAGAGAGTAGTCGGCTCGATGACTGCCTAGGTCACCAGGACAAAGTTGTCTACCATTATTTTAGATACAGTTATTTTGCAAGAAAAGACTTTCTTGCAAAATAACTGTATCTAAAATAATGGTAGATGCCCGATTCACCCTTTCCCTCACTACATTCTCCTGTCGAGGTGTTTGTGGGGTAGGATTCACCTCTGTACACATTCTTGTGTTTGTTGATGCCTCGTTGTTTGCTTGGTATGACTGATGGCCCAATGCTGGTAATGGGGCTGCTTCTGCTGTTTTTTTTCAAGTCCACTCTATTTCGTCGACACAGCTCCCCATCAACCTTGATGTGGTATGACCTCGCATCCAGTCTCTGCCACACAATCACCTTTTTCCACTCTTTCTGTCCTTTCACATGTGGTTTGACATGCACCACATCTCCAGGAAATAAAGGTTGCAGAGATTTCACCTTTTGATGGAAGTACCGCTCTTGTTTCTTGTTGTCGTACTTCAGTTTTTTTCAGATTCCTGGGTATTTCTGGTCTTAGCAGTTCTTCCCTGGTTGGGAGAAGTGTTTTCGTTCTCCTTGGCATCAGCTTCTGTGCTGGTGACAGGAGACCTTTAGCCGGTGTGTTCCTGTGATCCAACATCGCTAGGTATGGGTCAGCCTTATCTTCCATGGCTTGCCGGAAAAGGTTCTTTGCCATCTTTACTGCTGATTCCACTTTGCCATTTGCTTTGCTGTTGTAAGGACTGACAGGTGTATGTGTAAAACACCATTTTCTTGAAAAGGCGGTGAATTCCTGACCACTAAATTGGGGTCCGCTATCAGTGACAATCTGGTCTGGTATTCCATGTCTTGCAAAGTGGTGTTTAAGTTTAGTGATCACCGTCTTTGCTTGTGTATTTGGAAAATGATCAATCTCCCAGAAATTGCTCATATAATCTACTGTACATAGATAGTCCCTATCCGTGAACATAAACAGATCCACTCCGATTTTTGCCCAGAGTCTCTCAGGAATTTCATGTACCATTAAAGGTTTTGCAGGATTAGCTACTTCATATTTCCTGCATGTGGGGCATTTTGCAACATAGTCTCTGATGTCACTGTTCATATTGGGCCAGTATAAGCATTCTCTGGCACTTCTGCAACATCCTTCTACTCCTAGGTGTGTGGAATGTAATTTTTCTTTCAAAACAGCCTGCTGGCTAGTTGGAACTACCACACGGTTTCCTCTAAAAATTAACCCGTCTTGTACCGTCATTTCATTCCGCATGCTGAAGTATTGTCTCACCTCTGGGTCAAGATGTAATTTGTCATCTGGCCATCCTTCTAATATTACCTGCTGCAACTGTTGCATGCTTCTGTCTTCCTTCATGGCCAATCGCAGTTCGAACAGCCTCCTCTCTGTTACTGGAATGTACTCGGTTCCCCTGACATCCTCATCATCATATTCCCCGCTCACTTCGGGGATATATGCTCTTGATAGTGTATCCACGAGGAACATCTTCTTACCTGGATGATTCAGAACTGTGGCATTGTATCTTTGCAACCGCATCAACATGTTCTGCAGGCGCTTTGGGCACTTCCCCAATTCTTTTTTCATTATCGCCTCCAATGGCCTATGATCGCTCAGTACTGTAACTTGTTGACCAAATGTATATTGGTGAAACCGTTCGCATGTGTAGACTACAACTAACAGTTCTTTTTCAATCTGTGCATATCGGGTTTCCGTGTCAGTAAGGGCCCGACTGATATAGGCTAGAGGTTGACCTTCTTGCAGCAGTGCAGCTCCCATGCCCTTCTCACTTGCATCACATTGGATGACCAGAGGTTTGCTGTGATCATAGTATCTCAGTACAGGTGCTTCACTCACTAACTTTTTTATTTTTGCAAAAGCTTCTTCATGGATTTGGGACCACGTCCATGGCACATCTGTCTTTGTCAGATTGCGGATGGGAGCCATCATGTCTAAGATGTGTGGTAGAAATTTTGCCAGATAGTTCACAAACCCACCTAAGCGTTGCACTCCCTTTACATCTGTTGGACATGGCATCTCTGTTATGGCTTTTACCTTCTCTGGGTCGGGACGTAAACCTTCACTGGTTACCAAATGTCCCAGGAAAGATAGAGAGGTTTGCCGTAAGTCCATTTTCTCCGCATTCAACCGCATTCCACGCTCACGACATCTCTGTAACAGCTTTCTGAGATTCCTGTCATGATCAGCCATGCCTTCTTCCATTGTTTTTCCATTTCCAATCACCAGAAGATCATCTGCTTTGTTGACCACACCTTCCAAGTCAGCGACATTGTTATACATCTTCTGAAATATCTCTGGAGCTGGAGCAATTCCAAATGGCAACACTTTCCACCAAAATCATCCAAATGGAGTGGCGAACGTTGTCAAGTGAATACTTGCTTCATCCATTTTCAGATGCCAAAATCCATCCCGTAGACCCAGGGTAGAGAATACCTTGCCCTCAGCCAGTTCTGGTAGTAGATCTTCCAGTACAGGTAACTGGAAATGTTCCCGTTTAAGAGCCTTATTTAGTGGTCTTGGGTCTATACGGACTCGCAATTTTCCATTTTTCTTGACCACTAGTGCTAATGCACTCACCCATGGTGTTGGCTCAATCACCTTCTTTTCTACCAGTCTTTTTAGCTAGGCTTTCAATTTCCCCTTAATAGCTACAGGTACTCTTCATGCTGCTGCAACATGTGGTGTTATGCTTGGGCCCACCTCCAAATGTACCTCATCAGGTAGTTGACCCAACTTATCCTCAAATACATCCTTGAATTCTCTTAGAATTTTGTCCGGATGTTGGCTACCGAACTTGACCAGTTCAGATACTCTAGCAACCATCCTGAACTTGTCGTTATTGATAGTAACGAGTTCCATCTTTTGGATTGCAGTCGCACCAAGTAGGAGATGAAAATCCTCCTGTACCACCAAAAACTTTATGGCATATTTGCGTCCAGTTTAAGGGTTTATCATTTTAACTCGACATTCTCCTAATGGTTTCAATTCTGTTCCATTCCACATCATAAGGGTCTTATTTGAGGGTTTCTAGATTTTCCCCCATCAAATGCTTCGCATTCAATATGTTTACTGAAGTTCCACTATCTAACAGAAAATCAATTGGTTTTCCCTCCACCATCATTTCTGCTTTTATGATTTCCTGACTTACAACATTCACTTTCTCCCTTATTGTGATGCTGTCTATGTGTCCATATTCTGAACTATTACTGCTGCTATCACTGCCACATTGATGTGTCTTGACTGCCCGAACATTCTTTTTCCTCAACGATTTCCATTTCATAGCAAAGTGGTTCTTTCCATTGCACTTGAAACACGTTTTCCCAAATGCAGGACACAACTCTCTACTCAGTTCATGTCGTGATGCACACGACTTGCACACTCTCAGTCTTTGTGTCGACGGTTCTCCCCTTGGCCTGGTATTGACTATGTTCACCCCCTCAGGTCTTAGGGCTCGGGACTGCTGTGTGGCATTTTCTGACAGCTTACATATGTGACATATGTAAGTGAGACAGTTGGACTTACAAAGATGTATAGACATATATGTCTATACATCTTTGTAAGTCCAATTGTCTCACTTTCAGCAGCTCAGCTTGTGTATGAGGGTTGTGTACCCCTAAGACTATTAGGTATCGCAGTATGGATGTAGCACACTTGTCACAAAAATTACAGGTTTTGGCTAGCGTCCGAAGCGCCGTAATAAACGCTTCAACAGTTTCCGAGTCTCCCTGTTTCCTAGTACAGAAAACGTAACGCTCGTACGTTTCGTTCGTTTCTCCTATAACGTATTCATCAAATGCCCGAATTATTTTGTTGGGGGTTCTCTCCTCTTCAGATGTCGAAAATTGAAATCCATAATAGACTTCTAAATGCTTCGCCGCCTAATGTATGTAACAATAACGCTGTTTGGTATTGTATCGGCCGCCTCGTTAGATACGTAATAATGGCATAGTTATGCCATTTCAGCTTAAAAAGCTTCCAATTTGCCAATAAATTACCCTCCATACACAGGGGTTGCGGTGGTCTAATGCCAGCCACAGGTCTGTTTGTGGTTTCCATATCAAGTTCGGACATTTTTCCGTACACACGTGTTTAGTTTACCAATTAAACAAGAACGATAACGATAAATCTTTACTTATCTGCGTGCGTATTTCTAAAATACTTTTCTTGTTTTTTTCTTCTTGTCTGGGAGTTCTTTTATCCCACTTCTACCACCATGTTTCACGTTCGTTATGACGGATGACCACCGATATTGAAGAACACCAACAACGTACATCCATTAATTACGCCATGCTTTATTTCTGTAGAGACTACATGCTGGGCCCAAAGAAGGGGACATTCACCATCTGCTGGTGAAGACCCTGACTTAGTTCCTCATGCAACAGGGTATTTGTATTGGGTATGTGTAGTAATGAGGGTAAAATAAATAACTTTTAAAATTTGAATGTTTGTTTTTAACTCGTGTGTATACATGAGTTTATTCTATAAAAATGCAAAACCTAATTGGGTGTGTGCGTATATAGGTGATGGAAATTAGGTAATTGCATACTACTTAATTTATAATCAGCGGAATCACTGAAGCATTCACTTGTTTAAAAAATAATTAACTTTATGAACCCCCTCCCCACAACAAATTTTTTCTTACCTGAAAGATCCAGTCCGTTTGCTTTATCTTTCTATTAAACTCGGAAATTGTTAAATTTTGCCATAACTCCCCCACGTTCTTATTCTTACTGCTACTACACACAACTTGACACCCTTCCGCACCCCATAAACAGACTGCTTCATATCATTGGGCTCTCATTGTCACCCTCCTCTCTTTTTCACTTTTTTTTTTCTCTCTCTCTTAATAAACAGATATATCGTCACTGTAGTGAGGTGTCCTTCGTTCGTGTGTTGGTGCAGTTTCATTAAAAAAAAATATTTTCTCTTCTCAAAGTGAACATGGTGGCCATGTAGCCAGAAAGGCAGTGTTTTACTTTTACAAATAATTGAACAATCAACACTGGAGGAATTCACCTGGACCAAACAATGAAACGAAGAAGCAGCTATGTAACGTGTTGCGTTGTCGGATTATTGTTTTTTCTTTTTTCTCTCTCTCTCTCAACTGCTGCTTTCTGTTTATCGCTTGACGGCTGCCGTCAGATTAGATGAGAAGTACGGAGAGAGAAATATATGATGAAACAGTAAACACAAGAAGGATCATTTCTAAACTGAAATCGGACCAGTGTCTTTTGGTTTGCATATTTCAACTGAATCAACTGCAAACGGATTTAAAAAGTCTTTCTTTCTCTATTCGACTGCTTAGTTGTTTTTCTCATGGAGGAACCAGAGGTGTGTCATTTGGTTGTGGAACCTGTGTTGGGCTCTGATTGCGAGTGCCAACAACTGCCAAATTTTAGTAACAACAACAACAACACCAACAACAACAGTCTGAACAACAATAACAACAATGAAGAGGACAAGGCTGACCATCATCTTAGGGAAACGCTGGAAAGACATCGGCAGGAATTCAAATTACAAAAAGAAGAATTTGAACAGCAGCAGCAACACCAACGGATCGTCATTGAGTATGATCACATTTTGACCCTTTGCCCCACCCCTGCTCTTATTGTTTAAATTTAAAGTGTAAAAAACAAAACAAACAAACAAACAAAAAAAACAGCAAAAAGCGCAGGATGAGCGGGTGGGGAGATTATTTATTTCAGTTTGAAAAATGAACGTTATTAAAAAAAGAAGAAAAAATCAAATTATTTCGGTCAAACAAAATTAATACATGTAAAAAATGGTGAAGGCGTGCAGCAAATTAATGAATTGTGATTGATAAACCTAAGTAGAAACTTAATTGCAGTTGTAAATAAATATGAAATTGGTTAGCATGTGTTAAAAAAATTGACTTGAATAATTGTCAACAATTCCTTAATTTCTGAGCAAAAACTGAATTAATCTTTTTAAATGTGAAAGGAAAAAATTACATAGCTATAGGAAAAGGAAGATTACATTATTTAATGCTCCTTTTCCTTTAATTTAAATACATAAATATAATTCCTTTATTTTACATAACTTTCCACTGATGCAAGCTTTTCTTACAGACCATTAATATATAATAAAACTGACATCGAGAAACTTTGACTCAAACTGAATTATCAAATGATAAAGTAAAGTGAAACTAAATATTTACTTAAGAGAAAACATGCTTTTATCAGAATTTTTTTTTTTCTCCAACAAATGTTCTGGTCTAATTGTTTAATAACATGTCTATTAATGATACTTTTGCAGTAATAGAATATGCTCAACTTTGATACCATTCTTTTTTTTTTTTTTTTTTTTAAATCTCTCTGCATATACAGCAAATACCTACATATCCATTACAAAGAGATTTAAACAAATGTAAAGCGCACATCCTCTCAATGTGATATGTCTTTGTATAATCCATGTACTTAACACATTTGATAACTGAAAATTAAACCTATTATGAATAACCAGGACACATGTTTTTTTTTTTTTGTTATTCATTTAATATGGTGGATTCTTTCCTAATTTGCCAATTAAAAAAAATTTACATTTTTGTGTGTGTGTGTGTGTGTGTGTGTGTGTGTGTGTGTGTGTGTGTGTGAGACATGACAATGTGTATGGTTTCTATTTTATAAGGGATTTAGAATCCTGGGAATAGAATTTTTCTAACGTGTTTATTGTTCAACCAGTGTAAAGAAGTCCTATTTTCTTTAAATTTGTTTTAATTCATTGTACAAATCTTAATGGTTTCAAAATAAAAAGGCAAGTACTTCTATCTTGATTTTAATCCAAATCCTGTTTGTGTGTGTATGCCACTATGAATGTTGATATATGATGTGCACTCTTTAGGACAAAGGTTAAATTTTGCAACCAAATTGATAAGCATTTATAGCAGACATTTGTAAGCTCCATAAAAGCAAACAGAAAATGGGTGCTTTTGTCAGAAGATCTGGATTTCAATTTGAGGCTCTAAATGACATAGACTATTCTTTTTTCATCAAATGATGATAGTTAAATTTTAATTGCTGTTTTGTTTTTATCATTCTTATGATGTAACAAAAATAAAAAAGTAGTTTTCAGCTGACTGACATCCCTTCAGAGGCAGTAGGAATTAGTTGACTTATAAAAGCCTGTCTTTTGTTCTCATTAGTGACTAAATGTAGATCCCAATGTCACTGAACCTCTCTGCTCCTGGATGCTGTTGAAAAGTGAAGTTGTTGCTTAAGAGCCTCATAAGTTAGTTTTTTTAATTTATTTATTTTTTTTATTTTGAACTTGTTTTTCTCTTCAGTTAACATTTAACTCTTTTCTATTTCTTTGACAGTAATATTTGGGTGGGAATAAATCGATCATCACTTGATATTTACAATCCTTGAAGTTGGCATTTCAGGGGAATTTCAGTTTGGATTTGTTTTGGGTGGGTGGCACACAAAAAAATGAGGATTTAAAAAAATGACAAGGTACTGAATAGCCAACTTAATAATGAATTTCATTTGGGCCAGAATATCAACTAATAAAATTGTACAATAGATCTGCAAGTAAAATGTTGTCAGAGCTTGATTTATTGCATTCCATCTGTTGAATCAAAACCATGAAGCTTTTAAAGATTTGGTAAGACTGTTATGGCTTCCATTTGAAGAAATGTCCAGTCAAACAGAGCCTGGGATGTTCTGACAAGTTAAAGGTTGAAAAAAAAACTTTTCCATATAGTCACCATAGTATTCTACAAAGTGTAGATAAAATTATGAAAGGCAAATATTAGTTTGGGATAGCATGTTGATTAGTATACATGTCAGCCTTGGCTCTTAGGTAGTAGGATCAAAGCTAAGTTTTTCTTAAATTTTATTGTCATGACATATAATTTCCCTTCAGCCTAATAAGGCAGTCATTGCATTCTGAACACATTGTATTCTTAATAGAAGTTGATTTCATTTGTGTTTTTCTTCATTGTTGGTTATAGTTTACAAGTCAGACCTCTGTCTCTTTTTTTAACTTGTTTTGGCCCCTAATTTCAGTTATTCAATAGCAAGTTGTCCTGAGAAAATGATCAAAATAAGTCCATATGGATTCCAGAAAGATGTAGTTGTAATTTGAACTTCTGTCAAGTTTTTACCATATTAGCTTGTTGAATCAACTGTTTAGATGCACATACATACATACATACATACATACATATATACATATATATAAATAGTATTTCAAGAAAAATGTTAAAAATCTGCATAAAACATAAAGGCAACAAATTAAACAGATTCAAATTTATGACAGACACATTATTCGATCATATTCTATAATTAATCAGTTTCAGATAAAAACATTTTTTATTGAAAATTATTAATAGAATAGAATATCCTGAGTGGATACCAACTTAAAAAAAATTATAATTTATGGAGAAATAAAATTTACACAGCATTTAAAACATATATCAAATTTATTAATTGTCATAGTTTGAGCTTTTAAGCATGTATGGTTATTAAATTAGTTGACATTTGATACTCTTCAAGTAACACACATTCAGCTGAAGATTTTTCTGTTAAATATTCATATGCTTTTTATGCCCACTATTATATCCACATGCTAGGCATAAATAAAAGCAAAACTTATTTAGTAGTCAGTCCAGACAGTCTGTGTGATGATACAAGTAACAAGCCAGAAGTAACTGTCCAAATTAGTCATTAAGAAATCTATGTCTGTGTATAGTCTATTCAATATTGAATGAAAACTGTCTTCATAAGAAGAAAATGGACTTATAAAAAAAAAAATGAAAACAGTTTCTGTAAATCACCACAACTATTACAAAAATATAAAAATTTTGGATTTACACTTTATCTGCCTTTACCTTGCTTTTTCTTTGTTGACGTGTGAAAATCTTTACCTTTCACCCACTCAATCTCCCCCCCCACACACACACACATGATGGAATTTTGTTATGTGAGGACCTGACAAACTCATTCAGTTTTTATGTTTGTGCTGTATGTGACACTTCAGCCCCACTAGTGACTTGCGTACAAGTTCACATATTGTGCAATAGCAAGGATCTCGTGAGACATAGCCACAGGAATATTCGCTGGCACTTTTTGCCATTGTCTTTCATCTCTTAGCTAGTCAATATGACTGATTTCGGACACCACTCAAATATCTCAAGTAAATTGGTTCTATCCAGGGCAACTTGCTCAAAGTTAGTATGAGGCACATTGACAGCTGAGAAGTTACTCTTTAGCTTGTCTTTATACCTGAGCCACAGCTGCCCAACAGGCCTTTGTCCACTGTCATATATATATATATATATATATATATAGTGTATTGGGGCAGCAGATCATTATTCAAACATATATTGCTAAATATAACAGTCAATGAATGTCTATTATATTTGATCATGAGCTGTTGTAAACTTTGTATACTTGCTTTAATTTAAGGAGAAAAAAGACAAAAATATCCAAATATTGGAATATATATATATATATATATATATATATATATATATATATATATATATATAATTTGTTTTTGTTTTTTTTTTCATAGTGCTGAAGGTTTGTGTGAGATTTCCTTTTTTTTATGTATTCATTTATTTATTTTTACTATTATATATTTATAAATAACCAGTGTTAATGAATGTGCCATGAATGGAATAAAGTCAAAATCTCTTACTTATGAAGACTCGGTAGTTACAGTGTTTTTATTGTATTGAAACAAATGCAATTGAGTAAGAAGGTAGGGACCCAGAGTTTGACAGGCTAATCTGTTATAACTTATTCTTTTGTGTAATGTCTTATGTCTTTCTGACTGCATATTGCTAATTACTCTGAGCTCGGTTGATCCTAGCTTATTAGAAAATTTCATTTCTACATTACACCTATTTATAAAAGAAACTATGTTATTTTATAGTGTATCAGCTGTCTGTAAAAAAAAAAATTTACTCTGACATAGAACTCAAATCCAACATAATGTAAGTTTTTTTTTTGTTTTTTTTTTTTTTTTTCCTTCTATGTCTATTTGATTAGGATTTTGTACTCAAATTGTGCCGGATGCAAATCCGCAACAACTGACAAACTTCCTGAACAAACACACTATTCTCTTGGTGCGCCTGGTGTAAAATCGCAACGACTGATAAACTTCCTCAATTTGTTCTCAATAATCTCTTCCTGCACCTCTGCTTTCTCCTTTACACGATTCTCCTCCCACGTTGCAAAATAGACTCTTTTTTTTGTATCTGTCTCAGTGACAAGTGTTCGGCATTTTTATGTCCTTTTTCGGCCTTCCTTCATTTGCATGCGTGAATTCACTTTCCGTGGTTTTACATTATCGCCCGCAAGAGGATACGTGACCATTCGCAATATAAGCTTGCTAGGGGCAGCCATGTTTTTTTCAGTCAAAAAAATGAACCTTGCACGCGGAACATATATGCTGCCGTTTGCGATCAGGTGGGTGATTATTTTTGTTCCAATTTTCACTACACCCCGCCCTGATCTCATGATCACAAATATCGCATGGGTGTGGCGCTCGTTTCCTCCGGGTGCTTCTTCTCAGAGGTGTAGGGTGCTCTTCTGTCAGGTTTCCCACATTCCCTGTATCTCCACTGATTTGGTCATTCTCATCTTCAGGTACTTCTTCAGATGCTGATTGTGCAGATGAATGTTGGCTTTCCGATCCACACGTCATTCTGACCCACATATCAATACTAAACGATGTGTCACTTTCGTTTTCTTCCATAACGGCTGATTCATCGCGCCTGCGAAGGTCTTTCACATGGCAGGGTGTGCCATTGACCAGCACTGTCTGAGGACTGATAACTCCATCAGCCAGTTTTTTTGCCAAATCTGGTAGTGCATCGGCCGTCCGGTGGTTTGACCCAAACAGGCTCTCCAACTTGGTATATCTTACTTCTGACTTCAGGAGGTGACGGTTTGGGGTCTATGCCTTTCACGCGCTGCTCATACTGGTATATGTCATTTGCTGGTGCGCTAGACGTCGTTTCGTTATCTTTGGGTGTCGCATTATACCAGTACACAGCCTCCAGTATTGAGCACCATGACTTCGCAGCTATTCTCTTGACAGTACGGTGACACTGCTCCACAATGCCGTTACCCTCTGGAACATAAGCACACCGGTATTGCATTCGTATACCCCATTCGTCTGTGAAAGCGAGGAAAGTTTGAAACGTGTCGGCCCGCAATCGGTCAGCATCAGAAATCCATTGCCACTGTAATGGGTTATATCCATACCAAGCCGATACCAGTTGTACTTCCACTTCAATTCTTCCCTTTTTCCACCGGGCTGGAGCTGGGTCAATCGATTGGTATTCTTCACAAGTTTGTATTATCGATCTGACTATTGCTTTCGTGGTAGAGGGGCATATCCTACGACAGAAATAGGTCATACGTCGGATGCCAGGATGTCCACATTGTCGATGTATGGTTCGGATTCGTTCAGGTGTTAATTGACCCGTCAGGGTGCCAAACATCAGAGGTGAGGAATCTGACCTGTGCCTTATCAAATTTAGCCATCTCTTTGGTACTCGAGTCAGCTCATCTGCTTAATTCTGCTCCGACGCAACAAAAGTAACATCAACTTGGAGGCCATACTCGTGGATTAGCAGTTGCAGGATTGTCAGCCTTCTTTGAACCAGCATCTCGCTAGCCACTTTGGTTCTTACTCAGGCTGTTCCCGTCAATTTGTCGGTTAACCAATGGTAGATGCACACAGAGTCTGTGTGCAGATGAACTGTTTTGGCTTGCCATTGCAGCGCAAGGTTGAGACCTTTCACTGTGGCGTCAAGCTCTGCTAAATTTATATGCTGAGTGTCGTTCGTCAGACGAAGCAAGCATGCATCCTCCAGGATGTCACCATGTCTTTCTAACACCACGCCAGTCGCCAAAGAGCTTGCATCAACCGATGTGTTCATCTCTTCTCCAGATATGCTCCAGTTACCTCGAACATGGTCATCATGGGTGACCCTTGCCAGTACTTCTTCCACGACTTGCCTGAGGAGACATCATCGATCGGGTCATCCCATCCCTTGGTCTTCGTGGTCATGCATCTCTTTAGGACTCCGGCTATCATGTGCAGCTAGCTGCAAACAGGGAAGTGACCCACCAACTTCCCACACAAGGAAAATATGGTGTGTCGCGTCATCTCGGCTGGGGGTTCTGGAATTGCAGTTCCTCGCTTCCAACATAAAGTGTCACGCTCTCCCCAGACCTTAAGACCCAGCACTAGCTCCGTACTTTAGGCACTCAGGGTCTTTACAAGTTAAACCAAAGGATTCCAACTTAGTCTTGACCTCGTCTGCTGATAATTCATTCTCATTTACATATATGTTGTCAATGTAGGATGACGTCGCCTTCTTCATCTGTTCTTCTTGTGCCAACACTGTACTGACGATAGCCTTCATGATCATTGGTGCCACATTTAGCCCGATGCCAAACCACGTGAGGCAATATATTTTCCACTTGACCAGTGCTGTCTGAAATGCCTAGAGAGACTCGTGGACTCATACTTGTTAAGTAGGCCCTCCACAGGTCAAGCAGTGCCACATTGACTCCATGCTGATGCCACTCCCTCAATTTGGCTGTATATATGTCTGCACCCACAGTGAAGGCATCCACATGTTCGTTGAGCTCCCTGTAGTCCATCACCGGGCGCACCTTGCCTTTGGTATGTTGTACGACAGCCATTAAAGGAATAAAACCCTTAGGAGGTTCTAGTCATTCCTGGGGGTATGGGATCAACCAACCGTTTGTGATCCACATTTGCAGTTCCCTCTCGTACTCTCCCCTTATGTTATCGGGTATCTTATATTCTGCAACTTTATTACGAAGGGGAGTTGGTGCATCTTTCAGGGACCATTTCCATTTGGCAGTCCATATCCTCTTGTTATGATCAAAAGCGGCCTCAAAATCCGGTTCTTTGATGTAAAGGGCTGCACATGCTTGTTTTCCTCCACCGAGTTTCACGTCTCCGGCTGACGTGATCGTGACGCCTCCTAGTGCTCGTATCGCGTCAATTCTGATCAGTAGGTCATAACCGAGAGGCTTCTCTCGAGCTACTAAAACGTTAACCTCGGCATAACCACCTCCATGAGTGAGGATTGACACGCTCCCCACTCCACAAGATGCCCGGTACATTCCATCAATTGTCCGCATTTCTACTTGTTGTTTACTCCATACCTTACATTGGTCAGCTCTAACTATCGACCGGGAACATCCAGTGTCGACGAGCGCTGAACATCGCACACCATCAACTTGCACATTAACTACAGGCAATGCCGCATTTACTGGCCAAGAGGGGGGGCGAGGCTAGTGACGGCACCTTGTCCCCGGACCCGTTTTCCCAAACAATTTTGCGCTATGTGGCCCAGCTCGTTACAGTGATGGCAGCACAATTGCTCCCGTGTTCTTTGGTTATTGGCACCTCCTGCATTACCCTGGCCTCGACAGTGCCTGGAGTAGTGGTTAGGACCACCACATCTGTAGCATTGTGGGCTTTCTCGTGGCCTTAGCACTGCCGCAACCAGTTCTGTGTTTTTCAGAACGTTTCAGGGCCCTGGCTAGCAATTCATCGATTCCTAGGTCGTCCAGTCTCGAGGATGTTCGCAGCAGCCGACTAACATTGTCAGGAAGTCCAGCCAAAAAAGCACATTCCAATATGCGGTCAGTTGCTCCGCCAAATGGTACCGCTAGCTTCCTTAAATCGACTAGATAGACGTCCACCGTCTCACCTGGTTCGAGCCATCACTCGACAAACTGTTTCCATGCGATGAACGAGTCTGTCCACATCATACCTAAGGTGTTAGTATACCGCATAGGCCCCTTTCGTGATTCTCAGTGGGATCACTGTCGCTGGTTCTTTCACCTTAAACAGTCTGCAGACCTGTTCAGCTTTTTCGAACCATTCGATGATGGATGGGCCCATGAGAGAGCCGTCTAATTCTGGAATTAACTTCAGGTCGAACTTATCCATAGTTAATAAATGCTGAAATAGCTTGTGCCGGATGCAAATCCGCGACGACTGACAAACTTCCTGAACAAACACACTATTCTCTTGGTGCGCTTGGTGTAAAATCGCAACGACTGATAAACTTCTTCAATTTGTTCTCAATAATCTCTTCCTGCACCTCTGCTTTCTCCTTTACACGATTCTCCTCCCACGTTGCAAAATAGACTCTTTTTTTGTATCTGTCTCAGTGACGAGTGTTCTGCGTTTTTATGTCCTTTTCTGCCTTCCTTCATTTGCATGCGTGAATTCACTTTCCGTGGTTTTACACAACCGCCCGCAAGAGGATACGTGAACATTCACAATATAAGCTTGCTGGGGGCAGTCATGTTTTTTCCAGTCAAAAAAAATAAACCTTGCACGCGGAACATATACACTGCCGTTTGCGATCAGGTGAGTGATTATTTTTGTTCCAATTTTCCCTACACAAATATCAGACATCTACATTCTTCCATCATTCTGTTTTGATTAATCTCACTTTCATTAGCCTTAGTAAAATTTCTTAGGATATTTTCGCTTCTGTTCTATTTTTTCTTATTCTTAGATAATATCAATTCCAGTAAGTTTAATAATTAAAATGAAAACATTTTTTTAATTTATCAAACTTTTGACAATGCTTTCTTCAATCATGATTTCACATTTTTTTTTATTGCAACAAATCTGAAAATAAAGAATAAGCTTCAGTTAATGCCAAAATATATAATTCCTTCACCCCCCCCCAACCTTGTTTTTTAAAATTCAATATTAGCTTTACTTGATAATTTTTGGTTTCAACTCACTTTACAAAAATCTTACATGGAGAATATTGTTTTCTAGGCTTCATCTGTTTATGTATCTATATTCTGAGATCATGTAAAACATGATTATCAATATTTATGAAGTCTGACCAAAGAACAAATTTGGATAGGAAGAGTGTTACATCAATCTTTCAAATTCACTTGTTGAGAGTATAATCATTTTGGAACATAAACCTTTTACTTGGTGGCACAGTTACTAACATCTTAATTACAAGGCCAACTAAAGTGATAAGGAAATACATTAACAAAAAAAATAAAAAATGAAAAACAAAAAGAAACCCAGTTGATTCCCTTTTGCTTGAAAATCAATTCTCTAATCTCAAAGATATGTCTTTATGATGGGTGATATTTATTTTTATTAAAAACTCTCCTCTGTATCTACCTTTTTTCTCTCTGCAAATAGAACTTTTTGTCATTGTGAAGTATGGAAAATTAAGATGGTCAGTCGGTAAAGAATTCCTTTGACCTGTGGCAGTTTAAAAAGTCCATATTACTTGGCTTTTCTTTTTCCAGATCTTAATTTGTAGGTATGCTATATTTTCTTTTCTATCTGGAAAATAATTACATATTTGTGTGTGAATATAAAATGGTTGAGAAATAGGTATGAAATTGTTTTCATTTTTTTATTTTGTTATATCAATAACTGCACATTCATATCTTGATTTTACATGTGTGTATGTAATATATATGAGAGAGAGATTAAAGGTAATAAATCTGTTGGTATATAATCCAAGTGGATCCTAGTAATATAAAATATTAAAACTGATCCACAAAAAGAGCTCAATGTATTTATTATTACAGAGCAGAAATTAATACACAATAAAATCCAAAATCACCTCATATTTGGATTTTATAGTGTATTATATATAATCAAGATACACACTAAAGCAATTAATTTCCTATACATACAATATCATCTCTAAATATATGTGTGCGTATGTGTGCATGCACACACATACTAATTAACTGAACTAGTAGTAATTACAGATCCTGCTTATATTTACTCTTGCTTTCTCATTCTGCTTTGCTTTTCATAATGAGTGACCAGGAAGCTATAATATATCTCTAGTTAATTTTGAACATTACATATTATTGGTGATTAATGTTGTCTGTCAACTTTTAAGTTAAAAACATATGAATAGGAACATAAAACCAACATTCATCTTAAGAAGTAGAAAACATAAAGTGACTCACTTCAAATATATTTATAATTTATTTTGACCAACACAAAACAACTTTAATTCACTAAGATTTTAGAATTTATTCATCTCAGATGCGCAAAACAAATAACTTGCCTGCACTAATGTGAAGGGTGATACTGAGATCTGGATTTGCAATATGTAGGCCAGGTCTGGTTCAAAGGTAGTGATTTTAGAAATTGGTTGGAAAAGGCCAAGATCAGTGTCTCACCACCAGTGGATGGCCACACAGTGCTGCTGCCATCTTTTGGTAAAACATGAAATTGCATTTCTTTGGTGTGTACTTTACATACTGTGACTGACAATGCTTGTAGGCTGTAAGTGATACATTCTATAACAAAATATGGGGTCATATGAAATTTGACCACAGCTCATAATTGGCCATGCCAGTTTTAAAGCAATGTCTCATTTTTCATAATCAGTTGATTTCATATCTTTGTACCCACCAAGGTACACATAAATCAAAAAGGGGGTATACTGCATTCATTTTGTGCAACACCATTGGATCAAATGCATCGAAATTTGTATTGCTAACCAAGTGAATGACCTTTGCCAGCTAAACCCCATCTTAAATCACCTTGTTTCATTGATATATATTATGCAATCTTTTTTTTACATTTTCTTTTATAATGTGTTTAAAACTAAAGTACTTATTCATTGTATTTTGTCCAAACTGTCATGCTCAAATCACTTTTGCCTCAGCTGTTCCTTTTGTGCACTTTCTTAAACATTAGACAGAATTCATGTTATAAGATAAAAAAGAAATATATAAATGGGATATATTCTTAGTTCTTTAAATTTCACACTCACATTTTTATGCAAAAAAGAGTTTAATAAAATTTTTTGAAAACTAATTTTTTTTTTAACGGTCATTCACTTTTGTGGCTAGTGATATTTTCTCTAATTCTCCGGATTTGGGGATTAATTTGAAAATTTATTTACATTTTCTTTTAAAATAGATGAAACTGGATACATTTTATAAAAATCTGGATACATGTTTTAGCTTAACTTTGGTGCATGGGTCCATAAAACATTGAAATTAGGTAAATTTTAAAATGTATACAGTTTTCATTATTTTTCTGTTTTTGCTCATGTTTATTGTCTCTTTATTAATTTTAGGGATTAGGTCCCATTTCAGAGGTTAAAATGTAATTGTTACATTTTAAAAAATGACCTGGCATCAATGTCAAGGTCAATTGGTTGCAGTATACTATAACTCCATTTACATTGACACAGTCATTAATATTAAATCTCCAGTGCTGTAATCAAAATTTTAGTTTCAAGCAAAGGATAAATTATTATTTTTCATGGCTTTACTTGGATGATATTACACAGGTACATTAACATTTGTTTTTAGATGGGACTTTGATATAATACTACTTGTGATGATAGGTTATGATGTATTCCAGGAATATTGTCTATAGCAGAGGCCTATAAACAGATTCAGGCTGCAAATCACCATTAGAAGAGAAAAAGACCATTCTAAATGTCTAGAAAGTACTTTTCATCAGTTCCAATAAATTTATTCATTTCATTTGTTTAGTTTGAAGATAAGCTTTACAATAAGCATTTTTTTGATCATTGATTCATTTCATGAAACAAATTTCTAAGTTTTGTAGTCATTACTATCCCTTTTTGACAAGTTAAAAATTGCATAACTTCACAATTTTCTGAAATTAGATCCATCATTGATAAAAGATATTCATATTACAGAGAAAAGAGCTATTTTGTTGGATTCCTCATCCAAAAATTAGAAAAGTTCTAAAGTTTCAGTACCTTCAATGGATACTTATTTATGGCTCAGGATGATATACTTTTGTGCTTCTGGTTGACTTACATGGTGTAAATGATTTTTTTTTTATTGATGTATTATTACTTAAAAAAATTAGCTTCATTTTTTGTTTTAATTGCATTTTATTTTACAATTCAGAGCAGATTTTCAGTAAATGGTGTTCCTGCTCACTATTCATAAGTATTTTTTTCTTCTTTTTTTTATTGTTGGTTTTAAAATATTTAAAATGATAATATGATCAATGTATTTGTAAAATGGCAGTTCCTCTACATCTGTGTGTTGTGTCCCTGCAGGACTTTAGCAGTCATGGCTCTCCACAATTGCCTGTCCTTTGTAGTTCTTAATTAATTTTTTGTTTATTTGTTATCTCTCCTAAACCTTACTCTGCCAGTTATGTTGTTTTCATCTGTCCCACTTGCCTTCACTATGTCCTGTGAGTAACTGTCTCTTCCTGATGTTAACTATAAGTGTCCTTTTTGTTTCCATTTTCTCTAAAATTTTATCATTGATCACATGTTCATTCCATGGACGAATGCTATATTGGAGGACGGTATCATGTAACAGTTCAGTACTCTTTTCTTTGTTTCTAACAGTTTTCCGATTTCTTAATACTTTGATTAGCTTTTGGAAAGCATTTTTCACTATCCCAATGTACCTTTGGATTTCAGTATTACACTTCCTGTCCTATGTTAAAACACTTCCCAGATATTTAAACTTTTGTACTTGTTTAATTTTGGTATCTCCAATTTGTAATTTGCATGTCAGACTGTTCCTTTTGCTAACAACCATGCATTGATGTTTAGTCCTTTCTTTCCTTCACCTTAATGTCTGAATACCAGCAACATCAGTACCTTTAGAATGTTCCAGTCACATGTCATGGTGAGGGAGAGTGATAAAGGAAAGCAATAGCTAACAGTTTAGTAAGGAAAAACAGAAGCACAACGGTCCAATATGAAGTGGAAAGACTATATTGAATCCATTGCTAGGTCAGCTGCTAATAATATTGATTCACCATGTTGGGTAAGACAATTTTTCTTTCCAGAATCTGTCTTCCATATTTATAAGTCTACCATTCATCCAGGCTTAGAATATTGCTGCCACATAAGGTCCGGTGCCCCTGCTATTTATCTTGAGCTCCTTAATAAGATCCAAAGAAGAATCAGCAATATTATTGATCTTGATCTGGCAGTTCAGCTTCAGTCACTTTCTCCACTGCCATAAGGTAGTCTCTCTGTCTTTTCTATAAATACTTTTGTGGTAATTGTTTGGATGAGCCCTTCGCTATGGTACCTAAACTTTATGAATTTAAGCACAGTACTAGACTGGCATCAATATCTCATCAATTTACAATTAAACTGATTAGATGTAAATTCTATGCTAACAGTCTCTTCTCACACATTTCTTGCTTGTGGAACTCTCTTCTGGTTCCATTTTTTTTTGTTTTTTGTTTTTTAAGGGTCACTCTGTACAAGGTCTGGGTGGCACTTGAGGTAGAGGGTTACATTAGGAAGCTATTTGTGTATAAATGGAAGATAACAGGTAATCCTAGCCTTGAACAGGCTAAGATTGTAGTGATCAGGGAAACATCCTGTTGGGATTCAGTTCCACAGGGCAGTGGTTCACGGAAGAAGCTCCTTGAGTGAAACCTGCTTCTCACCCATGGAATACAGTGGGAATGTGGGTGGTTTGCTACTATGTGAGTGGCATGGTGTGTTCTTGTTGTGTAAGTTTGACTTTGCAGGACCAGTGAATGTAGTTTGCACTTTCCATGGTAGTGGCTGTAGAGCAGTGAGAGGTTTACCACATCCCACCTGTTGGAAAGAGATTGAAAGGTGGAGAATAATATGTGACCCACAAGAGCTTGGAGATGCTTTTGAACTCTGTCAAGGCTGAAGAGTGAGCTCAAAGCAGTTGCCACCAAAATATAACAACAGTACTTCATTTTGGGCTTGATTTGGCTCTTGTATTGGTAGAAGATAGCAGGAGGAGTCAGGTACTTACTGGAGTGGTACAGAGAGCCAAGCACTTTACCTGCATCCATAACAATAGATTGTATGTACAAGTTCTACTTGAAGTCAGGTGTGAATTTGAGGCCCAACTGTCTTTCAAGATACAGTGCTTCCTTGAGAAGACTTTCGTTCATCCTGATTGGTAGTAGATTGGGGTCAGATCGGTGATAATGGAATGTAACTATCTTGGCCTTTGA
This sequence comes from Acanthosepion esculentum, assembly GCA_964036315.1. Taxonomy (NCBI): domain Eukaryota; kingdom Metazoa; phylum Mollusca; class Cephalopoda; order Sepiida; family Sepiidae; genus Acanthosepion; species Acanthosepion esculentum. Next base: position 416,028 of record OZ038497.1, read on the forward strand.
AGCATTGAATGTAACCAGCCAGTTTTTACCCCATTGGGTAGTTTGTGTAAGATTGGAAGAGAGATCAGTCTCTGACCATCGAGAGTTTTAGAGGTGTGCTTGTATATAGTCGTATCATCAAATGATGTGAGTATATTGTTAGACAAATCATTTATGTAGATCAAAAAGAGGGTTGATGACCCCTGGAGACACCTGTGTTGACTGCTAGAGCTCCAGAAGACTGGCCATTAATAACTACTCTCAGGGACCTGTTAGGAAGGATTTTATGACCAAGAAGATCCTTCCAGTGATTCCATAACTGGAGAGTTTGTGTCATAAACTTTGTGCCACACCTTGTCAAAGGCCTTTGAGATACCTAGTGCTATGGTCATTAAGGTGTGTTTGCAGTGAAGAGCCTCACTGATTCTGTGACGTTGGCAGTAGATTGGGCCGACTGAAACCTGTACTGCTCATCGCTGAAGAGGTTGTTCTTTTCTAGGTGCTCAACAACCTTCTTATTGTTCACAGCCTCAAAAGCTTACTGATACCAAGGAGACTGATGGGTCTGTACTGGGTGAAGGAAGATTGCATATCCGTGTTCTTGAAAACTGGGCATATGCTTGACACTTTCCACTTTCTCCTTCAAACATCGGTTGAATAACTTTGCTAGGATTGTGGATAATTCCGGGTTGATATTCTTAAGGACAACTACTGGAATTCTGTCTGGACCATTGGTTTTATTAGGGTCAAGGTCTTTGATAAGTCTAGAGATTTCTTTTGCTATGATGGTAATATTACTGAGATTGTGCTCAGTGAGACATTAGAACTTGGGGAGGGGATAGTCTTTGTCATCTAATGTTGAGTTAGAGGCAAAGATGTAGGCGAAAAGTTTTGCCTTATCTGTTGAGGAAGATTGACCTCTGGGCCATTTATAATTGTGGGCACAGCCACTTTATCTCTGTTCATGATTTGGTTGGTGGTCTTCCAGAATTCATGGGATCCAATTTGTTTCTTTTCTTTAGTAATATATTTGTAGTAATCAGTTTTACATTACTCATTGCCTTGTCCTTGATCCTCACAGCTGGCCAGTTGAAATATATTCCTCACCATTCATAATCCTCCTCCAAAGACAAAATCTGGCGGCTTTTTCACGCCCACCTACAGGCATTTTATTAGTCCTAAGGTACTAGGTAATTTACTTGACCGTATATGGCACATGTGATTTTGTGGGGAGATAGGTCATGTCCATTACATTTTTAACCTTGGTCTGGACTGTTCGTGCATAGCTGCATTCCAGCCAGCTTGAATTTGCAAAAATTTAAATGCACTGTCAATCGCTTTCTACTGTCCTTGTGATTACTCTTTTCTCTTTTTGCTCATTATTAATGTTTCTGTTCCTAATTTCTCCACACCCTGTAACCTCTTGTGTTTTAGTGGCTTTACTGCCTTGCTTGGGATAATACTGATTTAAAAAATAAATATATATACACACACACACATGCGTACTTGTATCTGTATAACTATGGAGCTGGAATAATGATTGTAAATATGTTAATGTTATTTTGTCCTTTTTAACATCACAGATTTCTTCTAAAATAAGATTGTGTTGGCTGCATAAATTGCAGTTGTCTATTTACCTTGGATTGCTTCAGTTAACTTTGTTTCATGGCTTGTGACATTGGTCATGTATGATGTGAAGCAAGATTTCAAGTTGACAGTCAGGAGCATTTGCTATGCATGATCTAGATGATTGACCAACCATATCTGACAGAATTATCTTTGTTTAATCTTTAGACTTAACTGTTTTTCCTAGCTTCATTCAGCTGTACCTCTTTTTGGCCTTTCTTCTTTTTGCGCAATTTATATTCATATAGTCTATTTGTCCTTTCTTAAAGTATTGAGAAATGAAAGGAACAATTTATATAGAAAGCAATTATATGAATAGATAAAAAGAAAGGAACTGTATAAAAAATTATTGCAGCTAATTGATATTTATACAAGAAATGTCATTGATTTTGTTAATAATGTTCATGAACAATCATAATTCTTGTTAATCAGATCTTCATTACACATAAAAATGGTAATTATTAATTTGTATTTATTTTCATAATTTTTTTAAATCACACCTTTACTTGGATTGTCAATCTATAACAGTGAATAGACAATGCAAATTTGTGGCCTCATAGTGAGTTTTGAACACTTATTACTTTTGTCTTGGAAAGCCTGGTAGTGTGCACCAACTACCCTCTCTGAGTATGATAGTTATTGTGTTGTATTAACAGCAGCTGTATTATCTTTATTTTATCATTAGATGAAGCATTATCAATCATTATTATTGTGGGCATTCGCTCTTCTTTGGCATATCAAGGTTGTCTTTAAAATGGGAAAAATACTCACCTCTTTCCTATTTGTGAGGTTGTGTTTTGGGTTTTTTTTTTGTTTTTGTTTTTTATCTGTCTGCCAAGAGTAGCAATAAGTTTTGTATGTCTCAAGAGGAGATTGTATTTGGTGAGTCTGGCTGGCCTCCACTGCTCAATCTCCTTTTTATGACCAATTGTTAGCAAAGTGTTCTCAAAAGAAGAGGAAAAATATCAATTGGTGTTAATCAGAATATGTTCTGCTTTGTACAAAAAGTTATTTTCTTTATTCTGACTTATTTCATCAATGCAGAGAAGAGAATAAGTGAGAAACAGTGTAATAGACTTTTTTTATTTCTACACGAGAGCTGAAGTTGAAATGACAGTACTAGCTGATGGGTATTTCTCTTGCTTGGGGCTAATAACCTGCTTACATCCTAATTATACAGGCTCATTATATCAGGTTTTTAGACAAAGACTAATTTCCTTATTCAGATCATTTAGCCACAGTCTGAATTGCTTCTGGTTTGATTTCTGGTTCTCAATCAGACAGCTCAAATGATCCATCTCATTCTCAAATATATTCAGCTCTTCTAGCTCTAAACATTGTTATCCTCTGTTGTCGGGTCACTTCTATATTTTGGAATAAATGGTGGCATCATTCATAATCCCTATCACTAATCCTTTATCTATTTCTCTGTCTCTTTTCTATTTCTTAAATTCCTCCAGACTGAAGAAAAATCCATATGTTAATTTTTTTGTTGTTGTTCTAAGCATACCACATTGCTTGTAAAATCCTATTATAAAAATTTTATCTTGACACATTATTAATTTCATCTCATTGTGTAATGTCACAGATTGGCAGCCTGAGTCAGGTTATGATTAAAAGTAAGTAAATTATTAAGATGAAAGCAAATATAAGTCAAAAGTAATAGAAATAGTTGCTAATGCTTCATCTAATAATAAAAGTATAATACTGCCATCTACTCCCTCCATACACTTTCTGGCAGATATATGTTCATCTTTTATTTTACAAAAACATGATATATAATGTGCTTGGAGTAAATAGAAAATGGCTTCTATGGATTGCAACCAGCATTTTCTTTTCACTTTTGTCTGGTGCTCTCTTCAGCCTTTCTCAGTTTTGTGTCATCATTTCTTAATTGGTAAAATAGAAATAAATATCAAGCTTGTCTACTGAATACAATTTCTATCAAAAGTCCTTGTATTAACAAACTTTAACCTTTATTGGGTTTAGGATACTGCATGATTGTTGGAAAAGGAAGGAAAGAAAACTTAAAAAAAAAAATAAATAAATTGAAAAAAATTTAGATCTTACTGAGTTCTTGTTTAAATTTGTAAGATACAACTTTTAAAATTTTTAACTCCCCCACCCCACTAAAGAAACAAACAAAAAGCACTTATACTAAGTGAAAGAAGTTGACATTTTAAGTTTGTATAAATTTAGGGTTTGAAGTTGCCATGTTAAGTGGCTTGTTTTGTGATTTGCTGGTAAGTAAAACTAGGATATTAAGGACAAAGATCAGTAGATTTTATCTTATCTTTTCAATTGTGGATTTTATTATTAATGTCTCAGGTTTGTCTCTATGACAGTAGTAATAGTATACAAAATGCATTTGAGAAAATTTGAAAGATGTTTGGCTCAGTAGTAAAGAATAAATATTGACTCTGCTTGAGATCTGAAAAAGTTAAAATGTTTAAAACTGAGCTTAGTATGTTTATGGTTTAGTTCTTAATGTCTTCAGTGTAAAGAAAATTTCAAATTGCACCAAGATTGATCTTGTTTAGTACTTAGTTACATTTTAGTCGATCTAAAACACTTTTTGTATCTTAAGAGTGTAGAGAAACTTTGGAAGAGAATAGTGACATGCTGTAATTAAAAAAATAAATATTCATTAAATTTTCAAAAAGTGTGAAAATACTGAGTCTAATCAGATGTGATGAGTTATGAAAGGTGAGTTATTGAATTTATTTGGCCTTTTTTCATTGTTAATCATGAAATGCTTTTGAATCAAGTTTTGAAAAATTGTACATTCAAATTTACACATGTAAATTGACAAAACTTTTCTGAATACTTTTATCTTTGTTGCTACTAGCATATTTTGGTTTCTTAACTGTCTTCACCTTCTCCAGGTGATTAGGGTATTGGGTAAGTAGTCTTACATATCTTAGTTAAAATGAAACCAGTACTTTAGATTATTCACTAAATATGATACCGGGAGAAATGTGGAAAAGTTGTTAGAGTAGCAAAGATGAAGATATTAGTTTTGAAAAATAATCTCTGATAACATTGCTTGTTTCAAGAGAACTACTTGGAAAGTTTTTGTGGAAAGAGCCTTTGACTATAAGTGAACCCTGTATAGCATAATGCCTGTCTGTTTAATACTTATTTTCATATATTTTTAAGAGGTATAGGAGTGTTCAGACATGGCATAATTATAATTAGCATAAGCATTACAGACCAAATCCATTTAAATAGAGATATTGAGCAAAACCTGTTTAATAATATAATTATTAAACAGGTTTTGCTCAATATCTCTATTTAAATGGATTATAGAAATATTACAACAAAGGTGTTGATGCAAAAATATTAAATTTATATAGAAACATTTTAGATCATGAGAATCCAAAGCCTTGGAGACATTGTGTGCCATTTTCTTTCTTTTCGTAATTGTTTCTTCACACACAGTGCCTGTTCTGCCAAGTCTTCTCAGATATTGTTAAATATTTGCTTACACCCATGAGTGTTTTTGTTTTTCTTCACATGATTCAGCTGAAGAATGTAAAATGTGTGCTTTTTATTTTTGTTCTAAAGCATGAAGTCTCATGCTTTAAAGAAAAAATGGGAATAAGATACCTATTGTCAAGTTGAACTATTTTTTTGGTCATCATTCAATTGATTGGGGTTTGGATTGGTTTGTGGTATATCAACCTCAATGGTTTATTTAATGTTGACAAGATTTTTATTGCTAGTAATATTTTTTTCCTTCAAAAATGTATTGCTGGTAATATATATATATATATATAATATACATTTTTTCAAAAATGTATTGCTGGTATTTTTTTCTTTTCAAAATAAATTGCTGGTAATATTTCATTTTTTCAAAAATAAATTGCTGGTAATAATTTTTTCCTTCAAAAATTAATTGCTGGTACTAATACCTATTTTTACATTTTCACAGTGTTTTGGGCTTAACTATTTGCCTATAACTGGGACGCTAACAGGTGCTACCACTCCAAGTCAGGGTGGACCTGGGAACACCAGCAATTAAGAGGTGGTTTCACGCTCCTCAAAACCTCCTGATCAAAGGCCTTGATGTCGGATGTAGTTTATCATCTTACCTAGGATGCAGATGTAGTTTATCGAAATACCCAGGATGGTCATTCAATTGAGTTACCATCACTAATTTCATTGATACATAACTTTTTTTTCCTTCTTTGATGTAATTTTATATAGTCTTAATCAATAAGATTTTTTTTATATCTTCTGTAAGTTTTTAAGGCTTTAGGTGAATGATCCTATTTATATAATCATTTGGCTGCTTTTATGGTAGTAATATATTATTATTATTTCTCTTAATATGAAATTTAAACAAAATCTAACCTTGTTATATCATGCCTATGGACTATAATGGGTATGTCCCAATCCTCATAAATACAGTGGAATATACTGTCTGTGGGGATTCACCACTAGCATTGGATTACTTACTACATGCCCCTGGCGAGTCTTGTACGCTGTTAATGTTATAATGATTACTGTTCCATTTCCAACCTTCATTTTGGTTATTCTTATTCAGCAACCTTTTCTAGATTACAACATTTTGGTGACAAAGATTTGGCCAAGCTCAAGTAAATTTTCACCAGTACAATCTTTGGTGAACAAAGATTTCTGCAGAATATAACTCATGTAAACGTTTATGAATTCAATATTCTATGAACGAAGATATCGGCAAAACTCATTTAATAATTACCATGGCTACAAGGATTTTCTAAGAATTATATGGACCAAGTTGTTCAAAATACAACATTCAGAAAAACATGAGATTTTATTCCAACTACAAAGAACTACAAAAATGTAATGAAAGATATGTGAAATTGAAGTTTACAAAAATCATTTATTGTTGAGAGAGTATCTTGGTGTAAAGATGTTGTGTTGGAAGTTAATTGGTAGGAATACTTAGTGTTTTTAGAAACAGTTGTGTAAAAAAAAAAATATTTGTGGAAAGTTAGTTCACATAAAGTACAAAATGGAGGATTCTAAAATGGTTTTACTGTAAATATTGAGATGACATAATGAACAACAGACATTACGAACAAAGACTTGAAAAACTTGTAGAATTGTGGACAGAACAACAACAGAATATGTTAATGAGTAAAAAGAACAAATATTCAGAGGACGCTGTCATAAATGCAATTGGTGAATTTCATTATGTACCAGAAGAGGAGGTGACTTTTTCATATTTATGTAGATACAAAGACCTTTACAAAATGGACTGTGCAAATATGCCTAACCACAAAATGGTCAGACTAGTGCTAAGGAAACTAAGCTCTGTCGAACACACAAAGTTTGTAAATTACATATTACTGAAGAAAACTCGTGACCTAACGTTTAAAGAAATGGTTACTGTGTTTTCAAAAGTTTTCAGCCCAAAGATGTCCTTCCATAAAAGATGGAAATGTATGAACTTAGTAAAAAAGGAAGATGACAATTTCACAACATTTGTGATCATTGTGAATGATCAGTGTGATAAGTTCAAACTGGCAGATTTAAGTCCTGACAATTTTAAATGCTTGATATTTGTTCAAGGTTTGGTGTCAACAAAAGATGCTGAAATCAGAAGAGTTTTAAATAAACTGGAAAACGAACCCAATCTAACCTTACAAAGCCTAGCAGAAGATTGTCAGAGGTTTATAAATGTTTGACAAGATGCCAAAGTAAGCAGTGTGTCACACATTAAAAATGTGCATAAAAAAAAAATAAGGTGAAGAAGAAAAAAAACATTACTCCTAACCACTGTTATGCATGTGGAGAATTACATTGGTATAAGGACTGTCCATACAAAAATAAAGAATGCTTTTGGTGCAGGAAAAAAGGACATAAGAAAACACACTGTAAGACAAAAATAAAAAGACAAGTGAGGAATTACGTTAAAGTTACTAATATGGATGAATCTGCAGGTCAAAATATAAGGAAATTTGTCCAGGTAAAAATCCTTAACAAAAATGTTAAATTACAATTGGATAGCAGATCTGATTTAAGCATAATAACTGTATATACATGGAGAAAAATAGGTAAACCAATGTTAATGGTTACTAAGAAAATTGTTTGTAGTGTTACAGGACAGAAAATAAAATTCGAAGGGGGAATTTATAACAAATGTGATGTTAAATGATAAAACGTTGAAATTAAGACTAATGAAAAATACAAATAATCTTTTTAGAACTGACTGGATGGAGCAGTTTAATTTATGGAACGATCCGACCAGTTCGTTTTGTTGAGTTAAAATTTTTACCAACAAAGCAGAAAGTTTGAAGAAAAAGTTAAAAATTAAATTCTCAGAAGTATTTTCTGGTGGGTTAGACAGGTGCAAGAAAATGAAAGCTAAATTTGATCTAAGGGAAAACATACAACTGGTTTTCTAAAAGAAAAGGAATGTACCCTTTTCGTTGTTAAAACGGATCGATGACAAGTGTGACAGACTCGAAAAAATGGGTATTTTATCTAAGGTGGAATATAGCGATTGAGCTTCACCAATGGTATATATAAAGAAAAGGTCTAGAGAGGCATATGTGTCTGTGCAAATTTTTCCACAAGCTTAAACAATGCCCTCAAAAGTTATCATTACCCACTTTCAGGGCCGGAAGAAGTTTTTGCGCAATTTAGCAGGAGTTGGATATTTTTGAAAAACAACCTAAGTGACGTGTATCTGCAGATTGTAGTGGACAACAAATGTTCAAAATTTCTTACGATAAACACATCAAGGAATGTATGAATTCAATCATTTGGCTTTCAGAATAAAAGTTGCTTTGGCTATTTTTCAGCAAGAAATGGATACGATGCTTAGTGGACTTTGCACTCTCTTATCTTGATATTTTGCTGAAAAGTAGAAACCCAGAAGAATACAAGAAAAATGTTTTTGAGGTTTTCAGAAGGATTCAGGACTATGGATTCAAGCTGAAAGATGAAAAGTGTGAATTTTTTATGAATAAAATTAAATATTTGAGACAAATAATTGACAAATGGCAGGAGACCAGATCCAGCACAAGCCAGTGCTATAAAAGACATGACTGCTCCTGAAAATGTCAGTTCTCTACAAAGTTTCCTGGGTTTGGCAAATTATTACAATGTATTTGTGCCAAACATGCATTGTTTGTGAGCTCTGTTAAATGAACTATTAAAAAAAGACCCTAAACGGGTTTGGTTGACAGAATGCCAAGAGACATTTGAAAAAATTAAAGAAATGCTAACATCGGACTTGTTTTTGACACCTTATGATCCAAAAGAAGAAATAATTGTAGCAAGTGATGCTAGTACATATGGAATAGGAGCCTGCATTATGCATAAATTCAAAGATGGCTTGATTAAATCTATTGCACACACATCCAGGATGCTTCTTCCAGCCAAAAAGAATTATTCTGTGATAGAAAAGCAGAATTTAGGGATTGTGTTTGCCCATAAGAAATTTCATAGATTCATTCACAGGAGAAGGTTTACCTTACAAATGGATCACAGACCATTGTCAGCTATTTATGGGTCCAAAAAAGGACTACTGACTCATAGAGCTAATAGGTTACAACAATGGGGAACCATTCTATTAAATTACAATTTCAGAATGGAATTCCTTCCATTGATTAAATTGAGTCATGCGGATGGGTTGTCCAGACTTATTCCAAGAAATTGTGAACCTAAGGCAGACATGGTCTCTACAAGTGGAAGTAGAGGAAAAAAATGTACTATGCAATACTATGCGGGAACTACCTGTGACTTTGGAAGAAATAAAAAGTAAAGCATTGGATGACAATTTTATTGTGGAAATGAAGAAAAAACTAAAAGGCAGGAGTAAAACAGAATCCGAGGTTTATTCAATTTGCAATGACGTTCTCATGTACAGTCGAGTGTTGTTACCTTTATCACTACATAAACAAATCCTGAAAGAATTCCAAACAGGACACCCTGGTATATCCAGAATGAAAAGCTTAATGTTATGTGTACTGGCATAGCATGGATATATCGAATGTTTACTAAAGTCATGCAAAGGCTGTGCTTTGGCAGCTAAAGCACCACTAACAAAGTTCAACCCATGGCCAGAAACTGACCACTCATGGTCACATAGGCATATTGACTTTGCTGATACACTTAATGGTTCATATTATTTGATCATCATAGACAGTTTTTCCAAGTGGCCAGAGATATTGAGATGTAAGAAACCAACCATGCAAGTAGTAATTGGGTTTCTACATGTACTGTTTGCAAGGTTTGGGGTAGCAGATTCTATTGTTTCGGATAATGGCACCCAATTTACATAGCAAGAATTCAAGGAATTTTGCAAAATGTTTGTAATAGAGCACATAACAATTGTCCCTTACCACCTTAGAAGTAATGGCCAGGTAGTGTGTTTTGTGGATACTTTTAAGAGGGTTCTAAAAAGATCTAACAGTGGATCCACAAATGCAGCATTGCAATAATTTCTACAGGTGTATCAGCTTACACCAAATAAAATGTGCCTTCGTCCATGACTCCAGCAGAAATTGTTTGTGCAGAAAATAAGATCGGTTTTTGATAAGATGATACCCAATATGAAAAAAACTTGAATGTACAGTACAAAAAGCTGGAAATAAATTTTATGAAATTGGTCAAAAGGTTTTTTTTACCAGATGTATCGGATGGGTAAAAGATATTGGGAAGTTGGAACTATTGTCCCAAGAATTGGTAGGATGGTATATTTAATCAAAGGACCGGAAATGGTGCTCAAAAGGCACTGTAATCAAATAAAAAGTAGGCAATGTAGAGAACGATACTCCAGTGGAGGTTGAGCCTATGGAACTTCTGAATGTTAGAGGAAAAGAAGGGATACAGAGAGAATCAAAATTAACCCAAAAAGGAAAAGATATTGACTCTGAGTAAATCTAAAAAGTGGGGTGTTATACTGTACCTATGGACTATAATGGGTATGTCCCAATCCTCATAAATACAGTGGAATATACAGTCTGGTGGTGGGGGGGATTTACTAGCAGTGGATTACTTACTACATGCTGCTGACGAGTCTTGTATGTTGTTAATGTAATAAAAATTACAGTTCCATTTCCAACCTTCGTTTGGTTATTCTTATTCAGTAAACTTTTCTAGGTTACAACAAGCCTTAAGCTCTAAATGTTTAAGGTTAGTAACTCTAACCTAAAAATAAGAGTGGAAATTCAATAATAAAACATTAATTCATGGAAAAAGTTGCACATTGTGTATTTTCCTCAACGTTGTATATTAAGAGCAAGAATTAATTTTTCATTGATATGTTACAAAGACAAAGAACTGAGAAAAATTTCACGTAACTCTACGATTGTAATAAAATAAATGAATACTTCAAAGATATAATTTCATATGATGAAGAGAAAGTAAGGGAATGATGAATACATTGTAAATAGAACATCTTCCCCACATAAAAAAAAGAAAACTATGAGAAGCTAATTCTTCTCCAAAATGATAAATTACCTGAAATCTCTTCTTTATAGATAGTACATAAAATTCTTAATATATATATATATATATATATATATATATATATATAAAACAATATTAATTGAATTGCAACATTTTTCAAGTGCTTTTTTCTTTATTTTCATGTTTTTAAAAGAAAAACCTGAAAATACATTTTCTAATTTTTTATTTATTTATTTTTTTTTTGGCACTTCATTAAGATGGAAGTATCAACAGTTGTTGTATGTCTTTACCCCCAAATTCCCCTGCAGAATAATGAAAGCAGGAAAAGTTTTTGATATAATCGGTTAATGTCTAACCAACCCTATAATAATTATTTTATTAGTATTTGCTGTAAGAAGTGTTTTTTTTTTTTTTGAGCTTTACCCAGAAAGCAATAGACATTTTACTGTTGTTTCTCTGCAGGGCTACTCATCCAATCCTGGTTAACTAGTTTGTTTACTTCACTCCTCAGCAAAATAGAGGGTCAAGTATTTCTCAGAGTTAAATGAAGAGGTTTACCTTTTGTTGATGCTTTTTCAAGTGAATATTGCTTGTTGCGAATGAGACAACCACAATTGTCTCTTGCAGTAATTATTTGCTTTAATAGATATACTACTTTTTATGTCCAACTAGGATGCCTTAAATACTAATGTTGATTGTGGGGGTGGTCAGCAGTGTTCTATTCCAAGAGATATTCTTGCTCAGATGGCTCTCTTCATATTAGACAAATTTTTTTCTAGACTATTCATTTAGAATGATGAAATTCTAGTCTTGTTATTCAAATTGGGCATATTTTTATTTATATATATGTTTTGTTTTAAAAGATTTTAAGCTGAATTTTGTAGGACTTGATTTCTATCTTTGATGCTTAGGAATTTCTATTGAATAAATTTGATTTTAACTTTGCAATGTATTAGAAAAAAGAGGATAATATAGTAATGCCAAAATTTAGGTTTGTGTTTTTCTGTGAAAAAGTAACATGCAAAAGGTTGATAAGCCATAAACAAACAAATCAAATCTGTGAAAAAGTGGTATTGAGAATTGATATTATTTCCATTTTTTTTTTTTTTTTTTTTTTTGAGTGAGTGTGTGTGTGTGTGTGTGTGTGTGTGTGTGTGTGTGTGTGTGTGTGTGTGTGTGTGTGTGTGTGTGTGTGTGTGTGTTATAGAGTGCAATGGGTAAATTGTTGCCATTTTATATTTTCAATTTTGTGCATGCTCATTGTTTGTTTTTGATTTTGTCGACTGCACAGTATAGTAGGGTCAGTTGAGCATTGACTGTGAGAAAAAGAACACCATGACACAAATGACTGTCAGAAATCTGGAAGCTCAATATGAACATTTCATAGTTTTTGAGTGTCAATATGAGAACGGTGCAGAGGATTCAGAAAGAGTTGGATGAGTCTAATAGTGATTACGAAAGTACAACAGCTTGTCCTGATAAGAAAAGAACTCTCAAATTTGTTGATGAAGGCCTCGGGCACAATACAGATGCCTACATCAAGTGTCTTGAGGAGGTATTGCTACCCTGGGTCAAAAGGGTGGCTGCTGGAAAACCCTATGTCTCACAACAGGACTCTGCACCATGCCACACAGGCAGGAGAACTCAGTCATGGCTGACAGACAATATCTATGACCATATCACCCTTTACATTTGGCCACCTAACTCTGCAGACTGCAACCTCCTTGATTATTATGTGTGGGATACAGTTGAGTAAGAGGCCAGCAAAACTTATTGTAACACCAAAGATGAACTGAATGCAAGTATTATGGTAGCATTCACCAACGTAAACAAGGAAACTGTCTAGAAGAGTTACAGGATATTCCGAAGTTGTATAGAGGGCGTGGTTGAAGCCAATGGCGATTTTTTTTTTTTTTTTTTTTTTTTTTTTTTTTTTTTTTTTAATAAATTTACTCTTTAGTATTTCAAGATATTTTGGAATAATTTTGGTAAATATATCTGTTAAAATGTGATGTCAGTGTTGTTTTCATTTTTGTGTAATTTAGATGACAATTTATCCATTGCACCCTGTATATATAATGTGTATATTATCAAGATTGATAGACTTACCATCAGGGCACAAAGGCGTAAATACTCTATGAAGAATATCTCCAGCAAGTGGAACTACCACTGCAATTCGGCATCATTTGTGTGGGAAGGTTTCCTGGTTTATGATACTTGGAAGGAGAGCCAAGTCAGGACTAAGCAGTAGTGCATGCTAAACATATCACTGGGAATGCTTGTTTTGTCAAGTTGGCCATATGTGGTTTATTGTCATCAGCAGTAGGATGGCATCCATTATACAAAATTTTGATCTTGTTCAATCAAGAGTCTATTCCTTTAGCTTACCCAGTGTTCCACAGTATCTGACAGTTAATTCTCTTGCTATGTATCATACAGTCCATGATTGGCAGACTTTTTGCCATTAATTTCTACATTGACAGCTGAATTTTGAATCTTGGTAATCAGTGATGATAGATATTTCTAGTTCATGGAATCATCCTTTGTCTCTGTAGTAACATGATGCACCCAGGTCTCATTGCTCAGGATCATGTGCTCTAGAAAATCCCCAGTTCTGCTACACTATTCAAAAACTGATAAGTAATGCCAATGCATTGGAATTTTGCATATTTCCTGTTGCTTTGTGCTTACAGCTATCATAATGTTTTAATTCTAATTAATTCATATATATCTGTATCTTACTTTTTTTGAATGCTTTTGTATATATATATGTATGTGTGTGCATGCACAAGGGATTAATATCATGTAGAACCCCCTCTAGTCTGGCAAAGTACTGCAACTTGATGTAGTACTACTTCCATGAGTGAATGGAAGACCCTTGGGTTGATGTTGAGCCATGCTATCTTGCTAGCAATCACATTTCCCTGATATTTGTAGGTGCAGGAAATTATATATGAATAGACATCTCCACCAAGTCCCATAAATGTTTGATTCTGTTTATGTCAAGCAAACATTATGGTTCCTCATCATTCATTGAAAATATTCCTCAAGCCTATTCTGAGAAACCAAGCACCAATGACATGATATATTCTGCTGGAATAAAACCCATTGTTGTTAGGAGACCTGTCACCTATGAATGAGTGCAATCAATGATGTGTGCATGCAAACCAGCAAACTCAACCTATACCATGTTAACCCCACCCTACCCTGTGCCACTGGATCTAACCAACATCTTTATTCACTGGGCCATGTGTCCTTGAGGATAAAGGTGTTGGTTAAATCCAGTGACCAGACCTAAAGAATTATGAGTTCAGTACTAGGCTACAGCAGTGGTGAACCAAAATACTTGGAGAGTTGAGTTAAGGGAAAATAACTGAGACATTCAGAAGAGGAATGGCACATGGAACTAGAACAATCTACCCTGGTAGACAAAATAAAGGGTTCGGTTTGAAATTCCAATCACATTAAGTAGTATACAGCAGCCGAAACAATGAAGATGAGGACAACAGTCTACCTCATCTCAGGCAAGTCTTTATGTGTGTGTGTGTGCGCATCAATAATTGGCACAGTTATTAGCTGAATTTTGATCTGAAATTTTCATTGTATAATGATTGATCCAGAATTGTATTGACAAGGAAAATTTTGAGGGCATTCTAAAAGGTCCTTGGCCAAACCAAGGAAAAATTTATATAAAAAAAAAAAGTTTTGATATTTGATCAGATTTTAAGTGTTCCTTTGTACATAGAAAATTGATTTATTTATCAGATATAGGTACAATATATCCCCCTCTCCTCCATTGAAATTTATCTTGTAGATTTTTTAATTCATTTTTGTCATTGAAATGACTGCTCCTGTTTTCTTACCACCTTCAAAGTAATCAGTTTATTCTGATGCATTTGTGTTTATCTGTCTAGCTTAACTGTTAAACTATTTGCATTCTAATTTTGCCTGCTTATTCAACTGCACACTGTATATTCAAACAAAATTTTGTTGCTTTTTCTTTTTCAACAATTATTTCCTTTAATTTCTTTTTCAGTTTTGCTTCTAATTTCACATTTAATGCCTCTTTGTTTTTTTTATATAAAAATAACTATTGAAATAGAGAAATATCAATGTATTCTAATAATGCTGAGCAGTTTCTCTTCTAGTGTTTATGAGCAATGTCTACCAATCTGTGTTGTACACAGTGACATTTCACTTATTAATGAACCTGAAAAATTTGTTTGTCTTGTGTTTTTGCTTTCATGTTGATTTTCTCAAAGACTGTCAGTTTATTCTTTGTCTGAATTTGCTTTTGGTTTCACTGTTTCTTTTGCAAATTCAAAGATTTCTGCTCTAAACCCACTTCCCCACTGATCAGCTTTAGCTTGATAGAATTGAATTTTAAAAAGGTAAAAGAAAACCCCAGTTTCTTTAGTGTACAAAAAATGAAGGTTTGCCAAATTTTGCAGAAATGTAAGTCATTTTGGTGTTGGATTTTAACTGAAGATGAAATCATGACTATTTGAGAACAAAGTAAAATATTGACAGGAAATACTTCAGGTAAAATAAATCCAAATTAACAAGTTTGGAGTTCATCAAGCCTGTGGGGGCAGAGGATATATTGAGCCTACAAATTGACAAAAGTAAGTTGTAGTAATGATTTGCAGAGAAACAAAAATATGCAGTTCAATGTGATTCCTTGTCAGATGAAAGTGAGATTTTTACTTACCTTTAGTAAGATCTTGGTGGCAAAAAATGTTATTGAAGCTCAGGATTTTCCTGACTGACTTGTTAAGCCATACTGATTGAACCTTGTATCTCATAATCTTATTGTGAGAGAGAGGTCAGTATTAACTGAATTAGATTAATGTTTAAAAGTGTGAGAGCAGAGTTAGAATCTGTTTGTGGGATTAAGCAAGATTAACAAGATGGATTTCTTGATTGACATTGAAGTCACTATTTTGGGTCTGAAAAAATAAATGACATGAATGCATTGTTGTTCATTTTAAATGTAATTTACTTTTCTCGTAAGAAATATATATAGCAGTTTCTGTTTGCAACAAGAATATCATTTTCATTTCATTTAACTTGGTGTGGGTATTCTGTTTATTAAATAATGAAAGGTAAATTTGGATAATAATTGGTTAATTTTTATTGTAATTGTTTTGGAAATACACTTTTACTGTTGGGCTTTATAAACTATTTTGGCTAGAGTTTCAATTCTGAAATTATTTTTCTATGAAGCAGCCATTCTACAAGTTATTGAAGCAGGTTTCTTCATTTTGCTTATACAGGTTTTGACAAATACATGTGCCATCTCCTTCATTTTATATACTTTCTCATGCTGTTTCTTGTTTATGATTTTTTTTCTGTTTACCCCCTCCCCACAACCAAGGACTGTGATATTAATTTTCTCTTCTATATATGATAAGCCATATTCATAGTATTGTTTTTTTTGTACTGGCTTTGATATTGTGATCTTTCAAGTACAATTGATTTAAATATATTTCAAAAGTGATCTTTAGGAGGTGGATGTGAATATTATTTTTTCCATATTTGAAAAAAATAATGAAAATGAAATAGAGGAAATGCACAGTAGTCTTAGGAGAGAATTGAGCATAGAAAAAAATGTTGATAAAAAGAAAATGCATTGATGGAAAAGGTGAGAGACAGGAAAATGTCAAGCTCAAGAAAGGTCAAGTGGACATGTTCTTAACATCTGAGCAAATTTAATGTCCTTGTAAAATTAATTTGCATCAAAATTATAGCAATCACCTAATCCAGAGATTGGGAAAAAATGTAATGCATCAACAAGTGCCTATAAGAATGAAAGTCCTCAAAAATTGTTTAACCACTGAGTTTAGAGGTGCATGTTGAATTTGAATTTAAATCCAACTGGTATTTAATAACTGCCAATCATATTTTAATTACTTGGCATGTTTATCATTTTCATTGTTTGATGATAAAAATTTTGTTTTGTTATCTTTCTCTTTGCTATAGATATCTACCAATATTAAGTCTAACATAAAGCTTCAGTAATGGAAGATATCTGGTGAGAATTGGACTTTGGGGTAATGGCTTGCATGATTCTCTTCTTTGAAATCTCTTTTGCCGTTTAGGTAGTTTTTGCATAAGAAAGCTTTACATTCAGAGACTGTACATACCAAGGCTCATTTCAAGGTTTACGTCTTCAGAAAGACTAGTTGGTTCTTGACTCATTTCAGATTTGATGGCAGGTCATTTGGTATCAAATGGTTATTTTGTCTTTGATTACATAATCCACTTGTCATTTATACTAAGGATAACAGGAATGTCTGTTAACCAATTTTCAATAGCTTTTTTTCTTTTCTTTTTTAAATATAGTTTGACCTAGTATTTGCATCTCATAATGTTGTATACATAAATACTATTTTACAAAAGGATCTCTTTATACAAAGCAAATAATACAATATAAATTTCTATATAAAATCCAGTAGTCCCTACAATTTCAGAAATAATTCATAAACTTAATAATGGTCCCAAAGTTTTTTGGCAATTTGGATATGCCAAAAAGAAGTCTGTTTTCTTTAATTTGCTAAAAGACTTAATGGGGGAAGAAAAACAATTGCATGTTGAGATTAAGAACTATGATAAGAATGAAATTTCTATCTTTTGTATATTGTTATAATTGTTTTATTTTGTATTTAGAATTGGCAATCTCTTTATTATAAAATTTAATTTATAAAATCTATCATGGGTACATGTAAGAAAAATTATATGGTTTAATACATACATTCACTTGGTATCTTGGAAAATATTGCTTGTAGATAAGGGGGAAGTTTGGTTTTATATAATTTTGTTTCTCTAAATTTATTTGATGCATTAAAAAAACTGATTATATTTTTTAATTATTTTTTGGCCCTTTTTTATATTTATAGTTCATTATTTTTCAAAATGTTTGTGACACCATGTGACACTGGTAAAGAAAAAGGGTTATTTTAAAATATGAACTGGAACGTATGGAGAAGGTTAAAAGTACGGAATAACAAACTGAAAAAGAAAAGACAAACCTGAAAAGAATGACTTTATTGGTTTTGGGAAAGATATTATCAGAGTCCATGTGGAATGCTTCAACCCAGATTTGAAATGGAATACTTGAAAGTACATTCGAGGTTAGTTGAGATTTTTGGAAACGGAAGCAGAAATCGAGTAATTGATTATGTCTGCTTAATTAAAGTGGAAATTGCGAAAACATATCTTACGATTACCAGACGAAAGAAGGAGTCAATTGAGTTATAATATTTGGTAATTTTGAAGATAAATGCAGAATCAAGAAACTGATTGAAGCCTGCCTGTCAAAGAACAGAAATAGCTTCACTGATTTGGGAAATGTAAACAAATCGAGAAATAGGATTTTACCTTTCGCTCAAAGAAATTGAAATACAAAACAGACCTGTAAGGTTCATGAATACAATTAAGTGAAAAATATGAAGACATGTTTTAATAATAGCAGATCGGTGGAACAGCTGGTAAATGTCTGCTTAAATAAACATGACTGGGAACTGAGAAAATTTATTGTTGAAAATTAAGATAATTACAATTAATGATTAAGAGTAAGAACCTCCTTTTCACCCACTGTGTTTAAAAATCAAATTTTCAAAGAGACTGCTGAAGCAGCGGGCTTAGATGAAATACTAAGAAAGGTGGAGGAAGGAGAAATTACTCTGCCCATTTGGAAGTAATGGTGCGAGGCATAAATAAGAGAAGGAATGAGCTATAAGGGTGGGGCGATACCTGCAACCACCCCCAGTAGGCCGATTGGTTCTTCCAAATTTGGAAAGATAATTAATATTGTGAACCAGACAACAAAGAACTCTTGTTCAAATCTATACAGAAACCTGAGGAATCACCAGATGCCCAAATAATGCCAGCCCTACTCCAGTCTTGGGTTGAAGGCAATATAAGCAGAGCACTTACATGAATCAGTGACTAGAGACAAGCGATGAAGAGCTGACAAAGGTCCTACTGTGATCCACATAACTTGCTGCCAAGGAGATCCCAACTTTGAGCCCTGTTCCAAGAATTAGCACCAATAGGCAGAGTGTCACTATAGAGATTTTAGTGGGAAGGGTTAATGTTGTTAGACAAAGAACTACATAAATCAAGTTGAAAATTGACCCAAAGAATCTTTTGTTTTTATTAATTCTACTAGGACATTTTTTTTTTCCTTCATAACACAGCTTTTTTCATGGTTTGAACCAGCATTACGATTATTGATGATACTTGATCTCCACTGCTCTGTGATCAAGAAACACATACAGTATCAACCAGTATCAACTCATCATCCTATGACCCTGAGGAACAAATCATCTGCTAAAAACAGCATGTGGCAACGCTCATATCATCTGATCACTGCTAGGTTAACAAATAAGCATGTTTTGTTTTTATCCATCATATAAACAAAATAGAACTGATAAGATGTACTATGATTTTAAAATTTTATTATTTCAATCAATCTGGGCTAGATTTTCCTTGATAACTCACTTGATATCACCTCTTTTTACCTTTACTTTCATGTATTGTGTGCTCTTTCCCTTAGCAATTTTCAAATTTTATTTCCTGATTTGGGGTTTCTGTGATTTCAGCTCCAAGCTTCATGCGATAAATATGCCACTATAGTGTGTGAAATACATTTGTGTGTGTGTGTGTGTGTGTGTTCTTTTGTCATTAGCAGAAATATGCAAACAACAAAGTAGCTTTCAACGTTGGAGGAATCAAGGATGTTTGTCACTTTTTAAGCAACACAAATATCAGAAATGCTTCTTCACAAAGAATTAAAGAGTTGTGCACCAAAAGTGATTCATTCATGCTATCGTTGTGCTTCCTTTAATACATATAATTTTTACTATTCTTCTACACAGAAAAGAATTTAATTCTTACGTTTTTTTCATGCTGCACTCTCTCTCTGGCTTTTCCTCACAATTTCCCTTTCAAAGCAATACATCATTAAAAGTAAAATCAGTTGTAATGAAGATTGTATTTGAGATTGAATGAAAAGAATGTTTTCTCTTGATTAACAATAAATAGAGGCAATATGTGAGTAATGTTCACCTTCCTGAAAATATATTAATCTCAAATAAACTGTGGTTATAGGTCATCATTTTGCCAACAGCTGAAATTTGTTTTTAATAATTTGTAAATCTTTTTTTCTTTTTTTAAAAACACTTGACACTGTAAACTCTGAATTTGTCTGCCTTCCATTTTATATTTATTATTTTTATGCTAAGTGAGGAAGAGTATGTTGCTGCTTAAAATAAGCATTTGAAATATTGATTTTGTTTTTTGCATTCTGTTGCAAGCACAAGGTTTAAATGCAACTGTTTCAACTAGCAAGCAGGTCTTCATCTATGAATTTGATCCAAGTAAATCATTTTTAATTATTATCTGTTAATCACTCTGCCTTATTATTTTGCTTTGAAATTCTCTTTGAATCCCATAATATACAGTAGATACTGAATACAAAGGCTAATTGACCTGCACTCCTCATTCTTTGGTCAGGTAAGCATGTACATCGACCTTTCAATAGCCAAATTTGGTGCACTGAATTTGGTTTCTTTCATGTATTCTTTCATTTACACAGTCTAATTTGTGGAAAGAAATATTACAATTCTAAAAGGCAGTATGAAAAGGCATTGCTAATCTTTGTTTGGATTGATTAAATATTGTCCATGATTTATTATTTAGTTGCTGCTTGTCTTCCTCTATTGATAAATGATCTTTGTAGGCTCAAACAAGCAAAAAAAAAAACAAACCCTTTTTGAGTGATTTTCTCTCAGCTGTGCTTTACATAGATTACCTTATTTTAATTAACATTTGACTTTATTAGGATGTGTACAGATTTTACAACACAAGCCTGTGTTTCCAGATGTGTAATATGCATATATGCAGTAGTACAAAGATAGAAGTAGACATGTGTTCTTTTTTCAGACACCTCCATTTACATAGGTACAAAATGATATAATCAAGTCTATTGTTTTGATAATGTATCTATATCAGATGCAGATACCTCCACATATATATGTTGCAATATCTGCATGTTTAAAAATTACTCCTGGTCTTGTATCAGATAGTGCAAATGGAAATTGAAGATTTTAACGACAGTTGGGGGAGGATGGAAAAATGTATTTGTTACCTAAGTCAACGTATGTTTCAGTGTGCCAAATCATCAAAAGACGTAAGGCAGCAACATGGTCTGCCCACTATAGAAAAATGTAACACTATAGAAAATGCATTTGATACATACAAGTAACTCAAGGTACATTTTTATAGCAATTTGTCCAGAAATTACTTCATTCTCTTTTAACTTGTGTTTCATATGTAAGGGCATATTCTTGGTACACTAGGGAGGTGCTGTATGAAGAATAGAGCCCTGGTTGCCAAACTTCCAATATTTTTTTGCTTCTCTCTGATCAAAGCAATTCAGTTATTTTATGTAGGCTGATTGATCCTTTCAGTTAAAGAGTGCTAAAATGTTTTTGTTTTGAAGCCAATGTTATATTCTCTTGGTGAAGAAATTGAAAGATTAGTAAATCCCATTGCTTGTTATTTCATACTTTGCCTTTTAGCTTTTATCCAATTTCAGAATCAAATTTCCATTCATTTTTTAACACTTCTAAAAGTAATTATCTAAAGATTTTTTAGATAAAGTATAAAATTATATTACATTTTATGGATTAAATTAATGTCCATCTGATTTAATTTATCATATGACTGTTATTCTATATTTTTAACTGCTTATCCATTGTGCAGTCCTTTTACAGGTCTTCTTAAGTAAGCTGATATTTCACTTGAATATCTTAATTTCCTGAGTGCAAAGAACAAATTTCTTCATTTTGAATGGTTATTTGTTCCTCTATTGTCTCTGTTGCTGAAATCTGTTTCACAATTCATTCACATTTTGAATTTTTCTGATTTTTTGATATACATTGCATATAATTATCTGCTAAATTGTTTGGGCTAGTGTTTCATTGTC
The DNA here is from genome assembly GCA_964036315.1 of Acanthosepion esculentum. Classification (NCBI taxonomy): domain Eukaryota; kingdom Metazoa; phylum Mollusca; class Cephalopoda; order Sepiida; family Sepiidae; genus Acanthosepion; species Acanthosepion esculentum. Next base: position 438,034 of record OZ038497.1, read on the forward strand.
ATCATGTTTGATATTGTAGCTTTTGACTTTCTTCAGGTATCTGTTGTAGTTTGTAACTTTGGGGGAATTTCAATTTCAAACCAAGCTCTTATTTTTGAGGGTAGATTGTTCCCATTTTGTTGTCCATGCTAGAAGAAATCTCATCAGTTAATTCTGTTGAGTTAATTTGCCTTTGTGATGCTCCTTGTCTCTTTCAATGAAACAAAGTGACCTTTTTACTTTGTGTAACTCTTTTGTTCTATGTAAAACAAAAAAACAACAAAAACAAACTCTTGGTTCTGATATATATCTGCAGGAAGATGGCTTAGTGATGCATTTGCTGTTATCCCCAGTAATGGCAAACATATCCATAGAATACTTTGAGGAAATTACTGTTGGAACATAAACACTAAAGCCCACCATGTGAATGACATCTGTACCTGATAGTCATATTCTGGCCACACGCCAGGAAGATGGTTAAAGTACTGCTGGATTATATGGACTTAATAAGGTCTTCAGTACAATACATAATGGAAGAGAAAGATAAAATAACCTTCCTGGATGTAACTTGCATAAAGTATGTGTCAAATTTGGGAAAAATAAATAATTATATTTCCATCACTTCCATCTGTGATGACACTTGTTGGAATGATGTGATTTGTTCTTGTATTTGTTTTGTTTTTTAATATTCCTCCTCAGACAGTAATAAAAAATATTTATAAAATAAATAAAAATAAGTATTTGTTGCTCTCATTTCTTTTTCTTTCTTTATCAACAACTACCACATTGTATTATTTCAACAAGGAATTGCAGCCACAGTAGAAAATAGAAACCTCAGTGAGTGGCTTCAAGCCTTACAAGCAGCAGTCTTATCAGCAGACAGATTAGGCTTAAAATTCAAAAGTTCTCCACTTGGGATTGTACCACTGGACAGTAGCTTAGTAAATTAAAGCACTGATTTGTGAATTTAAGTTTGCAGTGTGTACTTGGACTATGTGGAAATTAAGCAAGCAATCCCCGAAAAGAACTAGATAAAATATCCCTAGACATGGACAGGGTATATGAACAATATATCCCATAGATTAAATAAAGGGTTCAGTTTGCAATTTCCTGAAAGTTACACAGCTTGATAAATACTCGAAGTTCATAGGGCACCATAGCTGAAAAGATAGATAATAACAAATAAGTGAAAAATAGTTCAAATGCAAATAATGATAACTTCTCATTCAAAAAATTTGGACAGGTATTTTTATTTATTCTATTTATTTATATATTTTTTAAATATTCCTCCACCTTACAGTAATAAAAAAAATGGATTTTAATTTGTTTTATTTTCCATTTGTACTTTTTGAAGCTGCATAATCTTGGAATAGGAGTTGACATGCCGTTAAATCCAACATCCATCCATCCATCCATAATCTTGGTTGTATTTGAAAATCAATTTTATTTGTCAGACATCATTTCTATTATTATCCTCTGGGAGAGAACATCAAACTGTAAATTCTCCTTCAAAATTACTCTATTTACTAAGACATTTTTTTTTTCTCACAGCTCTTTTCTGCCATTACAAAGGAAAACTTCTTCAGTATGGTTTTAGTTTTAATTGATAATGAGTGTATAAGTATTTTGATTTATGCATTGTAATTTTCTTGTTGATAATGAATATGATTACATTATGAAATCATGTTAATGATACATATTTTATAAGTCTCACTCTCTCATTTGGTCTGTCAACTGTGATAACTGAGCTCTTGTAATTGGTTGCTTTATTTTGATTTTTAGCTTTGTATGTGCAATAGACTATTTAAGAAGAATGATTTTTAAAACAAAATTAATCTTGAGTTTAGTCGTTGAAATGTAGGAGGCAAGTTACCCACTATGTTTATATATATATATATATATATATATATATATAGGAATAACCCATTGTTTGATAGGGCTGTGATTATTTGTATCAAATAAAGCTTGTGACAATCTTAGACAAATTGACTTAATATATGATTAGCTGAACTTCTCTCTTGAATGCCGTATTAAATAAGAGTAATTATTGAGTTAGTGATGAAGTTATGCAGCCTTTTACTTTTAGAGGATCAATTTTGATAGTGAGAAGCTTGACATTGAAATAGCTAGACAAGACAAGGTTGGTGGTTAGTGGAAGAAACCCTTAATTTAATAAAAATAGACAAAGAATGCCATGTGTTTGTGCCTAGCTTTAAGGTGACAAATTGGCTGGACTCAAAATAAATGCACTTAATAACTATTTGCTTTGTTGTAGCTTCTCTTACCTCTCATTGGTCAAGGTGTGGAAACATTTTAAGGCTAATTCATTAGAACACAAATAAGCAGTATATCTCTTCGTATTTGTCTTTTACTGTGGTTGCTTGAGACTGTGGGTTTTGTTATCATCATCAATCAGAATTTTTATTGGATAGTCTTGTCAGATTTTTTGTTTTCTTGCATGCATTACATTTTGCTTTGTGTACTTAATGTAAATTTTTATATTTGCAATTCACATCAATCATAATCAAAAGCATTGTTGAACTTCAAAAACTGAACAGTTGAGGCAAAAGTGTCAGGTTGATGTTCATCTAAATTTCATGTATTAAAATTGGATAGAAAATCAGAATTATTTTAATACATTTTTTGGACAGCTACTCTGTAGTTGATTTGACAACTGAATCTAATTTTTATTTTACAATAGAAGAACATTCATTAGGAATATGATAGATATTCTCACAATCAAATAAATGAAAATTTCTGCTATGGCTTAGAACAGTGATTCTCAACTACTGTCCTGCGGCAGACTAGTATACCACAAAATATTGTCACAGCATAGCTTAGAAATACATCTATAAGTTGACCATGTGTGTATATATATATATATATATATATATATATATATATGTATGTATGTA